>JAZKJV010004510.1:1200000-1593958 GCA_037367405.1 Ottelia alismoides
GTTCTCATGAAT
Source organism: Ottelia alismoides (assembly GCA_037367405.1). Classification (NCBI taxonomy): domain Eukaryota; kingdom Viridiplantae; phylum Streptophyta; class Magnoliopsida; order Alismatales; family Hydrocharitaceae; genus Ottelia; species Ottelia alismoides. Next base: position 1,200,013 of record JAZKJV010004510.1, read on the forward strand.
TGGTTTTGGAAAATAAATTCACTCTAACTTTCTTTCTTTTTTCCCTTATTTTTCAAATAAGTGTTTCTAAGGGACTAGAAAAGTTTAAGTATAGGGGGTTGATGAATCCTTGATTCACTAATATTCTTTCTGCATTTTATCTTAAAATCCTTAATAAATACATGTAAATATTCGTTAATTTCCACTTTTTAATAAAACTGTATTCATGAATAAAAATGCATTTTTTGCATTAAAATCATGTAAATAAATAAAAGAATACAAATAAAGAAAAAAAAGAAGGCAAAATTGTAGATATGTATCTATGTACAATGTGACTTACTAAATAAATAAAGCTGAAAGATATATTTATAACCTAATCCCCGAGACCAAGTCAGCATGGTTTGGTCGACAATAAATAAGTAGGGGAGATAAGGAAAAAAACAAATGAAACTAATTAATTCCACACTTCATACACTCTTCATTATTTATTCAATAGATACCAAAACTTCAATTGTTTTTGATTAATTCATATGAACATATTTTTCACCAAAACCTTTTCCTCATTATTTATAAAAATGTATAGAAAGATATAAAAATAAGTTAAAAATATTATCTTGTATATATGTCAAGAAATCTAGCAAGTAAATTGTCAAAATCCCATCTTCCGAATTCTCATACAAACTCCAATTTAATTCTACGCACCTTTAAAAGTTCATAAAATTATATTCTTTAATTAATGAAGGTGATTGCACTAAAATTGAAGTCCGTTTGCAATAAGTTGATTTTGGGACCTAACAACAACTGTGTTTCTGGGCTATTTATTTTATCTAGAACACACTATTTATTATTTTAATGATTTTATAATTCTTAATTATTTTCTTGATCTTGTATTGTAACCCTAATTTATTCATGATTTTTGGAGCTCATTTATTCTCTCAAGTAAATCAAAAAAACCTAATTTATAGGTAAATTTGTACTACATCACTTATATCCATATTTATAAATATACTTAAATTAATAAATTAAAATCTAAAAAAATCCGTACATACTTTATTTATTATTCTTATAATTAATCAAATATAAAAATGATATACTATTTATTAATTAATTAAATTAAAAAATCAAGACCTATTTATAGGGTATTATTTATATATTTATTAAAATAACATTTATATTTCCTAAAATATTTATTATTTATTAAAACTAATTATTTCGTAATTTAGATAATTTTATTATCTACACTTTTAGTTTTTATACCTATTTAAAAATTTGTTTATTACATTTTTAATATCTAATTTATAATATTTATTAACAATTTGGCCAACCAGGTGTTGACATGTGTCAACACCTGGTGTCTTCTTCTTCTTCAAGAAGCCAGGCTGGTGCTTCTGTTCTAACAACCTATCTTCAACAATTTCTACCCACGATCTTCCATCCACTTCATCCAATCCAAACCCTTCAACTCCTCCTAACTAACCTTATCCACACCAACCCTTGGATTCTACCTAACTCTCTCCAAACACACTATAAAAGACCTCCAAAATCACCATTAATAATAAATGGCTCCTATCTAACTCCACTTCCAGAAACTATTGGTCCTTGACCCATTTTCCCCGCCGTGCTCCGCCTTGATCTTAAGGTTACAGATCCACTCGAGGCCCCCATGTGGAAGAGGAACGATCAAAGGAGAGGTTACAAGGCCTAGCTCACCTTGCATCACTGCCGCTGCGGGCATCCAGCTCCGAGAAGACCGCCTCGTTGAGTAAAGACTACAGAGTCCTATACTTTGCAAAACGCAGGTCAAGCATCCATATTTTCCATTTTACTTTTCGATTACATGCCATGTTTAGCAACTATAATTGTGTAATTAGAGACTTTAAACATCCCTCTTAAATGCATACCCAATTCCTTATTCAAATCTGATTCATATTCATTTAAAACTCGCCTCCATTCCTATCAGTTTTAAGATCACTCTATTTTCTACAAAACAAATATACGATCTTCAGAATTTTGATTCTTGGCCGATTCAAACTAGAATCGAGCAACAAAATGTCTCTTGCAGGTTTTCATCACATTAGGAGCTATTAATTCTGTTATCTGAAGCTTCTCCTTCGAAAAGATCATCAATCAACTACTTCTCATTCCAGTTGACTTTAGTAGCAGAACCGCCACCTTCGATGACGCTTCGTCGTCACATCTGCCATCCTTGCAGTCGCTCACCCACAGGAGAGCTCTAGGGGTGTAGGGGACACCCTTCTGGTCCAGCAGGAGGCCAAAGTGCCCATCTGATCGCTGGGAAGAAGTTGAAGAAAGAGACGTCGCATCTACACCTGCTAGAAGACAAAAGAACGCCTAGAACTCCATACGCTACAAGCTGCTGACACGTGTCAGCAGTGGATGACTTGGACAACGTGCCACTTTTTAATCTTGACCATCCACTGCAAAGCGGTGAACAAATTGCATATTAAACCCAATGAAGTTCAATAATTCAGATCGAGCTCCAGAAGTTTTCCAAAATTGCATTTAGGTCCATACGTAGGGACCTAAATGCAAACCTTTTAATTTTTCTTTCATTTCAGTCCCTCCAAGTGTCCACTTTGTAACCAAACATTGTTTCTTTTTCTTGTACTTATACCCCTGAACTATGGGATGTTTTTGGACCTTATTTTTGTTGTATTTTTCATCGAATTTTCTAGGGTATTTACACAACTACCCGGGCGACGTTTCTGGCTATTTTTCATTGATTTTATAACATATTTTTCTCGAGTTTCTTTTTGTAGAACCGTGCTAGTTTTGAGTGCTTTCTTGTTTGTCTGTTGTATTTTCAAGAAGGGAATAAAATCCCGAAATTCCTTATTTTCTCGAAAGCCATAGTAAAGGTATTATGCCTCCTCGAGTTCGACCCAGGGGAACTTACATGGATAATAATTAGTTTAAAGGAGAAAATATGAGAGAAATTGACTCTTTTTACTTCATTGTCTTTTTTCTCTACCATTTTGTCCAGATTTGGTTTGATTTACCGAATTTGTCTTCATGGATCTTTCTACACCGACAACTCTAATAATCATGGAGAGGATTTTCGGTTCATCGATGGACACTTGAGGATTTTGGATTGCTTGGTCTATAAATTTGTCATGGATGCAAGTAAGTTGTAATCTAGCACAAGAAAGTGCTCCTTCAATAGGAAAATAAAGGATGGTATTGGATACTTACTTTATGACCTTGTGATTCTTAAAAGATTTCAAGTCTAGGGATATGATTGTTAGAGGATGAGACTTTTGAGAATCAATATGAAAATGATGTAACAGAACTCATTGAAACTTGAGAAGATTATGAGGCTCCTAAAATTGGAAAGAAAAAGGATAATTAAAGATGAAATACTAATATCTCTTCAAATGAGTTTGAGGATAGATTCCATGTGTCAGTTAAGTCTGATAATGATCTGACTTCATAAGATGAAGCGCTTGAGGATCATGACTTGGAAAGACGGATGTTAGCAATATAGTATAGAGTAGACTTTATATTCAAGTTTTGTATATGGACTCTCGAGGATCCACCCATAAGGGTAGGATCCGTTATGCGTAAATGGATCTACAAGAGAAAGAGGGAACCTAATGATAAGGTAGAGAGCTTCAAAGCACGGCTCATAGCCATGAGCTACATACCGAAGAGAAGACAAAGCTTGCTAAATATAGATACACAACTTGACATTGACATAGAGAAGATGTAAGTCAATATTGCATTTCTCTATGAATACCTCAACAAGGATATTCACATGAAGTTGCCCCAGGGCTTCATGGTTGTGGAAAGAAAGGTGCAAGCTAAAGAGCTCCATCTATGGACTCAAATAAGCTTCTTGTAGTTGGAACATCAGATTTGATGAAATTATAAAGGTTATGATTTCAGATAGAATCAAGGTTCAAGAAAGCGGTATGCATTCGGACAGGTCACTAAATAACGAATAAGCGGTATGCATGTGCATATGCGGGGTATATGCGGCTCTACGCAGGATTCTATTTTTTTATAAATAAATAAAAATATATAGAAAATTGACTACAACCTAACTAAATTTATTTATATATACAAAATGGACTACAACCAAATTAAATTTATGCACAATTGTGATCCAACAAAAATCTATAAAAATGACTTCCATATAGAGCTCAAAACAATCTCTAACAATCACATATCAGTGCTTCAACAGAAGTGTTAGTTGTATTTAAAATATCTAAACATTCATTTGATTTTTATCATATGTACATTAATTTTAAGGTTTAGTTCATGGATGTTAGTTATCTATTTTTAAAATGTATACTAATATTTGGCGTTGTTAGTTATTCACCCCTTACAGTACACCATTATATATCTCGCATCCACTTACATTAGATTTTTAGAAGTATTTCTTTTAAAATATCACGTATTTATTCCTCTTCAATTAACAAATGATCGCATTCAATTCATATATATTGGAGTTTGGTTTTAAGGATGGTTTTAGAGTATAATTTCGTATATTTATTGGATCAATTAAGTCAAGTAATGGTATATACCAGGATGAATCAACCAGGAATTGCTAGTTGTTACGGGAACATGCATATATGTGAAAATTGTGTTGATCTAAAATACAAATTTTCAAACAAGTATAACATATGATAAGCATTTTCAAACAAGTATTGAAAATCATATGCGGAAATTTGTTGAACAAAATCATGGTCAACACTACATGCAAATTTAAACAAAAATGTAGATCAGAAAATATGTGAAAATAGGTAAACGGATTATAGTATGGAGGATTAAAGTATCGGGTTCCCCTTTGGCCTAAACAGGTCTTCAGATCTTAAGATCTGGATCCGACAACCCAGTGAAGCATGTAATCGCTCTAAGCGACGTCACAGTCCGCATATGCGACCGCCCAGCCCGCATATGCGGACCGCATATGTGCATAGGGAGCTTAACGATGCAATCCACGTACGCAGCGCACCTGGGGGGCCGCACACACATACTCAGAGCGATTTCATGAACACTGGATAGAATCTTGATGAACCTTGTGAAGCTTTGTGGGAGTGCCAATGTGTTCATCATGCTAAATGTAGATGATATCCTAATCATTTGGAATGATATAAGGACAATAATAAGTGTTTAATAGACTGACTACTCCATACCTTGTGATATGAACTCAAGGATACGTCTTAGATCATAGTTCTAGTTGCACAGGTCAAAAGGAAGCACGATTGGAAGTATGGGTTTCGGAAGGATCTGGCCCAAAAAAATAAGAAGAGTTAAGGTGTTGGCTCGTATTCTAGTGCTTCCACACTGATGACATCAAAAAAGACCGATGTCTGTCATCAGTGCAAGAAGTCGAGGCACTGGTAGAATAACTTCCCAGAGTACAATAAATCTGCAAAGAATGATAAAGCATCAGCAACTTTAAATTCTAATTTCATTATTGAAACCAATTTTCTCGTAGGATGAGAAGGTGGTTGGATTATCGATTATGCTGCTTCTGTTCATGTATGCATTATTTTGCATCTATTTCATCAAAATAGGAATTCTGATGAAAGGGAGATAGTAATCCAGATGGGGTCTAATTCAACTGTTGGAGCAGTAGCCGTCAGGCCATGCAAACTATCATTATATAGTAGGAGAGTCCTAGTACTTAAAGAATGTCTTTATGTTCCAGATGTTGGAAGGAACTTAATATCTGCAATGGATATTCGTTTCAATTTTGTAATAAACTTGTCATAAGTCATTATGATAAATATATTGTGGATGGTGTTCTATCTTCTGGAGCACTCTATGAATTGTGCTTTGATGAGGATGCCACGAATGTTACTACCACTAATAAAACCCTAAAAGAACCAGAGAGTATGGCAATCATTCGAACATGATTTTGCATAAAAGGCTTGGTCATTTATCTATTGATAGGATCAAGAGATTGATAAAGGACAGACCTGTATATTTTCTACAAGTGGTGAATCTCTGATTTATCATTTATATACTCCCTTATTACCCTCTAAACGCAAGACTTTCATTGCAAAACTTCATTAATTCTGCCTCATTTTCAACAAGTCCTTCACCAAAAATTAACCCTTACTATTGTCTAAAAATTAACCCTTTTATTTTCTTTACTATATTCTTATTAAAATCACTAAAATTGGAGTATTTATTGTATATGTTTATTTTATCTTTAAAAAGAAATACAAAATACAAAAAATCTCAAAACTATCAAATAAAGAGTCTTTATTCCTTGAAAATGCCTCCAAAAATACTTACCTGTATATTTGATCTCTTTTGGCTTTGTGTCCAACATGGAACTTGCAGACCTATTCGAGATCTACAACTTTACTGTTTAGAATTTTTCACAGTTTTGCTTTCTTCTATTTCTATTCTAATTTCCATTTTTTTCCCATTTCAAAATAATCTGGTTGGTCCATGTGGCACCCTTTAGGATGCCCACGTAGTCGCTCCTCTACATGCCACCCGGCTAAGTCCTTGGCCTTTGGATCCTCTTTCCCCCGCCTCCATCCTAGCTGTAAATCTCTGCTTTCATCTTAGCCACCAGATCCCTCTCCCTGATGTAATCCTAGCCATCCCTTTCCACTCTCACCAAATCTACACGATCACCATGCCATCCTACGCTCCAGCACCCTCCATTTAAACAACCCCTTCCTAGAGGATAAAGCCTCGCTCCATTTCTATTGTCGCTTTGCGTACATTTCCCCACCGCTCGATCATATCTACTAATCAGATCTCACGTGCTCAATCGTGCCCATATTTGGACCATTGGATTGAGCAATCCAATGGCCCAGAACCCTTCTTCCACCTCATGTGCCCCCTAGCTAGCCGTTTCACCTCAACATCAATCTGTCCCCTTCCATTCTCTCCACTCTTCCCTCGCCTCCAACCCACTCGCTAACGCTTCCCCCTCGTATCACCGTCACATACCATTAATGTCTGACCATTAAAGCCCTATTATCTAACACTTAGGGCTAATGATAGTCGTACAAGCCCGCTCTCCATCTTCCTACAACTTCCATCCACCACCTACAAAACCATCTCCTCCGCCATCACATGACCCTATCCACCAATTAACGGAGCTTCGCCTAGATCCTCTTCCCCTTCTCGTGACATGAGGAGGTAGAATTAAAGGGTCATCATGGTTGATGCCTTCATGACTTCGGCGATGTAGTAGCCTCCTCCAGTGGTTTCCTGAGCACCAAGGCCCTGTTGACCTTGTCGTGCGACGACAAGAGGGCCAAACTGGTCCTCAGGCCAAGCTACCTCCTCCGCCCAATTTCCTTCTCCTACCTGGTACTTCTCTCTCCTTCTTTCATTTGATTTTTCTTATAATTTTTCCATCGCATACAACACTCCCCACCTTTTCCTAACCATCCCATAAGCTTCACCTCACCACCTCCACCTTCGCGACACCCTCCACTTATCATTTCTCATCTCCAGAACCCCGTCCAACCCACCCCATTTCTCCTTCGTCTCACTAAAGAAGAACTCCTAGTCCCCTACTCCTATGCCTCCACTGGACCCCACTACACTCACAATATCCATACATGCATGATTTGGCTATCTATGTCGCCTTACATGTCGTCTTTCTTCAATGGACGAACGTGGTGTGCTAGCGATAATCTTCTTCACCAAACTCCAACGACAAGACATCGCCTCACCTTCTCCGCTATAGTAGAAGCTCAGCAACACCAACTCGACCTTCGTCGACGTTCGCCTAAGCATCCTCAACTTTGACCGATGAGCAGAACACACAAAGAGCTCTGGGGAAGTCGTTAGAGCCAAGGCTCCTCACTGGCACCCACGGCGGAGGAAGGACATATAGATGCCCTTGGATCTTTATCCAACTGTATGTGCATCAGTGAAGCCCTAGTTTTTCGATCCTAAGAAGGAGGAGGATTCACAACCATCATATTCAACCACCCATGCCTCCAAGCCTCAGGTGGACCCATTCCACTTCATTGTGGCATGTGTAGGCCTTGATTCCCTGACATTGCAGTTGAACCTCCGCCCACTCCCGAGCCTAGACTGTGTGCATGTAAAGCACGTATGGGGTGGGCAAATTGCAGTTCACCCCCTGTAGTTTTCACATTTTGCAATAGGTCCTTCCAGGCATGCTTTCCCTGCACATGCGTGCTTAAACAATTGCAAGGATGCTCCTATGGGTTTTCTTAATTATAGCTATGCCCCTGAGAAAGACCGAATGCATATTTTTCTAATTTTCTTTTTTGTATTTTTTATTACATTTACGTCTTTGCACTTTATTTATCATAACTTGAGCATATGAACTCAATTTTTGTTGATTTCATTCTCATTTTATTGCATATTTCGTTCTCTTTCTAATGACATGCTTATTTATCTGGTTTGACGCTTATTATATCCTCTACTCATCTTTGAATGCCATTATTGAATCTTTGCTATGTATGTGAAATATTCTTGGGCATATGATTACTTGCATAGCAAAGCATAACATCTTGCAACATTTCATTACTAAATATCAAATAAATTTGCATGGTTCTCCTCATTGCACCATATTCTCGTTGAATCTTGCACCACATTTATTTTGCATAAAATAAATAAAAAACATTATCAATCTGGGTTTCATGGTCTTGTATCATGTCCTTGCATCACATTTAATTGCATCATTGTTTTGTCTTTGCATAATCTTTGCATTATTGATTATCTGAATATTATCAGTGCATCATGTGATATGTGCATTGAGTCTGCATATGAAGGCCCAGACATATGAATTTTATCACTCTAATTAAGTAAATAAATTTCAATAGATAGATGAGGAGGTCCGTGTCCCTGTGTTTGACCATTGTAGACTTGCCAAGTAAAATTCTCCACGTATTCAAAGGTGTGGTTTTTGACATAATCTTTTTCATCGCCAATAATATGTTAATATACGATCATTAATGTGTTGAAAATGTGATTCATCAAATGGCGTCATTGCCAGCGACACATATCATCCTTATTTATTTTTTGGATCTTACTGGATTATTTTTAAGTTGAATATTTTCTAAACTTTAGGTCTTCACATTGTGGTTGTGGTTGTTCTTGCATCATTTGTTGGTTAATCTTCTTGATGATTTTCTAATGTTTATCTTTTTTGGTAGGGCCCACGGAAACTGAGGATGGTTGAGAACAATGGAGGTGTGGAGTTGGGAGCTCCCGCTACATGGAGCCGTAGGAAAAAACCAAGGTGAAAACAAACATATTTATTAACAATTCAATCCATTTCCATCTTGTAAATAATTGTATTATCATCTTATTTCCAGCGCTACTTGTTTGGGTGCTCATGTGTAGCATAAACTTGAACCTCGCATGTGGTGTGTGAAGTCCTCCCCTAACACGAGTGATTCTTCATTTGAGTGTCGACCTAGGGTTGGGCACATGGCTCTCCAAGCTCTTCTATTTTCAAATCATTTGTGCCTGCTTCGTAGGTTATCACAAAACAAATTCACGAGATGCACGTGAATCACTTCACTTAGCCAATTTAATGGAATTCTTTCCCGCTAATAGAAGCATGTTTAGGTTGCGGTTTCTTTGACTTGCGCGTATTTAGTGTAAAAATTTGCAAATACAATCTTGCATGTGCATGACGAATGCTGGAGACATTGTAAGTTATCTCTCAAGCATGTATCATGGTATTTGCGAATGAAAAGACTTTTCTCTATATTCCCTTTGTTTTATCACATAGGATTTTAAAGGAAACTAGGAATGGCCAATTAGACGATTTTTTTCTTGATTTATGCTCACATTAATACAGTGGTACCTCAAGCTATAATTGGGACTGTAATGCAAGTTAGTGAAATAATATGGAATAAAAATCACTATTGTACTATGGGAGAGAAACCCTCGACATTTTAGCAGGATGTTTTGATTGTTGAGAGGTGAGGACGTATACCTAGGATAGTGCCAAAAACTACTCATTGAATCTGTGTGATGAAATTAAATTTTGAATTATCACAAATAAAATGGATAAAAAAATAACCAAACTTTGTTGTTCTTCACGTGAGAGTTTGTGATTAAAGGGTTAATCTTTGCTTGGTTGATCCTGAATGTGTTTTAGCCCAACCCTCTTATAAACCTAGATGACCCTCCCATCCCTTCATCTCAACACACCCTTTCATCTCTATAATCCGCCCCTTCTAACCCTAACTAATCATCGATTCCCCAACCTTAGTTACAAATACTTAGTCTACTCTTCAACCTATGTATGGGGGAAGCATATAGAGTCAATGATTATTCACCACGGATGTCTCCATCCTCATTGCATATCCAATACTTAGGTCGCTCCCAGCTTAAGTATAGGGGGACCTGAGTAATTCATTATTCCCTCTTTTTGTTCTTCATATACTTAGGTCATTTTGACCTATGTCTAGGTGGAACATAAGAGTTAGTTCTGCTATATCACCATTTATTTAACATGAGCTATTGCTTCATATCACTTTTGTGCAATGAGGACATAGCAAGAGTTGTGTATAGGATATACCTATATTGTATATATAATTTAGCCATAGGTCTTTAAGTTAAAATATTTGAAACTTTTTGGAGCTAGGGTATAAGTATTTGCGAACTATTTTCGTAAAAATGTTTGTAATATTCTTTAAAAAATTCCTAACAATGTGACATTGTTTTGAAAAATATTTGAGAATGGATTGAAAAAAGGGGATTTTTTTAGTATGAAAAATCATTTGAAAAATGTTTAGAAATATATATATTATGAGATATGGTCTGGAAAATCTTTTCAAAAATATTTTCAAAATTTATGGATTAACTTCTTGTTTTGTAATTACAATTAACCTTATAAATAATCCATAAAATCTGAAAAATCAAAACTTCTCTTGAGAAACGATTCTAACCACCGATCTTTAAAATGAGTAGCCATTTCTCAGTGAGGGGACTATGATCTCCCTTAGCATAGTGGGTGGTTAAAAGACAATGCAAATGGCACTATCTTGATGTAATATGGGTAGCTATCTAACAATCTGTACTTACACCCATACTGGCTGGAAATGGATGCAACTAATCATATGAGCTTGGGATATTCATTATTTCTCTTTTTTAAACAAATCCATAAAATTACAAAGTTAAAAAAATCATAAAATTCACTGACTATGGAGTTGGTGTATTCATGACACATCCACTATCACTATAAGGCTTGAGGATTTGAGAACACTTGGTTTTTGATATCTTAAGAATCCGAGTTAACTATCCTTAGTCATTAAGGTTTTGAAACTCAATAATCCGCACTTCGCTAGTTTGAAATATTTGAGCGCTATATTGCACTCTTCAACTCTACCTTCTAAAGAATATGATCAGCACATTACTTTGACAACTACAGGATTGATGAGATTAGTTGAGTTACTACTTAAGGGGATGGGACTGGAGATTTGAGTTTAGACTCGATTTATTGATGCTCGAGCATGGGATAAAGACAAAGAAGGATTCAAGAAACCTGAGTGTCAGCAAAACCCTATCCAGTATGCGAATAAGTTCACAAGTTATCATTTGATATTTACCTATGTGCCAGGGTGTGATGAAACATAATAAATTTGTTGATCAATGTGCGCCAACACTTGGTAAAAGCTGTGGAGATATCCAAAAAGAAAACAAAAGAAAGAATTGTTGAAAGAAAATATCGCTCAATTCAAAGTCAAATTTCAAGAGCTTACACTAATGGTGAGTGCTCCCAACCATTTTCAAAGTGTCCAATTGGACTAAATCTAATTATGACCAATGAGTCGGGCAAGTACCTCAAAAACAAGTCTAAATGGCAAGTGGTACAAGTCTGGGTATAAGTATATTAGATACTTAAAGAAGACACACGCTGGTGTACTCCTAGGAAAACAAGTACAGACGACTCAAACTCCCTTAATGGACACATTGATCAACAAACAAAAATTATACATGTGTTGAGTAATAAGGCGTTCGAGAGCATCCTTGTTCCATTGTAAGGGAGATAATAAAATACAGAATCTAATGCTCTCCATTAGATGACCTGTCATCTACATTTTTTCATGTCTGGCAAACTAATGAGATGGAGGATTGAATGCAAGAAAAGACTTGTTCCCTAGTGTGGAGGATTAGTTGTAGAGGAGAGTTTATTGGAGTTGGACATTGGGTGACATCTCGACTTGACTCTCATGATTGTAGTACACTAAATGTCATATAATTATAATATATGTATAAACAGAGGGTCTGATAACTCTAGAAGTTGGATGCCTTTTGACTAGAGCATGGTTGAGTCCGGATTTTTTGGATCACTCAAATTAAGGGTCTTCGATGAATTAAGCATTGAAGATTCACATACACTGTCAGTTATTAATCCGACTCCTTTATTTCTTTAGATGACTGAGGTTGAGCATAGCGTAAGTATAAAGGGATGATGAATCTCTAATATATCATTTCTGTACTCCCAAGTTATCCTCGAAACACAAGACTTTCATTGCAAATATTCATTAATTTTGTATCATTAACATTAAATCCTTCTTATGTAATTAACGCTAATTATTGTACAAAAATTAACTAATTTATTTTATTTATTTTATTTCTTATTAAAAATCCCTAAAAATTAGATTAATTATTATATTTATTAATTCTGGCCTTAAAAAATTTAAAATTTCAAAAATATTAAAACAATTAAATCAATAGTTTTTATCCATTAAAAATGCCTCAAAAAACACTTCCTTGTATATTAGATATTTGTTGCTTTGTGTCCTACATGAAACTTGTAGACATCCTCGAGATCTACAACTTTCATGTTTTGACTTTGTCCCAATTTTGCCTCATTCTATTTCTTTTCAAATTTACTTTATATTTACCTTTTCTAAATAATATAGTTGAACCATGTGGCACCCTCCGGCCACCCATGTGGCAGTACCTCCTCACGCCACATAACACTATCCTTGTCCTTTGGATCCCCTTCCCCTGCCTCCATACTGGTCGTCCCTCTCCACTTTAATCTCAGCCGCCAGATCCCTCTCCCTGATGTAATCCTAGCCATCCCATTCCACTCTCACAACGACCATACAATCGCCATGCATTTCTATGCTCCATCACCCTCCTTGTCAATAGACCATTCCTAGCCATAGGATAAAGCCTCACTCCATCTCTTCCATTACTTTTCGCACATCCCCCCACTACTCAATCAGATCTGTTGATCAGATCTCACTCGCTCAATCGTGCCTATTTCAGGACCTTTGGATTGAGCAATCCAATGGCCCAGAACCTTTCTTCATCCTCATACATCCCCTCGCTGGTTGTTTCACCTTGCAATCTATCCATCACCTTCCATTTTCTCCACTCATCCCTCACCTCATACCCTCTTGCTAACACTTCCCCCTCATAGACCTGCACCTACCATTCTTGGCCAACCACTAATGCCCATGATCTAATGCTTAGGGCAAATGACAATAGTTAAAAGCACGCTCTCTGTCTTCCAGTATCTTTCATACACCACCAACAAAACCATCTCCTTCGTCGTCACCTGACCCTATCCACCAATTAGAGGTGCTCCTATTTGCTTCTGTTAACCTTCTCATGACAAGGGGAGCCAGAATTGAAGGGTCATCATGGTCACTACCTTCCCAGTGTGATCCATGGATTCATCCATGTTGCAGCCTCCTCTGGTGGTTGCCTGAGCACCAAGTCCTGATTGACCTTGTCATGCAACGACCAGAGGGCCAAATCTGCCCTCAACCTAAGCCGCTTCCTCTGCCCAATTTCCTTCTCCTACTGGGTACTTATCTCTACTGCTTTCGTTTGATTTTTCATCATTTTTTCCCGCCGTACATGACACTCCCCACTGTCTCTTAACCATCCCATAAGCTCCACCTCTCCACCTCCAGGCTTGCGATACCCACTGCACATCCTTTCCCTTCTCCAGAAACCCATCCACCCTGCCCCATTTCTCCTTCAGCTCGCTGGAGAAGAACTCGTGGTCCTTTGCTCCTCTGCCCCATTTAGACCCCCACTCCACTCACAAACTCCATGCACACACACTCTGTCTATCTCTAGCACCTAGCAAGTCTTGTTTCTTCAATGGATGAATGTGGTATGCTAGCTCCAATCTCCTTTGCCAAACACCGATGACCAGACGTCTCCTCACATTTAACGCTACCATAAAAGCTCAGCAACACTAGCACGACCTTCGCCGGTGTTCCCCGAGCCTACACAACCTTTCACCGATGAGCGTAACACAGGAGGAGCTCGAGGGAGGTCGTCGGAGCCAATGATCCTCTACATCACCCACGATGGATGAAAGAAATGCAGATGACCTCAGATCTTGATCTAATGATATATGCATCAGCCCTAGTCATTCGATTCTATGAAGGACGAGGATATACAACCGTTAGATTCAACGACCTAGCCTCCCTACCTCTAGTGTACCCACTCGACTACATTGTGCCACGTGTAGGCCTCACTTGCTCGATCCAAAGGCTGAAGCTCCGCCCACAGCCAAGCCTAGCCCGCATGAGTGTAGAGTACGTGTGGCTGGGCAATTTACAGTTGACCACCTGCAGTTTTCACATTTTGTAGGAAGGTTTTTCCAGACGTGTGTGCCTTGCACGGGCGTACTTGAAAATTGCAATAATACCCCATCAGTTTTTCTTAATTACAATTATGACCCTGTAATGGACCTAGTTGCCTATTTATCTCATTTTATTTTGCATATTTTTTTACATTTATGCCCTTTCATTCTATTTATCATATCTTGAGCATATGAAGTTCGTTCTGGTTATTTCGTTGACATTTCTTTGCATATTCATTCTCTTTCTAATGATAGGCTTATTTATCTTATTTGACACCTTATTATACATATTAAAATTGTAGGTTTCATTGTATCCTCAACTCATCATTTGAATTTCATTATTAAATCTTTGCTCTGTATGTGAATTATTTTTGGGCATATGATCAGCTGCACAGCATAGCATAATATTTTGCATGATTTTATTGTTAAAAATAAAATAAATATAGCATAGTTCTCATTACTGCACCGTATTCTCATTTAAACTTGCATAGCATTTATTTTGCATAACATAAAATAAAATAAAAAATTCATTATCATTTTTTGTTTTGTGGTTTTGTATCATATCCTTACAACACATTTAATTGCATCATATTGTTATATCATTGAATAATCTTTGCATTATTCATTATCTGTGCATTATATGTGCATCATGTGATCTGTGCATTGAGTCTGCATATGAAGGCCTTGATCTATGAATTTTATCATTCGAATAAAATCAATAATTTTTTTAATAGATGAGAAGGCCCGTGTCCCTGTATTCGACCTTGGAAGGGTTGCCAATTAAAATTCTTCACCTATTCAAAGCTGTGGTTTTTAATAGAATCATTATCACTACCTATACTACGTTAAAATTTGATCACTAATGTGGTGAAACTACGGCTCATAAATATTACCAAACTTTATCTACCTATGAACATTGTATTCAAGGTAAAATAAATAGGACACCTTTCTGTAACAAGGATACAAGATTCGAAGGTATTCTTGACATAATACATACTAATGTATGTGGTCCCTTCCATACCGCGACCCGAAATGGATATTGATATTATTTGATGTTTATAGATTACCATTCGCGATATGGGTTTATCTTCCTAATACATCATAAAAACGAAATATTTGAAAAGTTCAAAGTTCATGGGTTTGGTTCAGAACCAAACAGATAAGAAGATTAAAGGAATTTGATCTAACCAATGTGGCGAGTACCTCTCAGACGAATTCATGGAATACATCAAAGAGAGAGGAATTGTCTCCAATCTCAATTATCCTAGAACTCCCCAACTTAATGATGTTGCTGAAAGATGCAACATGACCTTCATGGACATGGTATGTTCAATGATGAGTATAGCACATTTACCGCTGAGATTTTGGAGATATGTAGTAGAGAATACAATATATATCCTAAATAATATTGTTAGAAAATCCATACATGAAAATCCTCATGAGCTTTGGTATGGAACCAAACCAGTATCAGAGACTATCTGAATCGTAGTTTCTTAGTCCATGCGAAGAACACAAATGCAATTAAGCTAGAATCTCGCACTCAAGAGTGCTACTTCATTGGGTATATAAAGGATGGTATTGGATACCAACTTTATGACTCTGATACTCAGAAGGTATTTGTCTCCAGAAATGTAAAATTTCAATAGGATGATTTCCTTAAGTGTAAAGAAAAAATGAAGTATAGGAACTCATTGAATCATGTGAAGACTCTAAGATTCCTGAACGAGAAACTAAAGAAGTGCGTAACACCCGTACCTGTTCGAAGGAGTTCAAGGTTGGTTGCACAACCTAAAAGGTAAAGATTCCACGTGTTAGGTAAAACTGACAATGATCCTTCTTCATTTGATTAAGTACTCACGGATCATGACATGGATAGATGGATGCTAGCAATGAAGTATGAAATAGACTCTATGCATAAGAATGATGTAAGGACCCTAGAGTATCCACCTAGACAGTTAAAACCCATAGGGTCGAAATGGATATTGAAGAGAAAAAGGGGACCTGATGGGAAGGAGAGGGTAAGTAACAAACATTGCAGGGTCAGGACACCCACAAAGAAGATATGATATACTCATAAATTGCTCGGCCACCCTAATAAAAATAAAATGGTTTTAACAACATTTTTCGAGAGGGCCAGGCGACCGAGCCCTTTATTTGTATATCATATCTTCTGACTGGGTGTCCCTACCCCGCAATGTTTGTGACCTACCCTCTCTCTCGAGACCTTCAAAGCACGGCTCATAGCCAATGGATACACATAGAGAGAAGGCAACGATCATGATGAGACATTCTCTCATGTAGCTATGCTTAAGTACATCAGGGAACGTCTAGCTATAGCTAACTACGACATCTAGTAGATGGATTTCAAGATAGCTTTATTTAATGGATACCTCAAGGAGGATATCTATATGGAGAGCCCCAGGGATTCATAATAGAGGAAGGCAATGTTTGCAAGCAGAAGAAATCCATCTATGGGATCAAACAAGATTCTCGTAGCTGGAACATTTGATTCGATGAAACCATAAAGAGTTATGATTTTGTTCAGAATCGTGATAAACCATGTGTATACAAGAAGCTTAGTGGTAGTGCCATAGTATTCATCATTCTTTATGTAGATGACATCCTTATTATTGGGAATGATATAGGGATGACGACCAATGTTAAGATTCGATTGTACCGTAACTTTGAGGGGAAAGATCTTGGAGAAGCCTCTTATATCTTAGGTATGAAGATGTTCATAAATATAGAAAAGAGGATTTTGGGATTGTCACAACATGGGTACATTAAGAAGATATTGGAGCATTTCCATATAGAGAACTCCAAGAAAGGCTTACTTCACTTAAGACATGGTATCCACCTATCTAAAGGGACAACTCCTCAAAGTGATGAGGATAAGAAAGTCATGACTGGATGCCCCTATGCATCATTTGTAGGAAGCTTAATGTAAGCCATGATGTGCACAAGGCTAGATATCTGCCATGCAGTGGGAGTGGTATGTTGTTACCAATACTGCTATGGAGATAAACACTTGAATACAATGATCAACATCTTCACCAAGATGAACGAAAGATTACATCTTGGTCTATGGATATGGTGATCACCAAGTCTTGGGATACATAATTTCTAACTTCCTGTATTATAGTGATGATTGAAAGTTAACATCAGGGTTTGTACTCTTGTTTAACGGTGGTGTTGTGAGCTAGAGAAGCAAGAAGCAGGACACTTTAGTCGATTCAACAACAGAAGCCAAGTATATTGTTGCATTGGATTCTACAAAGGATGCAGTGTGTTGCGCAAGTTCATCTCAAAGCTTGGCATAGTTTAGTCTAATACTCCCATCCCACTCAGGCCATAGCTCAAGCAAAGAAACCCAGATGACATAAAAACAAAAAGCACGTTGAAATGAAATACCACATCATTTAGTATATTCAAAAACATAGTGAAATCATCATCACCAAGGTGGCCTCTACCAACAACATTGCTAATCCCCTTGTCAAACTTTTGACACAAAGGGTTTTCGACCATCATGTTATGAGTATGGTTTTAAGGATTGTATGTGAGTGATTCTAAAAGCTTGTTGGAGATTGTTAGCCATGTGAGCATGAAGCGAATAACTTCAATAATAAATGTTATTGTAATGTTTGATATATCAATAAAAGTTATTGAATTATTTCACTCCCTATCTGGGAATAAATGGATGAATGCACGATAAGGTACCTTGGTACAACTACGGATATGTACCATGGCCATCTTAATGATCACACATACATTAGTTCAATGGTTGAATATAGAGGTTGGTGCTTGGATGAATATCTACGGATTTTGATTGAAGTCTCATCAAGCACTGTCAAATGATAATAGAGATGATCTACAAGTTGAGAAGGAGATGGCAATCCTTCTCCAATGCCTTTTATCTAACTGACCTCTTGATGTAGGTCATATATATAGGAATAGAGATTCAGAGGTGTTAGATAAGTTAGGTCAATGAGTTGACTTAACGAGATCGAGATAAACAATACCTATGTCATATACTCTCATGATATAAGCATGCATCCTCTGCTTGGAGAAAGATGTATTGCTATGTGTCTAAGTATGTACATTTGGCAAACTGATAAGGTGATGGGCTAATCGAAGTATATATACCGACGAGCTAGTGTGCATATAAGGGCATATGAGGAATACGTTCTCTCAAAGGGATCATATAGATTCACTTTTGAATCTAAAGAAATGATCTCACTCGTGGGGTATTGGGAGCAATCAAATTCCATGCATCATCGTCTTTCTTTGGAACCATGACAAGAGTTTGTAGGAATGATATATGCTTTTGGAAATCATATTATCGATACCAACTCCAAATTGACGAATGAGAAACCTATTGATAAAACCATGAAGATGACGTTGTAAAATTAATATATATCTTTGGGTTTATTCAAGGTCTACCAGTACGCAATATGTATGGGGTATTAACAATACTTGGGAATGATGTGATCAACAAACGATTGTATAACTGTGGCACTTCCATTTAGAGGGAGTGATGAAACAATTCTAGTTTTTACTGACTCTTGTCAAAATATAAATAACCTTAGTCCAAATGTTGGACACTGATCTGAATTTGATTCAGATGCAATGAAAATATTATATCAGCATCCTTGATTTAATCAAGCATCCATGAGAGGTCCTCGAGATGTAGATCTGAGATATGATCTACATATCTAAGTCATTATATGTGGAACGTATAATCACCCTGTCCTTGTCTCCAAGTATCTTCTAGAAACTACATTATTCTTGAAAAGTGTTTGAGAATAATTTCAGTGATAAATGTATATCCAATCCTTGAAAACTGTATAATTAAATGAGATTTGATTATCATGAATAATGTAAATTTGATTCAAATTATTTATATGCATGAGAGTGATGATCTAATATACTTAAAAGTGATTTAATTGACATGGATATGAATAGTGTGGATGGTATTATCCAAATTAATCATATATATTGTAAATGTGATTAGTAATATATAAGATAGAGCTATTTGTAAATAACATTTATAATTTAAATGTTGATGTGAATTAGATTGACATTGGACAATTATTTGTAAATGTAATTTACATTTTTTTAAGTCGTGAATACGATTAACAGATTTCTAATGACTTAGTTGATAATTCACAAATTAATTTGGAAGTATTTTTGTGAAATATTTTTTAATAAAAGTTGTTGCAAATAATTCAAATATTATGTGAGATAGGCAATCTCACATAATAGGAAAAAGACGCATTCACAAGGAGTGAGTGACGACAACCCAAGTGTTATTTCATTGTTGTCCTCCACCCACTTATTATGAAGGAGCTTGCCACCTTTCCTAATTCTTTAATGCTACTTGATTTGATTGAATTTATTATATTAATGATTATCCAATTTATTTTATTTAATTTCATTGATTTCTATTATTTTTTTAGAAACAATATCATTGCCATTAAAAGAAACACATATAAATCTCAATCATTGGATTTGTGGTACACATGGATTGAGATACATGGTCTCCCAAAATATTATAAAAGTAGAGGAGAAGAGGCAATCCTAGAACTCCTTTTACAACATAGAGTTCACAAGTTCTCTCTCTCTCTCTCATCATACATGCTACACTTTCTCTCTCTAAGTGGCCATCAACTTTGTGACCTAGAGAGGATCGTCTTCATTGCTACGTTGTCGTGCCGCCACTTTAATTGCTCATCAATCTTCATCTTCCTTGGAACTTCTAGTACGCGAATAAGACCTCGGATTTAATGTGACGGAATCGAGATATCGGTCGCTTGGATGAACATCTTGGATTGTGAGAAGGACATGTAACATAAACAGGCTCTGAAGTGTCTACTTTATCGGGTCAGACCTGAGACAGTTGGTCTCTTTGTTTAGAGGCTTCAATCACAACCACACATCAGAATGTATTCTTATATATACTTTGTGGTTGGGATGAAATGATTCGAGAAATGTTCTTAGATCATGTGGTTTCATCGTTTTAGTTTTTTTAATTCTATTACCCCGAGAAACTAATGTGACTAGTCGCTCATGATCGCATATGATGCGATCTTCATACATCTGTGAGGTTTTCCCCATAACCTACAGAACCCCCATGCTTCCAGATCAAGCTATCGATCAAAATGCACAGATTTTTTATTCTCCATGATGGTGCGAGTCTTGTCCACCATAACTCTAGTAGATGCTCATAATGATGTTACTTTGTAGATGGTTTCTCCTTAAATCCATTTGAAGGTAGATGCATGGTGAAGGATTGTAAGAAATTGAGGAAGGGATGTAGCTTAATTGTTCGGGCGACACAAACCCTGATGTGGAGGAACTCTCGAGGGATCGTTGCTCTATTATTGAAGCATGATTAATAAGTTTCAGACTTGTAAGGTGTTGCATGCAACAGAATAGATGGAGCATGCAACAACCATTTCATTTTGTGTAGTGCAAGTGCAACAATGGACATGCGTATTATGTGTGATGATTGTAATGGGTGGCTAAATGTTGGAGATGAAGATGGGGAAGGTGAGGTTGATTATGGGTGTGTGGAGTGGGAGTGCAATGGTCGAAGATAAAGGAAGGGAGACTGAAGAGGAAGTGTGGGAAGGAGAAGAGACAACAAGGGTGAAGTGAGGGAAATGGGTGCAAATAGAGAATCCTCTATTGTCATTGGGGATTGTTCAGTATTGTGGAACTAATGATGATTCAATAAAAATCACCATTATATCTGCAATAGGTAGTTTATCCATGAAAATATATTTTTTTGATGATTTAGTGGATGGTTGATGGTGCAATGAGGAGAAAGAATTAAAGAGGAAGAAGGAGATGAAGAATGCAAGAAGAAGAAGAAGAGGTAACCAAGAGGAAACGTGGAGTAAATAAGAGAGTCTACTAGGAGATTTGTCGCAAAGGTAGAGGAGCTATGCTCAACTCTACTAGTGGCCTTAATCGATGTTTGGCAGAGCACCGAGAAGTTGGGAAACTTACAGAGAAGCTGCCATAAGGTGGAACAATACACCATGGATCTCATCAGGAATCATGGTGTTGGTTGTTGCTCCACTTGGCCTCTTGCACTTGCTATAACTAAGACAGGAAAAGGAGGTCAATGATCTATCTCTCTCGAAATTGCAGATAAACAACAATAGATGAGGATGGCCCTTTCTTGTTGGGCAGCAGTTAGATAATGACAAGTGGGGGAGTGGTAGAGAGTGCTTTCTGTGACTAGCAGTTGCTAGAGGGAAGGAGCTGGTGGGGCGGTTGGAGACGAGGAGTCTGGAGTATTTTCCATGAAGGAGAAGATGGGTAATAGGTGTTAAGTATAGAATGTGGATGAGGAAAGTAGAGAGTGGTGATTTATATATTGGCTTAGTTAATATCGTAAATATGTAGTACGAGCCAATGACAATCTACCAGAACGATATCAAAAATATCTCAGTGCAGAGTTTGTGGTCTAATTTATACAAGGATAAGTCTAAGGTTGAATACAAGTATAATAGGAAAGTAGGAAAATTAAGTAATGTGTATGTAATCTAGGTTAAATGATTTCAATGCGTATATAGGTCAATGAAGATAGTGGTAGTGAATGCATGATATTTTTGGTCATTTTTAATGCAAGTCAGATTAAGTGCTACACAATCATATGAAATGAACACAAGACAACACTATTAATTGTAAATTATGCTCCTAAATTAATAGTTTAAACTCAAGCTTTCATCAATAAACATTTAGTCCTAAGTTAATCAACGTAATCTCTAACCACTACTTAACCTATCAAGTAAATTATCTAATAAAGCACCTAATATACTAGGTGATGATGTAACACTTAATAAGGTTATTAATTAGATGGATCAATTATTAGTTCACTTCATTAATTTTTTTATTTATTGAGCAAATCAGAGATCTGGTGTAACACGATATTAAGCTTAGGTTAGGTTAAATTCATTCAAAACTATATAAAATATGCAAGCGGATTCTTTTATTTTTAAATGAATAATCACATATCACTTTAGAAAATACAACATGCCATATTAAAGATAATGATGAGATCTTTAAATTAAGACCAATCTCTTTTAAATTAGAAACAATATTCTTAAGATATTAAACAAATAATGTAGGGGCATAAATGAAAATGAAAACATAATTAAAAACTAACAAAGTTTCAAAAATTGATCCAAAATGCACTGAAATTAAATAAACTAAGCATTCTCTGTATTATATGAAATTGTCTACTGGCGCATGGTTAGATTTAAAAATAAGAAGAATTGGCTAGGTCGATCTCCATGTTATCTATGCGAGCATGTGAACGGTGAGCGACAAGCTAGGCTCAGGGTACAGCTCCGATGCGGGCCATGTGATCATTTATATTGCTTTGGGGAAAGGTTCAGTCTTGCCAATGCTCTAAGGATTCGAGCAAAGGGCAGGGCTCGAAATCGTAGGATCAAACCCAAAAGATTTGGTGTAACGACACTTGCATTTCCTCCACCTATGATTCCGTTGTATGTGGTGGCTCACAGGAGATGCTCTAGTGAACACCAAAGGACTCCTCCTCTTCCCTCCAAGGATGTTGAAGATCGAAGAAGATAACTTAAATACCTTTGAAGATGGAAATGAGTCTATGAAGGTATGGAAGTTGCTGGATTAACATGACAACTCAGCTTCATCAAAGGCAAAGAAGGAGATAGGCAAAGATTCAAAATGTCTATCCATTAAGGCCCTTGACAACCTATATGTACTAGGACAATAGAAGAAGAGAATAGAGTCTTATTTGAGTCGATTAGAGGAGAGCTAGGTGGTTGTTGAGGAATGGAGGAATGGAACCCTAATGAGTTCCTCCTCTTTGATAAAAGAGGAACAAGATCGAAGTGGTGGTGATTCTTGATAAGGAGAAGGTGTGATCATGAATGTGGGTGAAGATGATCATTGATTAGCAAAATTGTTGGGTTGATCAATTAAATAAGAAGATGTGAGTATTGTTCGAATAAAGTAGGAGAAACATCAATGACGAACATTGGGATCAAACCTAAAGATGAATGAATATGGTCAGAGACAATCAGAATGCTTGGGCTAGAGATCTTGAAGCTTATGGATTATCGCTAGATGTACACGGTCGATTTACAAAGCTCAAGTAGCGCACAAATGGGTTACGATATTGTTGAATCAGAGTAGATCTTGCCAGAAGTCTGCTTCTATCTTGGCTTCAAATCTCTCTCTCTCTCTCTTTGACTCAATATCACTGGAGTGAGGATGATGCTTAGAGGGATTCTCATGCAAGGTTGTATACAAGTGCACGGTCAACCACCGATGTGTTTTGTGAAGGACCATGTAGTTGAAAGTCGTGGTTTCAACCGTTGGTAGTTGGTTGAGCAAAAGTCAATGGCTAGATGAAGTTTTTAATGAAAAAGAGAGACAAACATGTTGTAGAATAGCATTGGACGGAGGTCTTGAAGACATGTAATCACATAAACAGTACAAATATTAGAACATGAATAAATATAGCAAAAATGACAAGTATGTAATAAGAAAACAACTCTACTAAAGGTCGTTGCTCTTGACTCTTTTCAGCTCGAGCTCTAAGCTCGTCGCCTCCGCATCATTTTAAATTTCATTTGTTTTGACGGCCCTGTCACAAAACAACTAAGGATTAGATAATTCAATATATAAGGGGCTAGAGAAAGAATAGAAAATTATCAAATAATCATTTCAACAAAATAATAAAAATAATACGTAAATAATTAACCTAAATACATGAAAAATCACAAATTAAATATTGGATCTTAAATTAAATCAAGAAATGATAATGTGTCCCCAGCAATGCCATCATCTAATTAATTACTAATTGGTTGTTTTAATAAAAATCTCGTGTAATACATCTAATTAGCAATTCATCGTAGAAAAATTAATTCTATCTCAGTGAGGAGAACATGGCTAAATTATCCTGGATATGTCTAGGGTCAAACACATGATCTCAAGCAATTAGTCGATTTAATCTAGGTAATAAATATTTGATTGAGTGGTCAAATAGTGTATTTTTGTCATGTTATGAAAACAATGCAATGTCTGATTCCTTTATTTGATTTTCTATGCAAATATATTAAGTGATAAAACAATGTTAATACACACAAAGGAAGATAATGAACAAACACATAAACCATGAACTACTTATTCAATCCATTAAACCAAATAAATGTTAGACTAAGTGAAACCAATTAAACAATTTCAATTCATTTTAATAAGCAATAATTTGAATGATTAGAGGCATCACACACAAAAATCTCCTTTTAAAAGTTGTAATCAGGAATTTATCATCTAAACTTAATCGTAAATAGGTTATGATTTTTCTATAGAAAATAAGGTATAGAATGACAATTAATCAATCACAAGGATAAAATTAATATAGAGTGAATGTCTACGAAAGTCCATAAATTTTATTTCGTATTATATGGATCAAATCAATGATCTAATTAAACCACATCGAGGATGCTTAATGGACCTGTAAAATGACTCCATTTTCATTCAATTTGGACTTACTGTTCTTAACATATTTCACAATCAATAGAAGTGCAAAAATGTGAGGAAAATGTAATTTAAGAAACTGGAAACATGCCATTTGGGTCCCCATCGGTTGTACACATAGAAATATGAAAGTCGCTAGCATTAAATACATAAAATGTGCGTGCACATGATTTATCTTTAATTAGGAAGACCCAACTGGGTTCATCCACAATTTTACAAAGCACACTCGAATTTGGTGCATGTTGTCTGAACCCATGAGCATTCTGAAGAAAGCGGTAGTGGCGCAACACAATTAGTTCAAGCATCATGTGGTGTGCACGTGGGGAAAGGCTCGGTGTACATGAGTGAGTTATCTGGTGTGTTGCGAAGGCATGGGGTTAGTTTGGGTAATCTTCTATAGAGGGTGCGATCTGTTGTCATGGATGGAGCTTTGAGGGTTAATCAGGACCATTGGATTAGATCCTAGGATCTCATCAAATGGTGGCTGCTCTTCCTCCTTCGATGATGCTTCTCCTTGCGTAGTGGAGAAACTCTGGCTTCAATGAGGCTCATATCGAGTTCTCATTGATATCATGCATGTGTTGAAGATCAAGATATCTCCATGACTGTTTGAAGAAAATAATGATGTCTCAACAGATCCCTATCGATAGTTAGAATAGTCGATCAAAAAGGGTTCGTCATAGTGAAATGATGAGATATGAGTGGATTGGATTTCTGGTCATTCAATACCTATGAGGGTTAGCTCATAGCCTATGGACAAGGGTTGGTCGAAGCAAAATGATGATATCAGGGTGTGATAATGAAGGTCTGAAGTTGATAAACTAAGTGAAATGGTGACTGATTCAATTGAAATTAAATCAAGGAACCAGAGTCATTAACAGTAGTTCATAACTGGAAGGATGAAGAATAACAAATCGGTGATGGATGGAGTCCTGGGTGCAAAGTTCTAGTACTTCTAATCATCACTTGACATGATTGCCGGTTGAGGAGTTCAAAGGGTTCTTATCACAAACTTTTCAACCGCTCATGAATGGAGCACATGAAGTTGAGGATATGAGGTAGAGGTCGTGAGAGAAGATGAGTGAACGAGTAAGAAATAGGCATGGGAAGGAAGTGGGTAGGATATGTGAGTAGGTCGATGTAAGTGAGAGAAGTGAGGTGGTTGTGGAATGATGAATCCATGATTCTCACTCTTTATTCTTTTATTTTTGTTTTTTTTGGTAAAACCACATGTAAACACCTATAAATTCAAAAACATAGCTTTATGCATGCCTTTGTTAATAATGCATTATTAGCATGTATTGGGCCAAAAGAAAATTATCAAGGAAAAAGAAAAAGAATGACGTATTTAGAATAAATACAGAGTGACCCAAATCCCAAGAGACAGTCAAGACTTGACCTGGTCGCAAAAGAAAATAAGTAGAGAGAGAGATAAGGGTTCACTACGCACTGTACATATCACCTATACTTGTATGTAATATGTGTTTATTTATTTTTGATAAAATAAACTTATTTTTTGCATTTACAACCTTATATATAGCTTTAGAAATAATATAAAAATAAAATTAAAATTACCAAATCTTTGTACAAAATAAACTTGTATATATTACATTCACTATTTATTTTATAGCCTTAAATAATTTATAAAAATAAAATAAAAATTATTTCATACTCCTAAAATCTTGTTGTAAATAAATAAAATATAGAATAAAATTATTTTTGTAAAAAAAAAACTTGTACATAATACATAGGTACATAATACTTGTATATAATACTTTATATTGCATATACATTATTTTATTTTTATAAAAATAATTAAAAATTGGAGAAAAATAGATTCTAAAATAATAAACATTTTTTATTTTACACAATTTTTAATTTAAATTCCTTTAGTATTTTTAATTCTTTTTTATTTAATTTTTGTGAATACGAATTTCTGATTTGTCCATGTTGGACCGTTGACCCCGGTCAACGATCTCTTCCAGACCGGGTCGAGTCGCACATGCCTCGCCGGTGCATTTTCTCTACTTTTTGGCACCCAGCCTAGAGCTTTGATTGACTCGATCCCTGTGCCTGATTTTATCCCTGACTACCATGATCCTTGCAGATCCCTACGTGCAGCCGAATCTGCCTAGGGTTCCGCAATATGATCCGATCTACTAGGACCCTTGTGCAGCCTATAAAGCATCTCATCCTTCCACCACAGCTCCTTAGCTCATGCCTCGCCTCTTTCTTCCCTCGTAGCCACCACCAGCCGAGTGAAAGTAGCCCGGAGGAGCTCTCGGAACGAAGGTTGGGGGCCAAACGGTCGCAGCTCACCAACGTGGATGGAGACATTTGCCGTGTACAACCTCTCTTGCCCGTCGCAGCAGATCGAGGCTAGGACCTCACCTCAACCCATGCAACACCTTGACCATTACCTCGGACCAGTAAGGTACCCTCCATTCCTTTTCTATTTCGTTGTTTGACTCGATTTCAATTATCTGTTACCTTGCGTCGACTTGGCTACGACAATTGCAACCGGAGCTCTACCTTCCACGTTATCCGTTCAGATCAAATCTCAACTCACCATGCTTCATCTCGTGCAACCTGATCATCCTAAGGCTCCACATCCGGTCAAGATTAGGCCCAGGCCTCCTGCCATCGCCTACATCGTATATCGAACACCATTCAACCCCACTTCACTTGTTGTTCTGCTTCAATAACCCCTGTCGGAACTCCGTCTGCAAGCATAGTATCCATTGCAGGCCCTGACATGTGCGAGGAGCGACATTTGGACACTCATCTCCGTAGACGGAGAACCTCTAGGAGTACCTTCGCTAGGACACCCATCAGACCGACACCTCCTTCATTTGACCCCGCCACCGGACGTGGAACATCCTCACAATACTGCCAGAGCCCTCAGATCCTTCATCGGGTCGATGGATTACTTCCTTCGCTCGATTGAAGTTCCCCCTGGGCGTGTTCTTGTTGAGTCTTCTCCCACCGTTGGATGAGCGCCCTCATGCAAGATTAGATCAGAGCCACCTGATAGTGGCATTCTTTGGCATGTTGGATCAGATCCTCTGAAGCATCTGCCCCGCATGTCCTTGACATTCTCTGCAGCCGTCAGATCCGCCTGGGTGTCAGATTAGAGCCGTACGCCAGTGCCTTCCTCCGTGCACGATAGGTGTCACTACCAAGGGTATATTTCATTTTCAGCCCGGCATGTTATTGTTTTTATATTTACTTCACTAAATAAATGTTATAGTTAAGAATGTTTACAGTTTGGATCTCGTTTTTTGATATTTGCAATTTAGTCCTCCTGAGTCCGGAGCATGTAAGTCGTCACTTGATTTTTTATATATTTGCATGTATTGTTATGAACTCTTATTTTCTTAATGAATGGATGCTAAGTTTATGGAAATTGCATTCATGCCCCTGTGAGCCGGAACCACATGTTGTGTGTTTGGTTGATTGGACTATTTGCATAATTGACCCTTGACTTTTATTGTGTGTTATTCAGTTGGTCGACAAACTTAAAGTACATGCATTTTGGTCCCTATAAATTATAATTAATTGCATGCTTTTTATTAGACTTAATGATTATTAAATTGATTCTAAAATTTTCCTAAAATTTACTATTGGCTCCTTCAAATATGTAATTTTTATTGTGATTTTCTTGAATTAATTTGATTGGAATTTCAATTTTTAAAAATTAAAAAACCACTAATAAATGTCTCTATTTATCTTACAAAAATTATAGAAATTCAAAAAATGGTTTAAAAATTCCTGTTTTTGCCTTTTATTGTGTTTTAATTCTACTTTTAATGTTATTTGAAAAATCATTATAAAAACCCTAAAAATACCAAAATAACTAAAAACTTATTAAAATCATATACAATTAAAGAAAAATCTAAAAATTACAATTTCAATTTTTATTTGTAGTTTTTATCTTATTTTATTATAAAATTGTTAATCATGACCTTAGGGCATTCTGATATTTTTAATTTGGAATTTTATCTATGTTGTGCATTGTTTGAGTTTCAAGAATTATATGATTTTCATAAAATCACAAAAACTTTAGAAAATATCTGGAAAAATACCAAAAATACATTAAAACCCAAAAAAACCAAAAATATTTTTACTCTAATTTTCTGACTATCTTTTGTTATTCAGAAAAATCCAAAAAGATCGTTGTGTTTAGTTCATTTTGTTTTTGAGTTTGTTTGCCTTTATACAAAATTAAAATTTTGCAAAATAAAAAATCACTAAAAAATTATTTTATTTTGAAATTTGACTACTTCGTACTTTTCTCGTGCTCCTTATGTTCGACCCTGGTGGCTATACCAGGTAAACAAAAATAGAGAACCGTTTACTTGCTCTGATTGCTTGATTGATCTATCTTAGTGGTTATTTTTCCCGTAATCGATTTGGTTGATTATGGACAACGACCTTTGCATAAATAATCCACCTTAACAATATGAAAAATCGCATTACCATGCAACCGACAAGGGTGAGGGTTGAAGAGGAACAAGGTAGGAGAAGCAAGGAGTGTCATGTGATGAATTTCCCATTATTGGAATTAAGGTGTCAAAATAGGGCTATGATGGCACTGGTCAGATTATCAAATGATTGTGGTGTTGAGTGAATACATCCCATCTAATAAGGTCTATCAGAATTTTAGATATAATGGGCACTTGGCTCTTAAGAGTTGGATAAAGAGGCATGCTGAGTTTGTGCCACACAACATAACCGCAAAATTAATAAATAGGAAAAACAATGTGAAATAAAAAAACAAATAATTATAGTTAGAATTAGAAAAAGTGTTCAAAATGTAAGGTGTATATCTTTTCAAGATCTATAACTTTTAAGCAGAACATGAAATCAAGGTATGTAAGATGTATAATATATTATTTTTGCAAGTATTTCTATATGCATAAAATACTTATCTTGATTATTTTTCTAATTTTATGGATAATAATCAATATACATTTTAATTTTTGTTATTTATTTAAAATGCTATGTTATTTTATGGTATTTTTAATGAATAGAAAATATATAAAATAACAACACTTTATAAATAAATATATATACAACATAGAGAAAAATTCTTTTAAACCAATAACTAGGGTTAATTATTTACAAGACTTTTATTATTGATTAAAGTCAATTATTTGTTAATTAATTAGTGTTATTTAAGCTAGAGATGGATTTGATAAAATTAAAGATCATAAATCAAGAAATTATCCGGGTCTGATCCTAGTGATCCAATGACCCTATTTTTTTGGATTTTAATGTGCAACAAAATAAAATTAGATGAATTAAAAGGCTCCATTTAATAATGGTTAAATTACGATATGATGATGAAGCCTGCCACTAAAGGATCAAGGGGTTACAATGATATGCAATTGGATCAAACATGTGATGGAGGTTGAAGAAGAGAATTTATAAAATAATGAAGAAGGTGCTTTCAAGCTTGGATTTCATGCAGATCGTGGGTGTTGGTGGATTCTTGGACTAGGGCGAGGGAGACCCTGATAGGGTGAAGATTTTTTGTAAAATATTTGATCTGAAAAGAGTGATGGAGTGATGACTAGGCTTTTCATGCGGGTCTCAAATTATCATCATATAATGTGAAGATAGAGTGTCTCTGAGGTGACCCACAAGAAATCCTATGTCAATCAAACAAGTACCCATAATGTATGAATAAGCAATGAATAGCCAAAAATATGAGGCACAATTTATTATACTCTACAAACAAAAATTTATATCATGTAAGCATATAGAGGTCAAATCAAAGAGAGCAAGCTAGGTAGCCTAATGATTATTGCTAATCTTCGTGAATTATGTAAATAATTGTTTTTAAATCATTTTGTGTGGGTTTTTGGTTTAATAATTTTTATTTTTTTATGTATATATATTATTTTTTGTTTTCTAATTTTTTTTCTTTTTAATTTTAATATTATATATTAGCTATATATTTTTATATATACATTTACATCTATAATGTATACATAAATGAATATTATACTAGATATATAAATATATATTATATAAATATTCTGAAATTCATTCCATTATATTTTTTAAATTTGAAATAATAAAACGGTTATTTACATTATTAGTAAAAATATATAATATATTTAAATGTATATTGGTTGACTATACAATATAGGATATAGTAATTATAAATACTACAAAAAACAAATATTCTATAATTCCATATTTTTGGGTTTTTCATTTTTTTACTGTTTTTATGGTTTTTCATGGATTCTTTCTAATTTTTAGGTGTTCTTTAAGTCAAACAATGTCCCCAATCAAGGACTAAATAAATAGGACAAATTATGTTGGAGATTAAAAATAAGAAAAATTGTCAAAATTTCTTCAAATCAGTTATAATAGATAGATAAGAATATGAAGAAAATTTAGAAATAAAAATAAATATTTTCTGGGGTTTTTGGTTATTTTTCCTATTTTTATTGTATTTTGGTGCTTTTAATTTTTAATTTTTTTCTTTTTCTATTTTAGGGGTTTTTGGTCTGGAGTTAATGTAGGTCGTAATAAACACTATAATTTTTTGTGATTTCAAAAAGCCAATTTGATATTTTTTTTGAAAATTTTATAATCAGACATGGAAAAAATATGCTCTATTTGTTTTTTAATAAAATTATAATGTGCATAAAATCATAGTGTGAAAGAACATGAATTCACATACACTACAGTATTTTTGTATTTATTTTCAGAGCGCAAAATATATTTATAAAAATTAAAGAACAAGCTCAAAAATTACATAATAACAGGGACCTATTTGTAAATATCAAGAAGTTTTCATGCATTTCAGAACCCTAAAACAAAATACAGGGTCATAGATGCAATCTCTCTACGAAATAAATAAATTAAACGCTCCATAAAAGGGCCTTTTCGCAAATGCAGACAAGTTCTTGTCCTCTATACAAATTTTCCACACAAATATACACAAAACATGCAATTTTGAGGACTAATTCTAAATACAAATTCCTGCAAGGATATTGTTGCAATTTATCAACGTCATGTTGGGGGGCCATATGAGGTGAGATGGTGTCAACATAAATTACCCACAATGCAAAGGGTCTTATGCAATTTTTACACCTTTATTTACATACAAACACACATGTAAATATTGTTGAGAAATAAGAAAAAGCAGAGGGGGCCTAGTGCAAATTACCTTTTATATACGCGCCAATGAATAGTCTGATGCACGCCACTTATCCACATGTATGGCCAAGATTTGATGATTTTGTTTCACATTGGACAGGTGGGATTAGATCAAAAAAGAGGATCCAACAATCTGCGCTACTTAGCCCAAGGGTGTTGCTCCACTCAGCGGTTGTGGGTGATAGGACGACTCTAAGGTGACTAGGAAGAACATGGGATGAACTTGCCTTGGGCATGTTTCGATTTGATGCAGCGTGCTCCTACTGCCACTTGGGGGCTTCCCGAGGATCTCTACATGTTCGGACAACCTCTCCGTAGGTAGCTGACACATTGAAGAAGTCCGGAGCTCAGCGATGAATCTTTGGCATGCGTGGATACCTGGAGGTGCTCTGGCACCTCGTTCAGGGCTTAGATACCCCATTCTAGACCTGCAAATAGACTAGCAAGCACTGATAAGCAAGGACAATAGAGTTTGGGTCATTATTTATGTATTTCGAAGCAAAATGGGGTGAGATGGACATGCTCCAGTGATAGGAGATGAAGGATCTTGGATTCGTTGATCGGGTGCGATCAGGATGGATGAGTGGGTCCAGAGGATGGAGAAGCAAATGGGAAAGGAGATGGGCAGTCAACTTGGTCGGAACTGATCATATACATGGCGGACCACGGCCAGAGCAATGAGCTTCGGTGTTCGAATTAAGTGAAATTACGTTAATTTCAGCACCTAAATGCTAAACTAAATACGGGAATTAAAGACGGAATGAAAATCTACCTACAAATTAAAATGTATGTATCTCATACCTGGCTGTGACAAAATGGAGCTGAGTTGGTTGGAGAGTGATTATAGACCTCCTTTCCTCCTCCTGCAACGCTCCAAACCTTCAATTAAGCTTCCTCTATCACATGAGAACTTACACACACATGGCTAGAGGTATTATACAGCTCAGAGAGGGATCAAAAATGAGAAGGAGAAGTGGGTTATTTATAAAAAGAGAAAAGAGGGGATTTTAAATTAGGGTTTACATGGTATTCGATGGGATTTTTACCAAACAAAAGGTCTGGCGTGAAAGATGAGTGATTGCAGAAGGAATTTTGTGGAGAAATATAAGAAAGAACCTCAATGGATCGAATGGGGAAATGGGGATAACATGGCAATGTGATGTTAGACATGCTGGATGGCTAGAGTTCAAAGAGTAGAGCAAGGTCAACCAGGGTTGTGCCCTGATTATTCCAGCTCACCTGCTAGCCGATAAAAATGACAGAATAAATGAAAAATAATTGGGTAAAAAATGTAAAATGATTTATTCTCGAAATACCAAATACTTGAAATATGTTGGATATCTTATGTACTATTTTATAATGATTTTTATTTATTTTTACAAGTTTATTAACTATAGATCTTTCTTTTAGGGTTTTATTTACATGTATAATTACCAATATATTAGGTCTTTTATATTTATTATGTGCTTTTTTTATTATTCATATACCTCTTTTATAAATCTATGTCTCACTTTTACATACATAAATATATTTTTGTTACATTTTTCTGATGTTTTTTGTACTCTGAAAAAAAATTAAGGTATATATTATTAGGTATAAGTATTGAATGTTCATCTATGTAATTTTCTATGTATCATTTTATTTTATTATATTATATACGGTTTTAATTTATTTTAAATGTGTACATATATTATAAGTAATATTTACAAAATTATAAAAATATAAATATATAAATAATAAAAAAATGAGTATTTTATTCGGGTATATTGTACAATAGGGATCCAAAACCTAACTTTTGCATCTTAACTCCAAACTAAATGAACCCACTTAAATTAAATAGACAATTAATGTTTCGTACAATTGAAGGTTATTTTGATGCATTTTGAGTTTTATTAAGAGGGTACGAGTCTGGGATCTTTGCATTTTGGCTTTTTTTCTGAGTATAAAATTTACACTATGTATTATTTTTGAGAGAAATTAATTTTTTATTTTTCTAGTTTTTTTATCTACAACTTTAATGTATAATGTTTCTTTATTTGAGGTATAAATAATAAAGAATAAAATCGGTCCCAAGAATGAGTTATTTATGAAAAAATGAATAAGATTTTATTGTGTTTTGACACTTATCTCCGACTACTTTATTCCTTGTCGACCAAATCAATTCTTGACATTGTCTCGTTGTTTAGGTCATGAAATACTTTTGGCATTTTATTTCTTTTTCTTTCCTTGTCTTTATTATTTTATTTTTGCTTGAAACAATGTATTTTTTACAATAATTATATAATATATAATGAATGTTAATTTGTACAAAATAATGATATTTACATGTACTTAGCTAGAGTTTAAAAGACAATATAAAAGAATAAAGGTGATGAAACAGAGATCTATCACCCCCTATACTTTCCTTTGTTAGTCCCCTGTAAGCACTTATTCCTATAATTACAGAAAAGAGAAATAAATAACTTGGAATAATTGTCAACTTTTATACTTGTCTTTAAAAAGTCAAAGTTTGGAGCTTAGAGAAGGCCTCTGGATTAATGGTGTGTTTAAAACTACATGGAAGTCAGGAAGTGTGACATAATAGCCCTTAGGTTCCATACTCCTATCATCCAGTCCAATTCACAGCTTGGTTAGAACCATTCTCTCAGTCGCATACTCCTGCTACCTAAAAGTTATAGAACTATATATCTGAATTGTTCATCTCTCCCCAGACAAAACCACTAAACCATCAAGATGTCTGCTCTTCTAGTAACTCGTCCTCGTGTAGCCAGATATTTCCTTATAACATCATGTGCTCCGGTCTTTACAACTAAATGAGGAAGAAGTTAGAAGAATGGGAAAAGAAGTGGGAATGGACCGGTGTAGTCTTCATTCCCTTGTGAAGTTGGTAAGTGTAACCGATTCTTCACTAAGAATCATGATTTTTTCGAACCTCAAATTCTAGTGGAATTTTTGGTATAGGCTTCTTTGGATATTTTCTTTGACTTTGTACAAACTCTGCATTCTTGATTGCTCCTCGGTGGATATATCATCTTTTTTCCGCCCATATTTTTGGATCTTGGAAAAAGTTGCACCGGTAGACCATTCCATATCTGAAGCATTATCTTAATCCATCTCCAATATTTAGATATCATTGGTATCATAAAAAGTGGGTTAGAGTACCGGTGTTGGAAATTCCAAAAAATGGTTCCTGAGCCACCCTTCACAAAGCGACCATGCATTGTCCCGACTTAGACATCAAGATTTTTCAATGGTCGATCTGAGTTGAGCTAAGTACTAGGTGTGAGGTTTCTAGTCAAGTCATTGTCTCAAGAACCTCACGAATGATATGAAGGGTTCAATTTAAGCATGCTGAATTAACTCGTGAACATAGTCTTATGGACCCTAAAGAATTGAGTCAAGATGACCTGAACTATCTCCACTTCCAGTCCTCAATGGGTTCCACTGAAACTAAGTGTATCAAGGTCTATTCTAAGCTCAAATCGTCAGACTTTATTTGGACTTGTTCAATTGTTTATGTTATTCCAAAAAATGTGAATGCTATGTACAATGCAAGAAAAATATTTTTGTGAAGCAATTTTCTAGTTTTGAAGTTTTTATGGATTTTGAAAATTTTTGCAAATTTTTTATGTAATTTTGAAAAATATTTTGCAAATGCTTTTGGGATTTTAATTTTCTCATTTTTTAAACAACAAATTTTGGAACAAAAAATAGAGTACGTACAGATATTTACATGGGCGTGCATCTTTTATTTACTGGAGTTGGGTTATAGAACTTACAATATTGTATATACGAGGTTTGTAATGAATCTTTATTTGTTCGAATTATGTACGTAGTTATCAAAATAATTAGAAAAGATTTTCGCAAACTTTTTGAAAACTTTATTTTTGCAAACAAGTTTGGCAGATAATTTTTACAATCATTTTACAAAATCTGAAAACCATTTTGTAAACATTTTTCAAAAATTATTGATAGTTTTTTTCAAAATATTTTTGCAACCATTTTCCAAACATTTGCAAATAGATTTTCAAGGAATTTTATTTCACAAAAATAAAAGAATATTTACAAAATAAAAAATTTTTACAAAGGTAAAAAAAATTTACAAAACATTTCCAAATTTTTTTTTAAAGATTTCTCAAAGAATTTTCCGAACCATTTTTTCAAAAATTTTGCAAAACATTTTTACACATTTTATTAGTAGGTATACACAAAGTATTTTAATGAATTTTATACGAGCATGTTACTTTTACTTAGTTAATTGTATTTTATCCATACTTATTGAAAATACAATATATGAGTTATGTCTAAAGTATATACGATGTATATATGACCCCCCTATACTTAACTTGAGCTATGTCCTTCTAGATCGAAGAGAAAAGAAAAGACATAACTCATACTAAGTATAGGAGAGACTATACTGCAACGATTAGAGGATAAAAATGAAAAATTGATAAGTCAATAATCCCCCCTCTACTTAGGAACAATTAATCCTAAGTCTACCAGACTGTACACAAGGCGTGGAGGATCAAGGAAGGGAAAAAACAAATCGCAACTCAGTATGTCTCCCCATATACTTTAGGGTAAGATATCCCTAATTGTAGACAAAAAATATCAATTGGAGAGAAGGCAAGTAAGGGGATCAAAGACTGAACATAGGAGGTCACTCATTCCCTTACACTTATGATGAAGAATATTCTAAGTACAGAAGCGATGAGTGAGGATAACAAAGTAGAAAATAGAAAATACAACTGAAAAGAAGAAAAGAAGAAAACTAGAGAATGAGTTTTTGAGGAACATTATCTGAATCTTTCGATGTAGCTAAGGTTGTGGAGGCTTCTTCATTGCATATCACAAGAATCGAGTCGACAACATCAAAGAAAGTGTAATGCTCAAGGTACGGCTTCAATAACTAACCGTCGACAATGAATGGTTGTATGTCAACCAATGAGTTTGATATCACGATGCTTCCGGTGTAATGCACTTTTTTCAGCATGAATGACCATGTACATTTACGCTTTTATTTTCTCGGGAATATCTCTAACATTGCGTCAAATAGTCGCATGTTCTATCAAGTCTTGAAGTCTTTCTTCTGATGTGCCATTCAAGCCATTATTTAACCTTATCCTTGTACATCAAAGTGTTATCATAAGCATAGTCTCATAATTCTAGGAGATTGTTCAGATCCTCTTTCTTTTGTTGACCACCTTTACGTGAGTCCATGTTACGCATAGTGATAGCCCATAATTATTTATGGATCAGTTCCATTGACATGTGGTAAAGATATCCATACATGAGATGATAGGGAGACATGCCCAAGGGAGACTTGTAGGCGGTTATATATGCCTAAAGGACGGAATCAAAGAGTTGGAAAAATTCTGTCTATCATCTTTACAAGCTTCTATATGACCATCTTGATTTCTCTGATTGATAATTCTGACATGCCATTGGTCTGGGGATGATAAGGAGACGTGACTCGGTGCTTGATGTTGTACTCCTTCATTAATTTTCTGACCTCTCTAATAATGAAGTGACTACCCTCATCTGATATCTGAATCTTTGGAATCCTGAACAGAGAGATGATGTTCTCTCTCAAAAATCGCCACACAATGTAGCTGTAATGTATCAGGTGGGAATAGCTTCAACCCAATGACTCACGTAGACAACAACGAGAAGGATGTGCTCAAATCCTTGACTGTTGATAAAGGATCCCATGAAATCAATGCCCCACACATCGAACACATCTGAATCTGAATAATTTTCAGGGGCATTGAGTCCTTTGTTGTAGGGGTGGCTCCCAATCTCTGACGACTCGTGCAATGTTTTACATATGGTGCAACATCCTTAAATAGTGTCAGCCACTAGAGGCCACACCGAAATACTTTTGATGTAGTTCTATCTCCAGAGAGGTGTCCACCAGATTCGAGCGAGTGATAATGCTCGAGGACACTGTTTTCCTCTCTTTGAGTAATATACCGGTGCCAAATGCAATCTACTCCTTCCCTGAATTGTAGCAGATCTTAGCATTGGTAGAAGTGGATTTGGGACAAGAATTTATCCATCTTGATCTTCGTCCAATCTTGTGGCACTACACTGAAAATGCGGTCCTTCACAATATCAACATATCGAGGGAGTGAATCCACGATCAATATGGACTCTCCAGGAAAGGTGTTTATGATGGGAGCACTGCTCAGTAGGGAGTCTTGTTGTTCAATTATGGCGAGGTGATATGCTACCACATTCTGAACTCCATGCTTGTCTTTGATTTCCTAGTCGAACTCTTGGAGGAAAAGGATCCACCTGATTAATCTGGGCTTGGCATCCTTCTTATGCTATAAGTACCGGATAGCTGAGTGGTTAGTATTGATTGTGTTGGTAGATCCAAGCAAATAGGATCTGAACTTCTCAATGGAGAATACCACAACTAGCAATTCTTTCTTTGTGACAGTGTAGTTTCTTTGAGCTTCATCTAATGTTTTGCTGGTGTAGTGAATGGCATAGGGTGCCTTGCCTTTCCTTTGTACTAGCATGGCCCCAATGACAAAATATGATGCATCTGTCGTGATCTCAAAGGGAAGAGACAAATCTGGCGACTGTAGGACTGGAGCTTGAGTGATTAGCTCCTTCAATTGATTAAATGAAAGGAGAACCTTCTGATAAATATTAAACTCGGTCTCCTTGCACAGAAATCCTGTGAGAGGTCACGCGATGTGGTTGACCCATCACTATCCCTTTTGTATTCAATTAGTGGCTCTTTTCCCAAGAAAATATGAGATTGACTTCTTGGCATATCTGAAGTACTATGTATAGGTGTTGAAGACAAGAATCTAATCTATCACCATAGACGGAGAAGTTGTCCATGAACACTTAAAGAAAAGTGCCAACCTTATCAGCAAAGATTGCAAGCATACACCATTGGAATGTGGCCGGTGCATTGCATAAACCAAAGGCCATTCTCTTGAAGGTGTAGGTGCCGATTGGGAAAGTTAAGGTGGTTTTCTCCTGGTCCTCTGAGGTGATAGCCACTTGGTTGGACCCGAAGTACCCATCCAGAAAACAGAAGAACTCCATGTCGCAATCTTTCCAGTACTTGATCAATAAATGGAAAGGGAAAGTGGTCCTTCTTTGTTGCGGCATTAAGGAGGTGGTAATCAGCACATATACACTAGGATGTTGGTACTCGGGTAGAAATCTCCTCTCCTATTTCATTTATTACCATTGTAATCCCTAATTTCTTGGCAAATACATGTAGAGGGCTTACCCATTTCGAATTGGAGATGGCACAAATAAAGCTCATGTCAAACATTTCATTATTTCTTTCATCACTACATCCCGCAGATTTGAGTTCAGTCTCCTTTGAAACTCTCGGGCCGACCTGGCATCTTCTTCCAAGTAAATATTCTGTGAACACATAGCATGATTTATCCCACGCAGCTTTGATACGTACCAACGAAGTGCCTTATGGTTTTTTATCTATAACCCCAAGAAGTCAAGATTCTTGATCTGGAGTCAACTCGCTACTAATTATGACCAGATACATATTTTCTTCACCTGCAAGGTTGGCATATTTGAGGCCAATCAAAAGTGGCTTTAATTATGGTTCCATTATGTATTCTTCTCAGTCACCTCAGAAACTAAACTAGTGTATGGTTGATCTGCCTAAAATTTAGAAGCATTGCTCACCTCAGTGACTTGTGGTTCAACTAATAATGTGCCAAAGAAATCTGCAATAAAGTCATCATGTTCAGACTGGAATGGATCATCTGAATCAAATAGATGAACCAACAAATTGGAATCTGTCTCCCAAGTGACCTCGGAGCTTTAGTCTGCTGTGCTTTCCAAGTCCTCTTCAGGAGAGAGGATTTCCAAGGTTCTTGTGTTATTCAAATAGAGTTTTCTATCTGTGATTTCTACAATATAGTCACAGTCTTCTTTAGGCAACACTGCATGATTTCATCAGATACAACTTTTGACTCACTAACTATATCTATGGTGACTCTATTGTTTCTTGAGCTGAACGCAATCTTCCCAGACACATAATCAACCACAACCTCTCCAGTGCACAAAAATAGTCGTTAAAGAATAATTGGGGTCCAAAGTAATGGTGCAGGGGAGTGCATATCAAGGACTACAAAATCAACAATAAAATGCATGGCATACACCGTTATGACAATGTCTTCCAACAGACCTAAGGGTTGCTTGATATATCGATCAGCAAACTGAAGGATCATGCATGTTTACTTGAGTGGACCTATCATGTATTCTCGCATTGATGATGACGGCATGAGGTTGATGGAAGAGTTGTTGTCTAGAAGGGTTCTCTCGAGGACCTAATCCAAAATCTCGCATCTGATCAAAGGTGCTACTTTCCCTGGCTCCTTCTGAGGGAGGTTGTTGATGGCTGCAATGGTAGCCATGGTAAGGACGTGCTTCTCAACTTGTTGGTGTGGTTCGATCGACACATGTTTGTGCACGCTTCCAAGCCCTTCATAAAAATAGGCATATATTCCATGGCAAGCATCAATGGTAACTCAATAGTCAAAATTTTGAGAATATCCACAACACCTGGATCAGACAACACACTTTTTCTTTTTTCAATTATTTTTGATCTTTCTATTGCATCAGGAAAGGAATACTTACAAAACTAAAATAATAAGCATCGTTCTTATTGACAATAGAATTCTTATCTGCAATATCTTTTACATCAAGACTGCATAAAGGTGTACATTTTGGAAATGAAGTTACTGGTGGTGGTGGACAAGCAAAAACGATGATATATGTTCCATCAGCTGGTGTTGTATAGGCTGACGGGGTTGGCTCCTCCATGGCTAGTGCAGCTTCACTTTGGATGCTATAATCTTTTTAGTATTTTTCATTTTTCTAGTTTTTTGTTCTTTCTGTTGGTGGAGACGGTGGTGGCTGACAAGTGGCATGGCTCTTCCTTCTTCTTCTTACTCACCCAAACATGTAGCTAGCATGACTGATGTAGAAGATGATGATTCACTAGATGAAGTGTTATTCTCTCCCTGGTACCGGCAGACAAAGGCAAAGTCCTACCCCTCCTAAGAGTAACAACATTATATCAGCAAAATTACTATCAACTGACTCTACAGACACACACAAGACATAACATTCTACCTGCTCTTTCCTCATAAAAATATTGGGGTTGTCTTTGATGTGGATCGGGATTGGTGTTTTGGTGGTTGTTAGGTTGTCCAACATCCATATCATCTCTGCCAGACCCTTTACTCATTGGGCCAAGCAAGAAAGGTTTGAGTTCACAGGAACCGCCTTGGAGGATCCAACGTGCTGCTCACGTTGGGGCTGCTGGTGTGGAAGCTAAGATGGGTGTTGTTGGTATTGCTTCTGAGGAGGACAAAGCTGATATTGATGCTCATATGGAGGAGGACGAGACTGAAGATATGGTCCAGCCGCATACCGGTGATATGGCTGGTGCTGACGGTCTGGTGGTTGCGGGTACTACTGTGATTGTCTCCCATTGTTGTAGTACTAAGGAGACTGGTGACGTTGATATTGAGGCTGAGGTTGGGAGGATTGTGCAATGCAACCACCCTAAGGTCGGTGGTATAGCTGTTGCGTAGGTGGTTGGCCAAGGGGTTGTCCAGTAGAACGGGCCAGCTGCACGTTACTACTCCAGTCACCGTTGACTTCTTGAATCATGAGTGGTGGCGGGAATGTTGGATCAGAAAATGATAAGTAGTTTGTCTAGTAGACCACAATCTATTATTGTGGCAGGGCATGCGCGGTTGCTTGCAAATAGTACACAATTTGCATCGTTGGTTGTTGTGGACTATGTTAAGGCTATTGTGGAGGTGATGGTTCATCTTTCTTCTCGATAAGAGTCTCTACCGTTGGTGTCACCGATTGGTATGAGATGATGGTGCTCACAAGCAGCTCAAACTACTTGGTGATTTGGTCAAGTTTATCCAAGTGTTTCTTCCTTTGTTTGATCACAATGAGATTTTCAAGATCATGTGATTGCTTCTCATTATTGTCATCCTTTGATAGATGGCCCCCAATGATGTTGAGGTTGAAGATGTCATCTTTCTATGACTCGTGAGATGTTTCCATGTGGATTGTCACGTATAGGACCTGGAGTTGTCTTTGATATGCATGGGATGAAGAGAGAACGACCTTTCCCTCGACCATTTCATCAAGAATCTTCTAGACGGCATCTTCATACTTGTTAAAGTGGAATCCCTCACAGGCATCGTCGACTAATTTCTGGTTTTCTACTTTTAGGACCTCAAATAAGTGCTGGACCAAGCTGGTCCTCGGTATGTCATGGTGGGGGCACTTCCCCTGCATGTCAGTAAATAGCTCCTAGGATTCATGAATGGACTCGTGGGTAGCCTGAGAGAAGTTTCTTCTTTTGGATCGCATCTGGTTGAGCTGACCTAGGGGATAAAACTTGTGAAGGAATATAGAATTAAGTTCCTCCCAGGTCATCACGACCTTTCCCAAATGATTGACCCTTTTTGGGCCTTTTCCCGGTGGTTGAAGGAAAATATGGTCATCTCAAC
Source organism: Ottelia alismoides (assembly GCA_037367405.1). NCBI lineage: Eukaryota > Viridiplantae > Streptophyta > Magnoliopsida > Alismatales > Hydrocharitaceae > Ottelia > Ottelia alismoides. Next base: position 1,242,799 of record JAZKJV010004510.1, read on the forward strand.
TACACCTATCGTTATGTTAGGGTAGCGTGTGGCTCTACAGATAAGTGAGAACTGTTGTAGGTGAATGTACGGTTCCTCATTGGTGTTCCTGTGGAATGAGGGTAGGGGTACAAGGAACAGAGGCTTTAGGTCAAAGTAAGTTTCAACATCGGTTTGAGGTTCTCATTCCATTCCCCCTCTTCTTCCTGATCATCACAGGGTCTTTCACCATCTCCTCCTCCTGCTAGTCAATTCCCAATGTCATTCAACGTATCTTAAATGTCGTATGTACAAGGGCATGTTCTGACAGTTTTTGTTGGTTGGCTTGGATGGAAGCTAGCAATGGAGGATTCAACTGGTTCTTGCTGGGTGCCTGGCCTGCTCTGGCTGGGGCGGCTGATGCCCTTTCCATGAGGAGTCATCTCTGTATCCACATCATGAAGAGATGAATTATGGATTTGGATCCAAGACTGGTACTGGATTCTATCTACAATGTAAAAGAATCCCAATGAGACCACTGTGAATTTGAATGCCAGCTCCAGTGATGAATATGAGATTACGGTCAATCCCAGATGGTTGTAAATGGAGTAAAAGATGTAGACTGAAATCGACCTCCATTTGCAATGGGCAAAAGTTGGACAAGAGTGGTCCTAGTTTATTAGGAGATAGAGGAGAATGGAAAGAAGAAGAGGAGTCTGGAGATCGGTTCACAATTTTTGAATCGGGTGCTCGGGAATCGCCTCGAATTATTGACGACGTCGAGTCCATAGAGTCGATGTAGGGTTCGGTAGAGTCCCGACTAAACCATCTATGGATCAACAACATGGATCAAAAGAGGATCCATGTAGGAAGAAGTATACGATGGTCATCAAGGAATAAAAATTAGTGTAAAATAATAGAAAGGTTCGAAACGAGCAATGGGTCAAAGAGGAGACATATAACAAAATTTGAATGGGTATGCGGGACTTGATCTTTGAATATTAATCTAGATCCATACAAGCACAATACCAAATTGGGTTCACCAACTTTGTATAATATGAAGCCGTGAAGGATCGATTATTTTTATCTTTTCATTTTAGAGTTGTTATTTAAGGTACATCTTTTAATAAGTCCTTGGATGGTAACCCTATATGAGTGAGAGTACTACCGGAAGAGTATCCCATACCAGTCCTCCTCCTTTGTAACTCGTAGTCTGCACTATTGAGGTCCTTGTAACCCTTCTCGGATCTTTACTTAGCCAAAGAATAAGACGGAGAAAGCTGATAGGCAAAATCACTACTTCGGACTTCGCTCGCAATGGAATCACCTGTGAGCATGCAAGGACCTACTTGTTTGCAAATCAATGAGAAAGACACACCCGTGAAGGTGTGGCCTAAGCTCAGTACTTCGGACCAAGTTGATGTTTCACAGAAGGTGGGAACACTAATGATGATAGGTCCCTACTCTACCACGTACAACAAAAGCATCAATGCTTCATAAATCCAAGTGATATACAAGGTAGTTACAGACTGGGTTTTGGGCTCTAATCGTTAGCGGGTCACTCCTCGTTCATGGGAGTGGTTTTGTGCCCACATTATGTACCTGAAGACAATGTGGGCTTTATGAACCCAAAACAATGAAGTCAGTACATATTTTAAATTAAGGTCAAAGTTTATTTAGTATTTCTCTAGTTTTAGATATTTTGGGTTTTCAGTTTTTTTGGATATTTTGCATACAAGCATCTAATAATTTTATAGATTTTCATTTAAGTCCTACGTGCTCAAAATCAGAGGGAGATAATTAAAAAGTCGTGCAAGTCAATGATGGAAATCTCATAATTGAATCTAATGGTGCATTTAGTGTTAGAGGACTTACAATGCTTCTCGACTCCTTCCATTGGGTATGTAAAATAGAATTTTTAAACCTATCTAAATGATGGTGTTAAATCGACAAAATTGCCCTAAATAGTAGCTACTATTAGTCGTGAAGAACCATATGTTAATTGTTCAAAAATGAACCTGAGAGTCCGGGCTTTGAGAAATCTCAGTGCCTTCCACAACGGGTCTGCCAACGTTGCATGATTGCTCTCTCAGTGCGTGGGTTCAATTCCAAATAATTAATAGTTATTAATTTGACTAGATCCAAATGTAGGAGACTATAGGCACAAGATTCTTGTTAGGTTTTGGACATAATTACCACTACAAGAAAACCTAAACTCTAGGGGCTCCATGCACCATGCACACAAAAAAAGGTAGAAAACTCAAAAAATCGGGAAGCAACTAAAATAAAGAAATGAAAACTCAATAAAACCACGATGAGGACCCTAGGTGAATAATCACTTGGGCTATGGACCTCACAGAGTAAAATAGTTTCCAAGTCCAAAAATTATTATAATTAATAATGAATAAATGAATGACACTCTCTTACCAAAATAAAAGAAAATTCTAAGCTAAAAAGTATGCAAATTGGTCTCCTTGCTATGTGTGTTACCTCTCCAACTGGTCATGTTAGGAAAACCAGTCTCCACCTTGTTTGGTCGCATCGTCCTCCTAAGAGATTGTCCTCACGTAGCGAGCCCTCGCAACAAACACAACAAAAGAGGTGTATTAGCACAATAAATCAAATAATGTATGTAAACAAAATAAGACATGAAGTATATACAAGTAAGAAAGAGATAGAAAATTTTGTACAAGGAATTTAATGAATAAATAGTTAAAATACAAAAATATACAAATTAGTCTACAAACATTACTCCCTGGCAATGGCGCCATTTGATGGCATGGGTTATGCGGGTCTAAATCTATCCTCATGGAATGCGAAGATAGAGTGTCGCTGAGGCAACCCACAAGAAATCCTATGTCAATCAAGAAGTACCCACAATGTATGAATAAGCAAGGAATAGCAATAAATGAGAGGCAAAATTTATTATACTGTACAAATAAAGATGTATAACATGTAAGCATGTAGAGGTCGAACCACGGAGAACAAGGTAGGTAGCCTAATGATTATTGCTGATCAATGTGCATTATGTACATAAGTGTATTTAAGTCTTCTTATCTGGGGTTTTTGGTTGTATAATTTTATTTGATTTTTTATGTATATATATTAAAAGAGATCAGTTTTTTGATTTTAAATTTTATTTTTAAATTTTAATATCAAATAATGCCTATATATGTTTATATAGACATTTATATCATAATGTATACATAAAATTAATTTTGTACTATTTATATTATTGAAATATCTTGAAATTCAACACATCCTGTTTTTTAAAAAATTAGAAATATTAAGGGGTTAATATTAAGTAATAAGAATATAAAATATATTTAAATATATAGGTGCATTATACAATAAAGGATATAGTAATTAAAAATATAATAAAAAATAATCAAAAATTGTAGGATTCCATAATTTTATGGTTTTCTTATTTTCTTATATTATTGTGATTTTTCCAGGACTTTTTCTAATTTTCGGGTGTTCTTAAAGCCAAATAGTGTCCCAAATCAAGGAATAAATTAATAGGTCGAATTAAGTTGGAGTTTAAAAATAGCAAACACTATTAAAATCATTTTTAATATATATATATATGAAGGGGGCAGGGAGCCTGCTCCTAGGGGTGTAGGAAACTCCCTGCACCCACCCCATTTTTCGTTTATTTTTTTTCTTTTTTGAATTAAAACTTGGGGGGATTTACTTAAAATGTTGAGGGGAATATATGTTTCAAGTTTCATGTAAAACAAACATTCCTAAGATGTTCATCTAGATAGGGTCAATTTCAGCAATTCTGAGACCATTAAAATTTGATAGTCTTGATGGAGATGATAGAAGTCTCGAATTAAGTTGAATTTGGAATGACAACATGGTGATACATGGTGATCTAAATCCCCTAAAGTTTCATTTCAAAAAAATAGAAAAAAAGAATAAAAAATTAGGCCGGGTGTAGGGAGTTTCCTGCACCCGCCGTTGTAGGCTCCTTTTTCCCATATATGAATTAAAGGAAATTTAGAAAGAAAAAAATGTTCTTTGGGTTTTTGCGATTTTTCTATTTTTACTAGATTTTGTAGATTTTTAATTTTTATCATTTCCTTTTCCTATTTTTACGAGTTTTTTGTCTAGAGTTAATGTTGACCATAATAAACAACATATAATTTTTTTTATTTTTAAAGGAATTTTGATATTTTTTGAATGTTTATAATCAGAGATAGACTAAATCGACTCCATTTGATTTTTAATAAATAGGTAATGTGCAAATATGAATAAAAAAATCGCATTGTTAAAGAATAAGCATCCATGTATACTACTTATTTTTGCATATTTTTGGAGCACAAATGATACTTCTAAAAATTAAAAAACAAGCTAAAAAATTACATACTGGTAAGGACCTATTTGTAAATATCAAGAAGTGTTCATGCATTTTAGAACCACAAAACAAAATACAAGGGTATACGTGCAATTTTTCCTTGAAATAAATAAATTAATGCACCCTGGAAGGGCCCTTTTGCAAATACATACAAGCTGTTGTCCTCTATACATTTTTTTCACAACAATATACACTGAACATGGAATTTTTAGGACTAATTCAAATACAAATTCCCATAGTGGTTTTTATTGCAAACTACCCAACTCACGTGGGTGGGGGGACGTGAGGTGAGTTAGCACAAACATAAATGTGAATACCCGAAAATGCAAAGGGTCTTATACATTTTTTACACTTTTATTTACACTATAAACACACATTTAAATACTTAAAAATAATTAGAAAAAGTATTGGGGGCTTAGTGCAAATTACCCCTTGTTTATGCGTTGATGTATAGTCTGATGCGTGTCACTTATCCATGTGGCTGATCGAGATCTGACTATTACATTTTGCTTTGGACAGGTGAGATTGGATCCCACAAGGATATTTGACGGTTGTACACTACTCAATCCAATAGTGGCGGCTCCACCTAGAGGTTGCGGATGATCGGACTGCTCTGAGGTCACCAGGAAGAATGCAAGAAGAAGTCGCCTTCGGTGAAGTTGGATTCAATGCAGTGGGAGCCTCCCTGTGAGCTCTATACGTTCGGGCAACCTCACCGTAGGTGGCTAACACATTGAAGAAGTCCGTAGCTCAACGATGGAGCTCTGGCATGCATGGATACTAGAGGTGGTATGGCACTTTGTTTGGTGCTCAAATACCCCCGTCCAAACCTGCAAATAGACTAGCAAGCACGCAGAAGAATGGCGATAGGGTATAGGAATTTAGTTATGGATTTCGAAGCGAACTGGGGTGAGATAGATGTGCTTTGGCAATAGGCAGTAGAGGAGCACATATTCATTGATCGGGTGGCGATCATGTTAGATGAGTGGGTCCAGATGATGGAGAAGTGAAGGGAAGGATATGAGTCGGACAACATGGACAAAACTGGTCATATACATGACGGACCATGGACGGAGCAGTGAGCTCCGAGAATTGAATTAAGTAAAAGATTAACACCTAAATGCTAAAGTATATATGAGAATTAATAGTCAGAACAAAAATCTACGTAAAAATTAAAAAATCCGCCGCTCATACGTTGTTGTGACACTAGGGAGCAGAGGGGGCCGAAGAGCTGCCATGGACCTCCTTTCCTCCTCCTGTAATGCTCGAAACCTCGAGGAAGCTTCCTCTGTCACCGAAGAACTTGCATACACGTCGGTGGAGAGAATACATATCTTAAAAAGGGATAAAAAACATGAAGGAAGGAGAAGGGGGTTATTTATAAACATGGCGAGAAGGGGGTTTTCAATTAGGGTTTACACGAGAATCGATGGGAGTTTCACCTTGCAAAAGGTCTGGCCTGATATATGATCGATAGTAGAAGGAATTTTTTGAAGAAATTGAAGAGAGAACCTTAATGGATCGAATGGAGAATTGCGGAGAAGATGATGATCTGACATTTGACACATCGAATGGCTGGAGGCCACAGAATAGACCTAGGTCAACAAGGTTCTGCCCTGATTGGTCCATCTCTGCTGCTAGGCAACAAAAATGAAAGAGTAAATTAAAAATAACAGGTAAAAAATGGAAATTGAATTATTCTAAAAAAACTCTAAAGATGAAATATGTTGGATATTTTATGTACTATTTTAGGAAGAATTATATTTATTTTTACAAGTTTATTTACTGGAGATCCCATTTTTGGGGGTTTATTTATAGGTATAATTACCTATATATTAGGTCTCTTATTTTTATTTTTTAATTTCTATTTTGTTATTATATTTACCAATTATATAAATCTGTGACTCAATTTTATATACATAAATATGTTTTTATTATATTTTTCTAATGTTATTTGTACATTGAAATATATAGAGGTATATATTACATAGTGATGTATCCAAAAATCACCCTTTTAATTAAATGTATATGCCATTTTTTGTTATCGGGAAATCAAGATCGATCAAAAATTAACCGCACAAATCGATGAATCGACGAATGAATTAATGTGTTGTTTTATGTATTTTTAACCTGGGCAAGCCCCAGGGTCGACAGAAGGAGGCAAATGAACAACTTCGGCTCAGATTCGGCGAATTAGCTCATGGTTTTTCCAAGTGGGATTTTTTTGTAAATTATTTATGCAATAAAATGCAAACACACAAACACGAATGAACTAGATTATTAAGAAAATCATCAACTTAGCTAAATTGATTTTAATGTGAAATTAATACAAATTAACAAGTTATAACTTTTTCTAAAAACCTAATCCAACGATGAATGAAAAATGTATTTTTTGGAATTTTTGCGGTTAAAAAGCAATAATGAAAAATGCAAACATTTTTGGAGTATTTATGCAATTTTTCATCCAAATGATATGCAAAAATTATGAAAAATTTAATGAAAGTGAAATATGATGAAATGAAGTTACACTATTTTTTTGAATTTTCTGATAATATATAATTTTTTTATAATTTTTAATGAAAACAGAGTGACTGTTAGTATTTAATTCTTAAAAAATACATAAAATCAAATTATTCTGAGAAAAAATTATCTCCAATAGATATGGTAATGATCAATCTAGGAGACTTTACATTTTCCAAAAATAATATCATGGATTTAATTAAAAATCAATCACATAAATCACTCAACAGTTTATTTCAGGCAAAAGACAAATCTTATTTAGATGAAATTTGGATAGCAACTAAGTAGCAGTTAAAGGCATCATCCACAATTTTTGCATAAGTTTTTGAGCAATATTTAAGTATGTACGAATTTCAAAGCAAAAATGGGTAAAATATCACCAAATTTCAAACTCTGATTTTTAGTAAATTCTCTGATGCTTAGAAAAATCAAAATAAATAGCCAAAATGCAATAATTTCTGAACTAGATGTTATTTTTAATTTTATAAAACTATGTGAAATGAATGTCCAATTAAATGCATAAATGCAGGGGTGTATGTGCAATACCTAAAATAAAATGCCAAACGGAAATGTGCCTAAGTGCACTTTTGCAAATGAATAAACATAACGGACTGAAAATGCAATTATTACATAAAATAAAAAATAAAAAAGAGGAAATGACCTTACGTGGGTTCCAAGAATGGAACCCACCCTTCCCACTTCGCGCGCTAGGGAAAGCCGCGTGGGCAGGGATGGCAGCGGCGGTGCGCTGGTGCGTCGAGGGTGGAGTTGTGGCCTAGGGCCACGCGGGCGACGCGCGACGTGGAGGGTCGGAGATCGGGCGGCACGGAGCAAGGGGTGGCACGTCACGGTTGCACAGAGACGGCGATTGGCCACGTGGGCCTGCTATGGAGGTCGTGGGGGTGACGGAGACGTACGGGTGGAGGGCGTGCCACCATACCACGGACCGAGGCATGGTGGAGGACGCATCTTGAGGGTGCTGTGAGAACTGGAGGATGTGAGGGGGCGCTGGGGCGGCGCTGCTGGAGGGACGCGACATGGCGCGAGAGTGGTTCTACGGTGGGCCCGCATGTAGGGAAGGGGTGGTGGTGGCTGGGCGCCCGCGCACGTGGGAGCTGGGACGTGGCTGGAGTCATGGAGGGGCAAACCTGCGGGGCGGCGGCTAGAGGTCACTGAGGGCGGGCGGCCAGGAGGCCGTGCGCATGGCCTGGAGTTGCACGACGGGTGGCGGGTAGGAGAGCTTCTGGCGGCGGGACCGCGCAGGGGGAAGTTGCGGTGCGAGCAGGGCGTGGGCCGTTGGATGAACAGCAGGAGCGGGCCGCGCGTAGGGTGGTGCACCAGGAGGCGTGCGGTAGCGAGGAGAGAAGGGGCTTGCTGCTTTTTTTAATTTTTTTGTTTTTTTATAATTTTTTTGTAAAGAGGAAATAAAATGTAATGAAAAAGTGGTGTTTGTGTATGTGATGATTGTGATTTGGATGAGGTAAAAAATGAAGGTGGTCAAGACAATGAAAAAATAATGTTAGATAATAAAAAATAAAAAAAGTGACAAAGTGAAGATAGGTGATTTACCTGTGGTTCGCTAAAATTTGGAGGAGGTGGACCTCAACTCCCGTCGTCGCCTCGATTCGATTCGGTGAAAAAAATCGAAGAAGCTCGATTGTGGCCTGAAGAAATGCACAACGACACGAGGAAGAGTCCTCGTGGATCTTTCATTTACGACCGTTGTTGCTCGACCGAAAGGTGTTGAAGCTGTCACCGACAACACTCGAGGGCTGGTGGTCTTTCCCTCAGTTGAAGAAATGGAGGATGATTATGAATGAAGGGGCAGATGTGAATAGAAACAGGAGGAGGAAGTTGGAAAAGGATGGTGAAAGTGGAGGAATGGGGATTTAATGGCTTGGAGTGGGGAACAAGTAGAGGGAGAAGAAGTGAAAAGGGAGGGGGGAAATAAAATAAATAAAATAATTGGACTACTAAAAATAAAGAAGAGAAAGTAAATAAAAGAAAATAAAAAATTAATTAATTAAAATAAAATATAATAGATAAAATAGTAAATAAAATAAATAAAATAAGTAATAAAATAAAATACAAAATTAATAAATAATAAAAAATAAGGTGACACGTGGCGGCTCCAGGAGGTGTCACATGTTGCACCTGGAAAAATCAAAAATTTTAATGAAAAAAATCAAAAAGAAGTAACAAAAGGATTCAAATCAAAAAGTGGTCAAAACAAAAGTTGCTCATCTCAACGAGATCAACAACTTTCGTGAAAAGCTGAAAATCAAAAGAAGTCATATGTTCAAAGTGTATTTTTGGGTGGTACCTTATAGATATAAAATACCGTATTTTTATATTTCGCAATTTTTTTGACATTTTAAATTTGAGAAAATCCAACTAAAAATGGAGAAAATACAAAAAAATTATAATTTGATCTATTTTTTTTGGATTTTTAATAATTAAGAAAATAAAAGGATTAAGTACAAGGGCAAAAAGGTCAATATGTACAATATACAATAGGGGCCCAAAACACAAGTTTCACATACGATCTCCGATTTTTATGAAATTAGTCTTGTTTGGAAGGTCATTGATTTTATATTACTTTAAAAGTGAGTAGACCTAAATCGGGCATTGTTTGAAAGAGATAGGCGCATTTAAAGGTTCAAAGTCTCAAACTTGAATTTTGGTTTTATTGGTCAATTTTACATGTTAGATTTTTTTGACATTTTCCTTTATTAGTGTTAGTAATACATACACTATAGACTCGATTTTATTGTATTTGATTTTAGTATAAAATATATACATATAGGGTATTTACAGGTGATTTTTACAAGTGAATTGGGAATGCTAAAATGCAGAAATTATTAACACATGCATGAATGCTAATTATGCAATATAGATGGAAAAACGTCGCTAATTACTCGAGAACAAATCTCTATTTGCAACTTTTAGAGAGATGAATCACAGATTCATCAACTCCCTATGCATAAACCTTGCTCGTCCCCGAGTAACTAAAACGAAATGCAAAAGTGAAATGAAATTGGTTTCCATACCAAGGTCATGAACAAAAGGTGAAAATGGAGCTCAGCTCGACCTTTGGATTATTGGTGTCGCAGAACCTTATTAGAAATTGAATTTAAGACCTAAAAGCCTTTATGTTCCACGAGTCTTCTTTTCAAATCGCCTCAGCAGTCTGGTTAGATCAAATCCTCATACGCAAATTCTGATGACCACGAATCTTACTTGCACTGTGTAAGTAAAATATAGCTCTCCACATCAACAGTGCCAAAGAAACAGCCTCCTCTAACAAGGTAACTCTAATTCCCCGGTATAGTTACTCTTTCCTAGAAGAGCGGGGTATTCCCCCCTATGTTCAAGTGCGACTTCCTCAAGAAGAAGGGGTGGAGAGAAGAATGGACGGTAGCCAGTGTAGCTACCTATCCTAGGATGTTTGACCAGTGAAGCCAAGTCTTCCAACTACAGGCTTCTATGGTATGAGGCTTTGAAGCATATTCCTTCTAAATATACAGACTCCGACAGACATTTTCTTTTCAATCAGGCCTATCCACTTTTTTTGGAGTTCTAGCATTTTTTCTATCTTTTATTTTTCTTTCTTTTTTTACATATATACATGATGCAACATGTACATAAGGAGGATTTCCTCTTGAGCTAGTATACTATCCCTCTTTTGAAGCTTTATTGCAACCCACAGTATCTCATCCTTAGACATTAACACCACCAGACTATGTTGAGATGCACTACCCTCTCAAGAGGAGTACGGATGTTTCTACCTGTGTGCTACTCCAAGATACTCCTCACCACCTCATCAATGAAGAGCTACGTGCATGGTGCTTGTCCAAATTAGGTCACTGTCTAAAAGAATCGTGTGTGTGCATGAAATATTCTACTTAGACCAATCAAGATGACATGTTAACATAGACTTGTGGACTCAAAAAATTATGTCACTTGTCCTGAAAAATCTTTACTCAAGTTCCTATAAGGTTCCTTTGAAATTAAGTACATGCAAATCAAATCCATCCTCGACGTCTATTCATCACTTGGTCCATAACCCACTAACTTTTCACAATGCATATGCTAGTATGCAGATGAGATGCAGAAGACATGCTCTATGGATGAAGTGCAAGACATTTTTTTGAGCAAGGATGATGTGCAAGACTAAATAAGAAGCCTTTTTTGTTTTAGTTTTTTTATTTATTTATGTACCTCATATTTTACAACAATTTTTTACAAGAGTATTTTTTTACAAGTATTATATAAGTATTATACAAATTATACAAACGTTATACAATATACATGTATACATGTATTTTATAAAAAAAATCCAATTTTTACCCACCCGTAATTATTGCATAACATATACAAAATACGTCAAAGTATGAGCTATGGGTAAGTATATATGAAATATATATACATGCCCCCTATACTTAGCATGTGCTATGTCCTCAAAGCACATGAAGCGAGGAAAAAGACATAGCTCGTGCTAAGCATAGGAGAGCTAAAATGAAAAAAAAAAGTATAGAAGTCGCTCCGCCCCCCTATACTTAGGCTCTGGCATCCTAAGTGTAGAAAAATATCAAAAATTGGGTGGGCGAGGTTAAGAGGGGAAATGGATGAGTATATCTACATGATGGGCATCGGTCCCCCCTATACTTAGGCTCTGGTCAGCCTAAGTATAGGACATGAGTGAGTGTAAGAACTGATGAGATCTGGAGCATATACATAGAATGATGAAGAGACTCGGGTCACTCTCCCCCTATACTTAGGATCTTGACATCCTACGTGCAACCATAATATGAAATGATATGGAGCTGGGGTGAGTGGTTCGAATCACCAGGGATGTAGGGAAAGAAAATATATACAAGGACAGTGAGAATATACAAGGATCAAGAAGGATTATGACAAACCTTCTTACGGGAGAGAGGATGTGGATAATATACATATGCGTCGTTGTTAGAATCATCCTCAGATGAATAATAATGAGATTTAGGGATCGTCCAATGAGGTTCGACATACGGCTGCTTGCTCAGATATGGCTTAAGAATAACCAGACTGAGCTCACTCATATAAATCACCTCATCCGGACCCGATGAGGATTCCTCTAAAAATTCCTTCTCCAGTATGTTGAAGAAAACTTTTTAATCAGTTTTCTAGAACCTAGATAATTGAGAGGGAGTGGAGAGCGACGTGCTTTGAGGGGTTCGGAGGAACATCTCGAGGAATCAATTCTCGACTTCCTCTCATTGGATAACCGACTAGAGGAAGAAGCAACCATGGTTTTGGGTGTGGTCAATTTTTTCTTGGTTGTCTTCTTTGAAGGTTCGGGATGTGGTGCGGTGTTGACCATGGGTTCCTCATCAGACAAATCACCATATAAATTATAATATTCCGGAAGGGTCAGTGCACGTCTTAGTAACGTGTTAGTGATCTATGTTGGCATGGCATTATTAGTCATGAGTGTCGGATCATTGAAATGATCAAGACAATCAGCAAAAATCGTGTCTGACTCAATGACAACTTCGAGTCGTGAGTCCTCCTTAGAAGTTGTCACGGTGGTGGCGCAAGCAGTTGGTGAAATGGAGGTATGTGGAGTCTCTGAACCAACGATCATCCGGACAACTTGTAACTTAAGTGTGGTAGAGAGGTGGGACTCATCTACCTGTCGGTGGTAACGACTGTCTGCAGATATGTGGATCACCTTAGAGTAAAGTATATCAAAGAATGGGTGAGGTTGGAGTGCTCCCAATGTTGTAAAATAGATTTCCTGAGTCTCGCAATCTATAGTCTCCTTAGCCAAGGCTAAGAACGGCTTCCCGAGAATAATTAGAGACTGAGTAAAGTCTCCTCGGTGCTCAATGTCAATGACTGTGAAGTCTACCTGGAGTAGAGAACCATGGAGGGTAACGATGACTGAAATGTTTCCTCTCGACCGTTTAATAGATCGATCAGCCAGCTAAATGATCTCTCTCGACTTTTTGATTGGCCTGAGTTTGAGCCTGTCAAACACAGAGGTTGGGAGGATATTTATCGGAGAGTCAACATCGATTCTTGCGTGGGTAAAGATAGTGTCTTTGATTTCACATTCAACCCTAGGCAACCGCTTCACTCTGTGACTCTTGGTCTTTCTCCCCATCACCATGGAGGTGGCCATAGACACCATGCGTCTTTATGTCCTTGTTCTCTTATTACCCGACCTCTTGGGCATCAATTTACTCTTTACAAATCTTTTGATGTCGGGGAAGTGATCTATGGCCTTTATTAAGGGAAGCTTAAAAATCATATCCTCATTGAGTGCTTTCCTTAGGGAAGGATCCAATTTTTTTAGGTCTTTTTCATTTTCTTTTTTTATGAGATTTTCTTGTTTCAATTTTTTGGTCATTTTGAGATTTTTATTTTTTTGGCGTTTTTGACGGTCAAATGATTAGACTATGGATTGGAGGGTAAGTGGTTAGTAGAAGAGGGAGGTAGAATGGACTCCAGTTGTACAGAGTATGTGGGTTCCTTAATGTTCGCTCTGTTGTCAACCTCAAAACTACTCATATCCTTTTCCACTTTCATTCCCAAGCTGGCAGAAATTGAGTGCAATATTCCATGACATCTCTCAACTTCTTACCAAATGATTTATTTTTCTCGATAAGTCTAGAGATGTCATCCTTCACTATCATGACAGATCATGGGAGAGTTCTACTCAACTGGAGGATACTGCAGAAATATTGGGGTCTCATACTCAACATACCTAGACTCTAGCATGTAATGCTGGATCGAGTATGGACCATCTAAATGGCTGATATTGGTTGGAACCTCATCTAATGGAGTCAACGAATGAGGGACTGGTAAGTCTAGCTCATGAGTCCATTCCTGTGAATGTGTAGGCTCTCTAAATGGCTTGTATGAGGGTTGGTCAATGTAAGCTTGATCACTAAAGTCAATCAAGTCTGCGAAATCATGATGTGCAGGCCTCTCCATTAGGGTTGTTCGATCGACCATGTTGTCTGTCAGTTATCTATCTCAGCAATGGCTTGTTCTTCGTATCGTTCATTGATTCTTGCAAGATCTCTAGAATAAGGACACTCAGCCCAAGATGGAAGTGGATCCGAAGTGTTAGAATATGGAGTAGGTGAGAAATACAAAGAAGTGGACAAGTTAGTCGAAGGTCTAACTTCATAATTTAGTCGAGGTGGAACCGATCACAGGTAAGGGTCTCCCGTGTATGGCGGAGGATACATGGAAGACGGAGAAGGCGAAGATAAATGATATATGGTCGAGGAAGAATAACCAGAGTTCTCAGGGTATGGGGACCAATATCCCGACATCTTGAAGAGGAAAGGATGAATGTAAGCAGATTGAGGTAGAAAACATGCAATTTCACTGGATAACACACACGGACAGACACAAAGACAAATACAAGAGCAAACCCTGAGTTCCCACTCAACATGGTGAAGGATCCAAAGCCGGGTTCGATTAATCTGGTTGATTTTAAGTGTGATTTTCAAGTAAATGATAAGGATTATGAGGCCTAAAGGGAAGTCGGCTCAAAGCCAGGTGTGTCTACCCTATGTAACATGTCGCCTAAGATACCAACTCCCTTCCTCTCTTCGCTCCTATCACCAGCCGAGGAAGTTCAAGGACCTTCCCCTATCGACCTACCGGAGTAGGCGGAGGCTGACAAGGCTTATAACTTCACCCCAGAGGGTTACTAGCATCTTGTCGTGGTGCACCGCTGCTTCATCCCTATCTACCTATCGAAGCAGTCGGAGGCTACTTGGTGCTGGTCAGTTGAACCTCAAGTAGTTCATCCTATGATATTTGGTAGGATCGGGGTATGTGATATGAAAGGCGGGGATTTTAGCTCTATCTTAGTGTGTGCACACACACTCTGTACCCTCACTTAGTATGAAATCAAGGTCGGGTTTGCTCTCCAGCAAACAAGGGTTAATTTTAGTTATTTTTTTTTGTGTCCAATTCAATTAGCAGTCCTAATTTTAGAGATGAGTTGTCAATATAATTAATCCACACAAGTAATAACGTCTACCGAGCAGTCCCAATTCCTTTATACTAGTTTAGAAAAACCGAGAGAGAGAATCAGAAAAAGCCGATGCGATTGAGAAAACGATGATGAATGCTTGAGTAAGAAGACTTACACTACCTCCAGCTGTCTACAATACGAGATGCAATACTGAATTGAAATTTCACACTAAATGAATGCAATCGACGAAAAACCTCTCCCAAACAAGCAGTTCTATTAGTGAGTAAAGAACAAGTTAAATTTGGCTAAGTTCTGCGGTCTAAGTTCATATTTTAATGGTGAAGTGTGGTACTACATAATACAAGCACACACAGTCCTAAGAAAGCTCTAAGAGCTGCGAGTGCAGGTCATATCCTACGTTAATCAATCACACAACACAAAGACTCTTTTTATTATTCAATTACATACACAAGAACCCAAACAAGAACTGTTATAAATGTAGACACTTTTTTTACAAATTCTCTCAAAACCACTCAGTTCAAATCGATGCTGGTTCTTCGGCTCGCTTGGTGAATCGCCTTCTATGCCTCATGTTCCTCGCATAAAAATAAACAATGGTCAGAGAGAATGACACAACATAAACAAATAAATAAAATATTCACAAGTAAAACCGGGAATCAGACTACTCGTGGATGAAAAAACCAAAACCTAATTTTCTAAAATGATCCTAAACTGTTTGCCTCCCTAGCAACGACGCAATTTGACGTATCTGAAAATCACCCTTTTAATTAAATGTATGTGTCATTTTTGTTGTAGTCGGGCAAACAGGATCTATCAAAAATTAACCGCACGAATCGATAAATGAATTGATGCGTGGTTTTATGTATTTTTTTACCTGGGCAAGCCCCAGGTTGACTCAAGGTGCCAAAGTAACAACATGGGATCAAATTAGGTGAATTAGCTCACGGTTTTCCATGTGGGATTTTTTTGTAAATTTTTATGCAATAAAATGCAAATGCACTAATACGGAAGAACTGTATTATAAAAAAATCATTAACTTAGCCAAATTAATTTTAGTGTGAAATTAATACAATCTAGTCAAGTTATAATTTTTCTGAAATCCTAATCCAACGATGAATGCAAAATATATTTTTAGAATTTTTGGGGTTAAAATGCAATAATGAAAAATGTAAACTTTTTTGAGTTTTTACGCAATTTTTCATGCAAACGACATGCAAAAATTATGAAAAATTTATTGAAAGTGAAATATAATAAAATGAAGTTATACTAATGTTTTTGGAATTTTCTGACAATACATGATTTTTTTATAAATTTTTAATGAAAATAGATTAACTGTTAGTATTCAATTCCTAATAAATCCTCAAAATCAAATTATCCAAAGAAAAATTATCTCTAATAGATATTGTAATGAATACATGAGACTTTAAATTTCACAAAAATATTATTCATGGATTTAATTAAAAATCAATCACAAAAATCACATAACAATTTATTTTAGGTAAAAGACAACTCCTATTTAGATGAAATTTGGATAACAATCAAATAGCACTTAAAGGCATCATCCAAAATTTTTGCATAATTTTTGAAGCAATATTTCAGTATGTGCGAATTTCAAAGCATAAATGGGTAAAATATCACGGAATTTCAAACTCTGATTTTTAGTAAATACTGCAATGCTCAAAAAAATCCAAATAAAGAGTCAAAATGTAAAGAATTAATTTCTCAACAAGATGTTATTTTTTATTTAAAAAATGATGCGAAATGACTGTCCAAATAAATGCATAAATGGAGGGGTGTCTGTGCAATATAGAAATTAAAATACCAATCTGAAATGTGCCTAAAAGCACTTTTGCAAATGAATAAACTTAATGGACTGAAAATGCAATTTTCACATAAAATGAAAAAAAAAAAGAAAAGAGGAAATGACCTTACATAATTTCCAAGAATGGAACCCACCCTTCCCACATCCCACGCAAGGGCATGGTGCATGAGCAGGGATTGTGACAATGGCGCGTTGGCGCATCGAGGGCGGAGCGATAGCCTGGGGCCACGCGGGCGATGCGCGACATTGTGGATCGGAGCTGGGACAACATGGAGCAAAGGGTGGCGTATTGAGGTTGCGCGGAGATGACGGTTGGCGGTTGGCCGCATGGGTCAGCTCTAGAGGTCGCGAGGGTTGCGGTGACGCATAGGCGGAGGGCACACCACCAACCGCGGGTCGAGATGTGGCGGAGGATGCGTCTCCAGGTAGCGGTGAGGATTGGCGGTCGTGAGGGGGCATTGGGGAAGTGCTGCTGGAGGCACGCGACGTGGCGGGAGGGCTTTTGGCGGCAGGCCTGCATGCGGGGAAGTGGCGACGATGGCTGGACGACTGCATGCGGGGGAGCTGGGACGCAGCTGGAGTCCTGGAGGGGCTGACCTACGGGGCGACGGCTGGAGGTCGCGGAGGGCACACATCCTGGAGGCTGTGCGCATGGCCTGGAGGTGCGCGATGAGTGGCAGGCAAGAGAGCTTCAAGCTGCAGGCCCGCGTGTGGGGAAGGAGCGACGGTGGCTTGGTGCGGGCCATAGGATAAATAACATGAGCGAGCTGCGTGTGGGGTGGTACGGCAGGAGGCATGCGGCAATGAGGAGAGAAGGGGCTTGTTGTTTTTTTTTTTATTTTTTGTATTTTTTTGTTAATTTTTTAAACAGAAAATAAAATGCAATGAAGAAGTGGTTTATGTATGTGTGATGATTGTGATTTGGATGTGGTAAAAAAATGAAGATGGTCAAGATAATAAAAAAAATGACAAAGTAAAGATAGATGATTTACCTGCGGTTCGCTAGATTTTGGAGGAGGAAGACCTCAACTCCCGTCATCGCCTCGATTCGATTCGACGAAAAAAATCAAAGAAGCTCGGTTGTGACCTGAAGAGATGCATAATGACACGAGGAAGAGTACACGTGGATCTTGCCTCTACGACCATCGTTGCTCAACCGAAAGGTGATGAAGCTGTCACCAACAACACTCGGGGGCTGGTGGTCTCTCCCTCTCAATTGAAGAAATGGTGAATGATTATGAATGAAGGGGGAGATGTGAATAAAAAGAGGAGGAGGAAGTTGGGAAAGAGATGGAGAAAGTGGAGGAGTGTGGAGTTAATGGCTTGGAGTGGGAAACAAGTAGAGGGAGTAGAAGTAAAAAGGGGTGAAAATAAAATAAAAAAATGAAATAAATAAAATAAGTAGGCTAATTAAAATAAAGAAGAGAAAATAAAGAAAAGAAAGAAAATAAATAAATGAATAAATAAAATAAAATACTAAAATAATAAATGAGTTAAAAAATAAAATAAAATACGAAATTAATAAAAAATAAAAAATAGGGTGACACATGGCGGCTCCAGGAGCGGCCACGTGTTGTATTTGGAAAAAAATTAAATATAAAGAAAATCAAAAGGAAATAATAAAAAGGTTCAAATCAAAAAGTAATCAACACGAAAGTTGCTCGTCTCGACGAGATATACAACTTTCGTGAAGGGTTGAATATCAAAAGAAGTCATATGTACAAAGTGTATTTTTGGGTGATACCTAATAGATATAAAATACCGTATTTTTATAATTTGCAATTTTTTGACATTTTTAATTAGAGAAAAATCAAAAGAAAAATGGAGAAAATACAAAAAGAATATTTAAAATTTAATCTTATTTTTTGTATTTTTAATAATTGAGAAAATATAAGGATAAAATACAAGGGCAAAATGGTCAATATGTAAAATATACAATAGGGGCCCAAAACCCAAGTTTCACTTACGATCTCCGATTTTTATGAAATTAGCCTTGTTTTGAAGGTCTTTGAATGTATATTTCTGTAAAAGTGAGAAGGCTAATTCGGGCACTTTATGAGAGAGATATGCGCATTTTAAGGTTCATAGTCTCAAACTTGAATTTTGGTTTTATTGGTCAATTTTATAAGTTTGATTTTCTTACATTTTTCCTTTATTAGTGTTAGTAATATATAGACTACAGAGTTGATTTTTTTGGATTTGGAGTTAGTATAAAATATATACATATAGGGTATTTACAGGTGATTTTTACAAGTGAATTGGACTTCTTATTTAATGCAAACATGAATGCTAAAATGCATATTTTATTTACACATGCATGAATGCTAATTATGCAATATAGATGGAAAAATGCCGCTAATTACACGTGAACAAAGCTCTATTTTCAACTTTTAGAGAGATGAATCACATATTCATCACATAGGTATAAGTATTGTATGTTCATCTTTGTAATTATTGTGTACTATTTTATTTTATTATTTTCTTTATGGTTTTATTGTATTGTAAATTGGTACATATATTATATTTTTTATTTACAAAATTATAAAGTAAAAAAACAACAAAAAATATAAAGAATAATTAAATTGAATGTTTTATTCATGTATATTGTACAGTAGTGGTCCAAAACCTAACTTTTGCATTTTAACTCCAAATTAAATGAAACCACTTCATTAAATAGAAAATTAAAAGTTGCAAACAATTCAACTTTATTTTGATCTATTTTGAGTTTTATTGAGAAGAAATGGGTCTGTGAAGTTTGGTGCTGATATTTTATTCTGATTATAAAATGTACACTATGTATTATTTTTTAGTTAAATTAATTTTGTATTTTTTAATGTATTTTTATATACAATCTCATGTAAAATATTTCTTTATTTGAGTTATAAATAAAAAATATTATAATGATTCCTAAAAACAAGTTATTGATGAATAAATGTATAGGGTTTTATTGTGTTTTTGACCCTTTCTCCCCCTACATTATTCCTTATCGACCAAAATAATTCGTGAGTTGGTCTCAAGGTTTAGGTTATAAAATACCTTTAGAAAATTATTTCTTTTTCTTTCCACTTCTTTATTCTTTTTTTAGTTTTAAATAATGTATTTTATACTATGATTATACAATAATTATTGAATGGTAATTTGTACAAAATAATAATATTTACATGTATTTAGCTAATGTTTAAATGCCAAAATGAAAGAATACAAGGGACTAAATGGAGATTCATCATAGAGGAGGCATGATGATTCGGACAAGGATTGGAGTACATCCTGTACAGTAGCTCTAGGGAGGAGAGGAGGTTGTTGATCGGGGCGCAACACTCCTCGGCTCCCCATTGTTCCATGTAGATCACAAAAAGACAAAAGAATATGACAAATAGCAAAAAAATCAAAATAAAATAATAAATGATTTTATTTAAAAAAGATGGAACATGAAATAGTTTCTAAATTTGTAATCTATTTTATGGTGATTTTGCTTTATTTTTATGTCCTTATTTAATAGTGTTTATTATTATATACTATTATTTACAAGTATATATACTTGTACACTATATATTTTTATATTTTAGTTATTTATATGAATATTAATATATTTACATATTTTATTTATTTATTTACAACTTTATTTAACATGTATTTACAAATTTTAATTATATTGGTGTTATTAGATTTATATGTATAAATAATTACATATATTTATAGCATAGGTACAATATACAATAAACTAGAGTTCACTTGTTTCTTTGTGTATTTTTTAGTTATTTTAATTTATATTTGTATTAATTATAGAAGGCATATAATCTGTATAATTATTTAAAAATATATAGGAATTAAAAATGTAAAGAATTGGATAAAGTATCTTTATACACAGATGTACAGTACTATAGTACCCCAATTAGTTGGCTATGCATCTTACCTCCAATTTAAATGAAACCACCTTCATTTGAATTATCATTTAATTTGAGAAATAAAGGACATGACTTTGCTTCATTTTGATCCATATAGAAGAGATATTGATCAATGAAGTTCTATTTATGACTTTTTCAACTGAGTGTCAAAGGCGACTTGTGTATGGTATATTTTGTCCCATATTTTTATCATTTTTATACATTATTATTTACAAATTTTGTGTTGAGCACTTTATTTATTGAAGTGTGTATGATGACATAAAAATAGTATATGTTTGAGGGAATTACCCAATATATTTAGATGAATAAGGGTATTTGTGAATTCATACACATTATTTCACACTATCTCGACCTACTTTATTCCGAGTCAACATAGTCAAAACATGACTAGGTCTTGGGGTTTGGGGCTAGTCACTTTCCTCGATATTTACTTTATTATTCTTTTCTTTTCACTATTCTTTTATTTTGGGTTTAGATTTACGTATTTATATGTTATTTATACAGTAATGTTAGTTGTTAATTAACACAAGTTAGTGATATTTACAAGCATTTAGAAAGGGATTTAAAGCTTAAATGAATGAATAAACGTGAATGAATGGATATTCATCACCCCCTATTTTTACCATTTCTAGTTTCATGAAACACTTATTACGATAATAAGTATTTAAAGGGAAAGTAAAGAAAAGAAAAACAAGGAACTTAGAATGATTTGATTTTTAAACTTATCTTCATAAAATCAAAGATCAGAGTATATATAGACCTTCGGATTGTTAGTTTCTCCGAACCTTATTGGGAATGGGATTTTAAACTTAATAGCCCTCATGTTCCACAATCCTTTGTTATGTTCACCTCAAAAATATTATCAAAACAAGCCTTTTATATGCAAACTCTTATGACTATGAAACATACTTGTATAATATATGGGAAATGTAGGTCCCTAGATTTCAAGTGGAAAAGAGATAGACTTCCTCAGCAAGGTAACCCTTATTCCCCAATCTAGCTACTCTTTCCCCGATGATCGGAGTACTCCCTTTTAAGTTTAAGTGAAATATGCTCAAGAAGAGGGGAGAGAGAGAATAATGGAATCTGACCAGTGTAGCCACATATCCTTTGGATCTTGTCTAGTATAGCCAAGTCGTAAGATGTCGACAACCTTGTAACTTTGGCTTTGAAGCATAGGCCTTGCTTATTGATTCATAACTCTGATGTGATAGATTTTCATTTACTTTTTGCCCATCTATCTTTTTTAGAGTCTTTATTTCATATTCTTATATAATACACACATACACACACATACACACAATAGCATTTACATAAGGACTTTTTCTTCTTGACCTAGTAGACTCTCCCTCTTTTGATGTTTTATTGTAACCCACACCATCATGTACTTAGATATCAACACCACTAGATTAGGTTGGTGTGCATTGCCCTCACTACCACATCTGTGTTAAGCTACGTGCAAAGTTCTTGTCCAAGTTATGTATCAGTCAAGGAGGTTCAAGCTTGCGTCATGATATTTCTACTTAGTTTAATCAAGATGACACGTGAACATAGACTTGAGGACTAAATGAATTAAGTCACATTGACCTGAAATGTCTTAATTCCGATTCCTATAAGGTTCATGTGAAATTAAGTGGATTGATGTCTAAACAAGTCTCCAATCTTCATATTTTAGCCCATACTATTTTAATTGTCAAAATCATTCTAAAAATTGCAAACGCAAATGAAGAGATATTTTTGTGAAGTAGACTTTCTAGTTGCGAACCTTTTATAAGGTTTTTAAATAATTTTGCATTTTTTATAAGTTTGAATATTTTTTATAGTTAGGTATTTTTGAAAGGATTAATGATATGTTGTTATTTAAAAGTATTTTATACTATTTACAAAGGAAGTTATACAAGTATAAACATGTTTTGGACATGGATTTGTTTAAGAAAGTTTATTTTAGTTATTTTTACAAGATGATTATGTACATGATTTTCAAAACCATTTGAAAACATTTTCGCAAACATTATTGAACTTATTTGCAATTGGTTTTACAATAAAAATTCAACATTTTTTTCAAACATTTGAAAAGGGATATTTTACAAAGGTTGGCAAACATTTTTCAATGATTTTTAAAGGCTTTCAAAAGTTTTTTCAAAACATTTCACTACCATTTTTCAAAATCATTTCCAAAACATTTTCTAACCAAATTTTACAAACATTTTTAAAATATTTACACATATTTACAAGGGTGTTTAATATTTTTATTTGTTACCATTACCTAATGTACTATAACCATAATCTTGAAAATACATGAAAGTACGGGTTATGGCTAACATACAATATATATGCCCCCCTATAATTTTCTTGAACTATGTACTCACTTTGACCAAGGAGCAACAAATGAAGACATAACTCGTGTTAAGATAAGAAGAATATTGTACAAAGACGACTCATTGAAAGCATCAGAAGTCGATCGCCCCCTATAGTTAGAATCGATTAATCTTGAGTATAGAAGACAATATATAGGCAGTGATGATCGAGGATTAGAATATAAGAAATCAAAAACTTATGTAATCTTTACCATACTTAAAGTAAACATTTGCTAAGTATAGAACATAATATCGATACATTGAGAGACAAGCGAGGGAACAAAAAGGAAAAAAATAGGTCACTCATCCCCAATATACATATGGCCTAGTCATCCAAAGTATATCACTAATAAAAGGGATTAATTATTAAAATAGAAGAATGACAGAAATGATACAAACTGGAAAAGAAAAATATTTTTGTGATTAATTGTATGAATCTTATGATGATGGTAGTTCTTATTGAAATGCCACAACAATTGAATCGACAATGGACGGGAATGTATCATACTCTAAATATGTCTTCAGTAATTGTCCATTGACTATGAATGGTTGTCCATAAGAAGACAACTCATATATGGCAATACAATCAATGTCATGCATAAATTTACTACAAATGTCCCAATCCATTTTCTCTTTAATTTTCTTGATATTAGATTTAACATTGCATCAAAATACGACACCTTCTGACTACGCTCGAAAGTTCTTTTCTTATATGTTTGTCATGCAATATTTTAACTTCCTCCTCGTACACTAGGTTGTTATAGTATGCATAGTCCCTGAATTCCAAGAGTCTATTCAGATCATTCTTCTGTTTCTGACCACTTACTTGTGAGTCCAAATAACAATGTTCACTACCCAAAGGATTTATGGATCAACTCGATAAGTAGACGATAAGTCTTTTCAATAAACAATGTCATAGGGATATATACCAAATGATGTCATGTAAGCGGTGATAAACCAATAGAACAAAATAAATGAGTAGGGACCAGTTCTTCCTATAAGGCCCGTTAACATAGACTTGATTTATCCCTAACTAGGATAGAACATCAACAGATTTGTTATACAAAATCTCAATAAAACAAAAATGGCCCCTATTTAAATTAAGTGATAGTGTGTATAATTCAAACTTTATTAAAACTCTGCATAAATATGTGTATAGGAATAAGTAGGTAGAGTGTCAGATACTGGTAAACAAACCTAGGGTATGTAACTTTTGTTAATTACTACTAATAAATAATAATTATTTTTATTTATTTTTCTTATTTTTCTTATTTTTATGGGAATTAAAATATATTTAATTTTTACAGATTTATAATAGTTTTCTATTTTGTTTTATATTTTTAGTTTTTATATTTATTTTTTGTTTACAGTTTTGTAAATTTATAATTCTTTTTTTAAATAATATAATAATACTTTTACAATAATAGATGATATTATATATTATATAAGTGTTATATAGTATATAAATAGATTATAGCTATTTATAATTATAAATACCTAGATAATATTCAAAATACCAAAAATAAAATGTGTTTATATTTTTTATAATTTTCTATATTTGGGTAATGTTTGTATGATTTTTTTAATATTAATGTATTTTTAAAGTTAATAAATGAACAAAATAGTAAATATATTAAATATCTAAGTTTATTTAGGGAATAACAAATATTTATAAGTCCAAAATAAACCCAAAATTAGTTTAAAATATATTATGTAATAATGAAAGATCAATGAAAGAAAGTTACATTTTTGAAATTTTCATGATTTTTGCAAATTTTATGACTTTTATAAGATTTTTATGGTGTTGTAATTTTTTAGGTTTTCATTCTGAATATTTTAGCAAATTTTGGATATTTGTTATAATAATATATAAAATGGAGAGTATAATTTATTTGAAAATTTTGCAGTTGTATTTTATTTTATTTTTATTTTTTAAATGCTAAATAGTGAATAAATTCATGTTTTTGGTATTTAAAAAGGAAGTATAATAAAATGCAAAATAATATTTTCAACGTGAACAAGCATGATTCTTGGCACACAACATAATTTTCCTACAATTTTTGGCACAATAATTTTTAATAAAATAAATATTCACAAAAATAGAATACATTACCAACATGGACTTATTTGCAAATTAATTAAATTATAAATGCATTTAATAGCACATTTAGAGAGTTTGAGGACACACATGCAAATTTTACAATGCCTCATGTGGGACTAAAGGTGAGGCTGAAGGACCAAATATAATAACAAGAAAATTAAAGGTCCAGATTGCAAATAAACCTAAAATTATTACATGTAATATAATATTTACAGTACTAAAATGAAATACAAAAAGAGCGTAGGTGCGGCGCACAATATACACAAAGAAGATAATCACCTACTGATGGACAACTGATGAGCAGATGGATAACTGACGTGTGCCAACGTGGCTTCTACTAAGGATCACTGACTCTAGAGGGGTGACATTTCACTTTAAATTAAGGGTCAGATTAAATATGTTCCTATGTTCTTGATCTGACAGTTTGGAGGCCCTCTCCAAGATCGAGGAAGTGACTATTCCTCGATGACTTTCAATCTTTGATCTGTCATCGCTCTCATGTCCTCATTCCTTGTTGATCATCCCATGATCTTCGTAGGAACCTTCTGCACCTGCAAGAGCCCTTCAGATGATCCAGTACTCGTTGGAGAAGGCCTAGAAGGTTTCTCTTTTCTAAGGACTTGGAGGTCATGTTATTTCCTCAAATCAAGCTCTAGCAGGCTCCTCGTGAGTTATATCTGCACAAAAATACTTATGACTTGAGGGAGGATAGCCTCGACCTTGAATTAAGATGAAAAGCACAAGGGATGAGGAAAATGGTCGATCTCCAGTGAGTGGTAGAGGTGAAGATTGGATTCACTTTTCGGGCACGATCAAGTTGATTTAGGGAAGGGGATTTAATGAAGAAATGACAGGGAAGATGTATGTGGTGTTAGGTGGTCGGAAGAGGGGGTATATTAGTGGAAACAGTGGTCGGAGCTGAAGCTTCAACAAACTAATATTTGGAAAAATATATTAGAAGAAAGGAAATCAACTAAAATAAAAAGCAACATTAAATCAAGGAATAAAAATGAAACTAAACTACACTAAACAAGCAACTTAGACTTGGTTGGAATCAAGAAGCAACAGTCCTCAGTGGAGATGAAGATTGGCGATCGGGAGACAATACTCCTGGCCTTATCCACGCTGTGAATCAGAGATCCAATCCTGCCTATCACTAAGGGGATCAATCATGGATGATTTTTGGAATTATGGTCGAGTAAAAAGGATAAAAAAGTTGAAGGAAGGTTTGGGTATTTATCTATAAACATGGTGGTGGTGGATCTCATAACTTAGATTCCGTGAAGATAAGAGGAGGATGGTGAGAGCAAGAAGTATGGCGAGGTAGAGAGTGATGGGAATCGCAAAAGCGACGAAGATATCAAGGAGAAAGACTAAAACAAGCCATGAAAATTTAAAGAATATTGGTGCATCTTAATGTCTAACAGGGGTAGACTAGGGGGTGCTTGTGATGGAGTTGTGGATCAGGGGGTCAACTATCCCACGCACCCCATTGCTCCATGCTGGACCGAATAAGACAAGCCAAAAATTGCATATAAATTCAATAAAAAATTGTAAATGATTTTTATCAATAAAACTTAAAATGTGGAAATTGTTTAATATTTTTCAAACAATTTTATCATGATTTTTATTTATTCTTACAACATTATTTATCATATGTTAATAATTACAAGTACATATATAGGTATATATACCTATAGTTCGTATATTTCATTCTTATCTCATATTATAAATATTATATACATATTTAGTTTATTTATTGTATTATTTTGAATATATTTACATATTTTTATTTAATTTTTATAAATTTGTATGTATGTGTAAATAAATACATGTATATACATTATAGGTTTAGTATACATATGTATTATAATGCATTATTGATTATAATATCTTTTTACATGTTTTTATTTATATTTATATTTTAATATGTTTCTTATAATAGATAAAAATATTAAAAAAATTTAAAATAATAAAAATGCAAAGAATAAAACAATCGACTATTTGTACATATGCGATCGTGCAATGACACCTTTAAAAGCTAATTTTTGTATCATTGTTCGATTTTCAATAAAACCACCTTCATTAGATAGAAAATTTAATTTCAAAAGCAATGGAGGTAAGTTTGGTTTAATTTGAGTTCATATGGAGTGGATATTGAGTAATTTACTTCCGTTTGCGATGTATTCATATGTATATACCATGTGCACTGTGCACAATTTATTTTGACTATTCTTTTTATAATTCTCTATATATTACTATGAACAAGTTTTGTGTTGAAATTTTATTATTTGATGTGTGTATAATTATAAATAAAATGGTATTAAAATGGCTATTTTCAGAGTATATTATATATAGAAGAATTATGTTTTTTAAATATTTTAAATAGTACATGGCCCTTATCTCCCCCTACATTATTTCTAGTCAAAATAGTTAATAATGACTTGGTCTTGGGGTTTATTGTCATTCAATATATTTGATACATCATATATTTTTATTTTCATTTTTGTATTCTTCAATTTTGGATTTAAATCCACATATTAATGCTATATACAGATGAGTGTTCTCATTTAATTTATACAAATAGTGGTGTTTATTGTTCCTTTGCTAAGGATATAGAGACAAAATGAAAGAATAAGGTCAGATGAACAGTTATTCATCACCACCTATACTTACCTTAGCTATCCCAAGCAAACACTTATTATGAAAATAAATGATGCAATAGAGAAGATAAAGAAAAGGAAAATATAGAACTTAGAATGAATATGAGTTTTAACTATCTTCTTAAATGCAATGTTTAGAGCTCAGTAAGACCTTTGGATTGTTAATGTGTCTGAACATTTTTGTGAATAGGAATAAAACTTAATAGCCCTCATGTTCCACAATTCTTTGTGTAGACTGTCTCAATAGCTATGTCAGAATAATTCTACTCATACATAAATGACTATGAGTCTCACTGGCACAATGTAAGTTAAATATAGCTCTTCTCATCATAAATGGCAAGAAACAATCTCTATTTGAAAGGTAACCATAATTCCCCAATCTGGATACTCTATCCTAGAGGAGCCGGGTATTTCCTTCTTAGTTCAAATACAACCAACTCAAAGAAGAGAGGATAGCGAGAAGAATGGATTGCGACTAGTGTAGTCACATATCCTATGGAGCTTGACCAGTGTAGCTAAGTCTCCAACTACAAGCAACCTTAAGACCATTTACTTCAAGCATAACCCTTGCTTATTGCTACATACTTCGATGGAATTAACTGTTCATTGACTTTTTCCGGTCTTTTTTTTAGAGTTTTTGATTTTGTACTTTTTATACTATATATAGTAGCATTTACATAAGGAATATATCTTTTTAAGATAGTAGACTATTTCTCTTTTGAATATTTATTGCAAAACTAACGTCTTGTCTCTAGATGTTCATGCACCTGAATTGGGTTGGGGTGCGCTGGCCTCCTATTGAGAAATGTATGTTTCGCCATGCATGCATCTCAAGTCAAAAAATTCTTATCTCACCACCTCATCAGAGTTGAGATAAGTGCAGAGCACTTGTCCAAGGTAAGTTAATGTCCTAAAGAATCATGTGTGCACTTTGAAATATTATTCTTGGGCTAATCAAGATGACATGTGATCATAGTCTATTGGATTGAAAGAATTAAGTCTCATTGACAAAAATGTCTTAATTACAGTTTCTATGAAATTTAGTAGATTAAGGTCGGAAACCAATCATCAATCTTCAGATTTTATATAGACTACAATTGTTAAAATCAATATTAAAAGTTCTCACGCAATGAAAAAAAATAATTTTGTGAAGCAAGTTTCCTGATTTTAAACTTTTTATGGTATTTAAAATGCTTTGAAATTTTTATGGATTTTTTAAAATTATTGTAAATTTTAGGGGTTTTTGAGAAGGGTTATGGAATTGAATGTATTTACAAGGGATGTACAAATTAACAAAGGATTATATATAGGTAGATACAAGTTTTATACAAGAGTTGTATTTATGAGGATTTTATTGGGAAACTTTTTGTAATATAATTATTTTCACAAAATTCAAAACATTTGAAATATTTATGCCAACAAACTTGGACGTTTTGAAAAAACTTGTTTTCCAAAACATTTTATAAATAGATTTTCAAACATTTTTACAAATAAATTTGCTATCTTTTTACGAACATTTACAAAAAAATATTTTTCAAAGATTTGAAAACATTTTACAAATATTTTTTAAATGTTTTCGAAGTTTTTTAAAAACATTTTGCAACCATATTCAAAATCATTTGAAAAAAGTTTAGAACCATATTTTGCAAACATTTTAGAAAAGTTTTACTTATATTTACAAAAAAAATACAATTAATTTATTGTATACCCTAAACCTTTGTATACTATAGCCATATTATTACAAATACAAGAAGTACATGTTATTCCTGACATATGTATATCATATATACGAGCCCCATGTACTTCGATCGAACTATGTCCTCAAGGTGACCGAAGAGCAACAAAGAAAGACATTACCTGTGCTAAGTATAGAAAATATCTATATTACAACAACTCAAAGAAATAAATAAACAAATAAAATCAAAAGTTATTGACCCCCCTATACTTAATATATACTAATCTTGAATATTGTATATTGTACATTAAGGGGGATGGTCGACGATAGGTATTTATGAAATCAACTACTCAACTTGTGTGTGTCGCCTTATATGACATAATATCAACAAGTTAGAAGACAAGAAAGAAAATAATAAAGGATAACTCAATTGCATTCATACCCTATATACTTAAGATCTAGTCATCCTAATTATAACACTAATGTAACGGATGAATGATAATACATAAGAATGAAATTAAATGAAAAAGAATCGATCACAAAAAATATGTTTATTTATGGCATTGTCTGAATCTTTTGATGTTATAGGGAGATCATATTCAAATACCACATTGATCGAATAAACAACTGACATGAAAGTATCGTGCTCTAGATACAGCTTCATCAACTATCCACTGACTATGAACGACTATGTGAGATGACAATCACGCTTCCATTGTCACACATAGTTTTCACCACAAACGAGCTAGTCCATTTACTCCTCATTTTTCTCAGGAATATCTTCAGCTTCGCATCAAATAGCCAAACCTTCTGAACAAGATCGAAAGTCTTCCATTTGATATGATTGTCATGCTATATATGGCTCCCAGGTGTCTAGAAGGATCGAGAATTTTCACGTAAACTTAGGGAGATTCAGACCCCCATAAGTATCTGTAAAGGTCATGGATTTCACGGAGGACATGGGTCTGTAATCCAAGGTGAATGGTTATTGGACTCGGGCTGGAGAAATAGGAGAAATAAGCTTCGGCGAAGCTCCAACTGGGTCGGACCTGGGAGGGGATAAGGTAGACCCGCGTCAATGGACCCTGGTAGACCAATAGGAAAAAAGGATTTACAAAAATATAAGAAAAACAAATTATAATATTAAATGGCCTGGAAAATAATCAAAATGAAAAATGGTAGTTATTTTAGACTACTTTTTGTGATTTTTAATAAATTTAATAATATATAGATACAATATACATTAATATGTACAAGTATAGTATACTTGTTTACAATATTTACATATTTATGCTTTATTATTTTTACATACTATTTTATATTTTAATTATTTAAACAGTAATTAAAGGATTTTAATTGGATTTTTATTTTTTTTGTTAGTTAATTTATTAGGTTAAATAAATAAATATATTTATAGTATAGATACATGATATATATGTACAATAATTAGATTATTTTAGTTTTTTAAATTTTTTTAGTATTTTTGTTTGCATTTTATATAAAATAAATATAATATACACAAATATTTAAAAATATAATATGTGCAAAAATAAATAAAAATAAATATCAATAAAAATATATATACAAGTATAGATATAATACACTATAGAGACAATCCCTCCTAGAAGCTGACTTTCAAACCGTAACTCCAAACATTATGAAACCATCTTTATTTTAACTCTACTTTTATTTAGAATACAATGAAAGTTAGTTTGGTTCTATTTGAGATCATATGGAGAAGGTATTGATCTTTTTATTCTTCTTTTTCAGCTTTTTTCAAGTGTTGTAATTTTAATTATGTACAAAATTAAATTTCACAGTTATTTTTATTAGTTAGAACCATTTTTATTTGCAAGTTTTAGTAAAGAAATAAATCAATTTGAGATCATTTTATTGATAAATAAAATAGGTCACTGAAATGTACAAAATAAATAGGGTATGATATACAATAAGTAAATACATAATGATTAACATCTACTCGTTATTTTTGGATCACTAATAAATAAAGACCCTATCTACCCCTATTTTATTCCTTGTCGATCAGGTCAATTCTTGACCTTCTCATGGTTCGGGTAAATCTATACTTATTACATAATTACAATGTTATTTTTAATTTTCTCTTTGCTCCTTTATTATCTATTCTTTTATTTTGAATAAATAAGTGCTAATTATGCAATAATAACAAAAGCATGCACAATGCTAATTTATAGGATTTAATATATATTTACAGTTATTTTGCATAGGGATTTTTGCTAAAATAAAAGAATAAAGGATGTGAATCATGCATTCATCATTTCCCTATTCTTTACCTTTGCTAGTCCATTATCAAACACTTATTTGAAAAAGAAGTGAAAACAAAATAAAGAAAAGAAAAAGGAAGAAAAAAAGAATTAATGTTGATTATTAAACCTATCTTCATAAATTGAAGTATGGAGTTTGGCCAAACCTTTGGATAAATTAGTTTGGTGGGACGATATTGGGAAACAGATTTAAGACTCAACAATCTTTAAGTTCCACAATTCTATGGTCAGGTTGCCTCAACAGTCACATCAGAACAAGTCTACATAAGCGAACTCTTTTGACTATGATCTATACTTGTACTTTGTAAGTGATATATATCTCCCAACCTCAATAGTGGCAAAGAAACAACCTCCCTCAACAATGTAACTCTAGTCCGAAGTCTAGCAACTCTTTCCTCGAGGAGGAAGTATTCCCTTCTATGTTCAAGTACAACCAGCTCAAGAAGAAGGGGGAAAAGTGAATGGATCATGGCCAGTGTAGCCACATATCTCGTGGAGCTTGACCAATGTAGCCATGTCTCCAGCTACAACCTTCCAGGAGATGACAAAATAAATCATATAAGCATTGCTTATTCAACTATATACACTACGATAAGCATTTTATTTTCAATCAGAGATGTCCCCTTTTTTGGAGTTTTTGCATTTTTTAAAATGATATATAACATATGCAGCATGTACATAAGGAGTTTTTCTTCTTGAGCCAGTAGACTATTCCTCCTTTGAAGCATTATTGCAACACAACATCATGTTGTTTGACCTCAATGTTACTAGACCTAGTTAAGATGCACATCCCTCCCTGGAAGAGGACGAGTGTTTCCACTAGTTGCTGCACACTCTTGTGCTACTCCAACCCAATGGATTCTGCCCCCTTACCACCTCATCCATGTGGAGATACATGTAAAGTACATGTCCAAGTCAAGCCACTGTCTGTAAGGATCATGCATGCCTTGAAATATTCTACTTAGACCAATAAAGATGACATGTGAACATATCCTTGCGGACTCAAAGAATTAAAACACTAGACCTGAAGAGTCTCAAATCCAAATCCTATAAGGTTCCTCTTGAATTAAGTGGATTGAGGTTTTAACCAAGCTTCATTCTTTAATTTTATTCTAAGCTAGTTTAAATATCAACAATGATTATTAAAAATGCATATGCACATGCAAATACAAGTATTTACAAAAACTTCTTTTTGTGGGAAATTTTCAAGATATGTAAAATTTTACAGAATTTTTAATTTCTTGAATTTTTAGGTATTTTGGAAAAGACGAACAGAATAGAAAGTGTTTACAGACATTTCAAAACTATGCACATATTTACACATATTTTTATAAAAAAAGCTTTATACAAATCTATACACATTTTGCACTAGATTTTCCCAAGAGAATATTTTCAAGTTTTATTTATAAGTTTAACAAGTGGATTTTATCTAAAAATTTTATTAAAGGACTTTATACAATAATTTTATATACAAATTTTAATTTCTAACAAAATTTTATTCTACAAATAATTATGGATTTTATACAAACTTGGATTTTACAAGTTTACGAAAATAGTATTTATAACCATATGACAAAATATCTTACAAAAAAATGTTTCAAAATTTTTCAAAATATTTTACAAAAGGTTTTTCAAAACTAGTTTTAAAAATAATCTTATAAACATTTTTTCAAAAAGGTTTTTGCAAATATTTTATTCTCAAACATTGTACAAAGATTTGTAAAATATATAAAAATTTCGTACAAAAATAATTTACAAACATTTTACAAACAAAACATTTTCAAACATTTTATATAAATTTGCACAAAAATAATTTTGCAAAGGATTTTACAGATATTTGTACAAAAGAGTTTACAAATCATTTTAAAAAAAGTACACTCATTTTTGCAACTAATTTTAAAGACAATTTTTTTCAATGTTATAAATAATAGACATATTATTAAAAAGTATAAGATATGAAAACGTATATATAAAATATATCTGATACCCCCTATACTTGGCTCAAACTATGTCCTAGCGATCAGAGAGGAACAAAGGATGACATAACTCGTGCTAAGTATAGGAAGGAGAAAAGAATCATATACTACAATGACTCCAAGAATGAAAGAATAAAGGGATTAGAAGTCCATGATCCCCTGATAAATCCATGATTCATCATCTTTATTCTTTTATTTTAGCTTCATTTCCTTAGTCAAACACCTGTAAATACCTACTAATTTCATGAAATTACCATTTTGCATGCAATTGTTAAATATGCATTTTTAACACTTTTTAACACTCAAATAAAAGAATAAAGAAGAAAAGAAATAGAAAAAAAATAAAGGATGTGTTTATGAGATAAATGCAGACTTACCCAAACCACGAGAGAAGGTCAAGACTTGACCTGATCGACCAGGAATAAAGTAGGGGAAGATAGTGTCTTTTATTAAAAAATCCAAAAATAATTTGTAAATATTTTTCCCTGTAAATTTGTAAAAAAACTTACACTATTGTTTTCCATAAATTGAGCTTAGATTAAATATTTTTCTAAAAAAATTTTGCAAATAAAAATATGTTGTAAATAATAAAAATAATTGCCAAGCAAAATAATGTACACAATACAAATGATTGCAATCAGAAAAAGCCGTATAACAATCATTGAAAGAGTAATTCCAGCTCCATACTGGCTCAAATTGAATCAAACTCATTCCATTGTACTCTAAATTAAATTATCTTTCAAATGGTTTTGCTTTCATAATTTTTGGAGTTATTGTTGAAAAGTTGATTTTCCGGGGTGTTTTGTGCAGTTTTACCACTTACAGGTTGTACATATTTATTCATATTTATTTTTTTATACATAATGTTCATAATTGTAAATATTATCTTTATCAATAAAATACAAAAATAAAAAATTATTCAAAAAATTATTCCAAAATTATTTCCTTATTTGTACATGTGTATATTGTATTATATGTACATAATATTTGTATACAACTAATTTCCTTACATATAAATCACCAAAAAAGAAAATATCAAACATTAATTAATTAAATTAAATTAATTACGAAATTTGGATTTAATTATTTAATTTATTCATTATTTAATTTGAAAACATACCTTGTATATAAAGATATGATTCTATACCTTAAATAGCCACCATTAAGGTGGCTAATTAATTTTTGTAAATTAAATAAATTATTTATTTTAATTAATTTTGAAATTTATTTCTAATTTATTCAATTATTTATTTATTTTATTATTTCTGCCACTAAACGCCTTCCTCTTTTGTGCATCCTTTCCATTTGTATTTTTCTTCTCTTTTTATGGGGCTCCTCCTCCCTCATTCTTTGATCAATCTTTGGTGGAGAGGAACCCGATCTCCGAGAGCCATCTTGACGAGGAAGGGTGCCCATCCTCCGAGTCGTCCGATGACACCGAGTCAGCCCTCGTCGATAACTTCAGAGTGTATCCGATACCGATGTGAGATCCATTTTCTTTTCCGTCATTTTTCCTAGATAAATCTTAGTTTTATCTTTTGCATAGATGTCTGATTAATCTTTACTTCGTAAAATCCCCCAAAAAAATTCCACCATGAATTTATCCGCATTCGAACCTGATTTTTCACCTCACATCTCGACCTCTTCTTTTCCATTCTATCTCGCACAACCACGCACCTCCGACCACGTACGGTGGTCGGAGACATGGATCCTTTCCTCAGTTTTCGTCGGATCCCCGTTCACATCCTATTTTGTTTATAAAAAAATAAAAAAATATAGTTGTTGTTATCTCTAACGTTTGTTTTGCAAGAGAATAAACAAATATAATAAAAAATAAAAAAAATTTAAAAAAAAATATTTTGGTGTCCGAGTACAATTCATGTTTTTAAAAAATATTAAATAAACTTTTAATTTCTATTTACAGTTTACATGTTTTTAAAAAACAAAGAAAACAAAAAAATAGCCGCTGCCCACATTTGGCCATCCGCTTCGCCGAGCCCATCACCGACCCTTCTGCCGCCACGTGGGTTAGCACGAGGTGGCCTCGCCCTCTACCACGTTCCACGCCGTACCCGTGCACGCTGCCGCGTGAGGCGGCTGTTGGACATGCGAGCCCATGGCGAGCCATAATGCAATAAATGTTATTGCGAATATGATTCCCTGATCTGAAATGAAGAATACATAATTTGCATAATAGGTCCCTTAGTACAATTAGTAATATGTACCATGGCCATCTTGATGATCATACAGCTGTTGATTCAAATATTGAATCATAGAGGTTGGTGCTTGGAAAAATATCTAAAGAGTTAGATTGAGGACTCATCAAGCACTGTCGAATGATTGTTAAGAGATGATCTCCAGTCTGAGTAGGAGATGGCAATCCTTTCTCATTTAGGCTGATATCTAACCGGCCTCTTGATGTAGGTCATCTGCATATGAATAGAGTTTCGGAGGTGTTAGATAAGTTAGGACAAAGAGTTGACTTAACGAGATCGAGATAACCAAAGTCCTATGTCGTATGTTGTCATGATATAGGCACACATCCTCTGACCAGAGACATATGTGTTACAATATTTCTGAGTATGCACATTTGGCAGACCAATAGATTGATGTCCTAACCAAGGCTTATACACCGGTGCGTTGGTGTGCATATAAGGGCATATGAGTAATACGATCTCTCAAAGGGATCATACAGGTTCATTGATGAATCGGAAGACATGAGCTCATTCATGAGATGTTGGGAAGATCAAATTCCATGCACGATCGTCTCGCTTGGAAGCTTGATTGAATTTGTAGGTTTGATATATGTTTTAGGAAAGTATATGATCAGCACCTGGGTATGATATATGCTTTTGGAAAGTATATGTCGATACCAACTCCCAATGATCGAATGAGAAACTTAATGATAAATCCCTGAAGTAGACAATGTAAAATTGATCTTATACTTCAGGATTATTCTGGGTCTTCTAGTGTGCAGGATGTATAGGTATTGGGAATACCTGAGGGTGATGTGATAAAAAATGATTGTATAACCATGATGCTTCCACTCCTAGGGAGTGATGAAACGGGTTTGGATTTTAGTGACTCATCTCAGTAGAGAAGTAATCTGATCTTGGTCCAAATGTTGGACATTGATCTGAATGTGATTCAGATACAATGAGAAGATTATATTTGCGGTCTTGATTTAATCAAGCATCTATGGGAGGCTCGAGATCCGGATTTGAGATCTGATCTCAATATCCAAGTCACTATAGGTGAAACAATACAATCACCATGTCCTTATATCCAAGTATTCGCGGAGAAAGCGCATTATCCTTGAAAGAGTTCAAGATAATTTCATTGTTGATATAAGTATCCGAGCATTGAGAAAATGGATAATTAAATGTGATTTAATTACCATGATTAATATGAATTCGATTCATATTATAAAGAGAGCTATCTTAGATAATTAAATGCGATTTGATTATCAAAGATCTAAATAATGTGAATGTGATTCACATTGTTTGGGCACATGAGAATAGATATCTAAGATGATTAAATGTGATTTAATTATCATGGATATGAATAATGTGGATAGCACTATCCATATTAATCATATATATTGTAAATATGATTTATAATATATAAGAGAGAGCTATTTATAATTTACTTTTGTTAATTAAATGTTAATGTGAATTGGATTCACATTGAACATTAAATTGAAAATGTAATTCACATTTTATTTTGGGTTGTGAATGTGATTCACAATTTTCCAATGGCAAGATTGCAATATTCACAAAATATTTATCAATTAATTTTGTTGAATAATTTACAACATGTGTTGTTGTAAATCTTGGGGATTTCCATGGAATAATGTAATCTCATGAGATTACATGAGATTGCCACCAAATCCCATATTATGGAAGGAGGCAATCTTCATTCCAATAATCTTTCTGATTGCTTGATTTAATTTGGGATTTATTTATATTGATTTATCAATATAGATTTAATTTAAATTAAATTAATTGTTGTTGGTTTTTACCAACACAAAGCTTAGCCATTAAAAGAAACACAAATCAATGAGAGCCATTGGATTTGTGTTGCCCATGGATTGAGATCCATGGATCCCAAAATATTATAAAAGGATAGGCTCCCCTTTGCCC
The DNA here is from genome assembly GCA_037367405.1 of Ottelia alismoides. Taxonomy (NCBI): domain Eukaryota; kingdom Viridiplantae; phylum Streptophyta; class Magnoliopsida; order Alismatales; family Hydrocharitaceae; genus Ottelia; species Ottelia alismoides. Next base: position 1,280,580 of record JAZKJV010004510.1, read on the forward strand.
TTCTTAACACACAAGAGAACATAAGTCTCTCTCTCTATTTCTGTCTACACGTCAGCCCTCTCTCTTCCTCTCTCATGGTCGTCCATCATGGATGCCTTAGAGAGAGTCTCCATCGCCGTAGTGTCGTCGTTATGCTGCCCAATCGTTTGCTCGTGGATCTCCGTCTCCTTAGGTGCGCCTCGCTCATGAAGAAGACGTCGGTTCTCGTGTGTCTAGATCAGGAGATCCGCTGCTTGGATAATCAACATGGATTGCGAGAAGCACGTGTTTCATCAATACGCTCGCAAGCGTCTCCTCCGTCGGATCAGACTTGAGACAGGAGGTCTCTTCGTTTAGAGACTCGACAGCAACCACGCTTCAAGAGGCAATCCTATTACTTGTTTGTGGTTTAGACGAAACGATCCGAGAAGTGTTCTTGGATCATGTGGTTTCATCACATAAAAATTTTTAATTTTCCGCTGCATAGAACAACTAGTCCGACTAGTCGTTCCTCGTCATATTCGATGCGATTCTCATGCTTCCATGATGCGCTTGAGGACTATCCCATATCCTTCAGTGGCATCCACCTCCATCGACCCCAGACCTCCGTCACCATCTGCACCACCGGTTGCATCCCCACCACATGATGCTCCTCCCGTCGTGTCGATCCTTCCACCGCGGCCACCATTCAGATTTGTGTGACCTCTAGCCGTCCAATCTCTCTCTAGCGGTGCCTCTTTCCCATCGCGCCATATCGCCTCCCTTCGCCTCCACGTAGAGGTGCCCTCAATGCCAGCCATCCGCATGGCTTCCTCCGCGTGGCCCACAGTCGCTGCTCAACAGCTATACGGCGACGCTTTCATCGATCCCCGCAGCTCAACACCACCTCCGCTCTTCCGCCGTGAGAGGCAGCAACCATCCGCTCCCCGATTGCCTCTACAGAGCCGCCCGCGCCCTACCTCCCTAGCGTGTCTCCGCCTTGTTGTTGAAGAAGGCAGTGGCACCACCCTCTTGTTGCTTGAAGAAAGAATGAAGAGGAGACGTGCCCTAAAAAGAATATATATTTTATTGGTCAAATTGTAATAAAAACCGCAGAAATTTTTGGAATTGCAAAAAGCCCCTGCCAGCAAACAGAGCATGCTTTACGCGTGACTAATTGGGTAATTTATGATATTTATGATCTTTTCTTCTCAGCTTATTTCTTGTTATTATTCAATGTAAAAACTTTAAATATTTGTTGTTAAGTCCATGTCTGTCCAGACCATCAATTGCATGATCTTTTTGATGAAATTTATATTTTTCATGCTCTAAAATTTCTCAAAAAAATTATGAATATTCAAATTCTATTCCAGATCATTATATAAAATTTTTATTGCATTTTCTTGTCATTTGATATTTTTAAAAAATAAAAAATAGTGTCTTTTTATTTGTCAAAAATTTAGAAAATCATAAAAATTTGATAATTTGTCTTAAAATTCCAAAAAAATTACTATTGGTGTATTTTATTCCCCTTTAATTTCTTTCCACATTTCATGTAATAACATTTATAAAACGCTTTAAACTTTCAAAATACTGAAAATCTTAACAAAATTGTAGAAACTTCTAGAAAAATTGAAAAATTGTGATTTCTCTCTCTGAGTGTAGATAATTGTTCATACTTTAGCATAAAAATAAGTTCCAAGAGTTTTGGACATTAAATTATTTTTATGTTGCAAAATACTCTTAGCTGTTCACTATTTGAGATTTTTAAGACTATTTGATTTTTATAAAATCACAAAAACATTAGAAACATTTGAAAAAAATTATGAAAAATATTTTAAACATATACAACTCAAAAACATTTTCTCTGGATTTTTTAGTATTTTTAAATATTTTGAAAAATACAAAAAGAATGTTTTATGTATATTTTATTCCCTTGTGCATTTTTTTCCTAATTTGAAAATTTTAAAAAATTGAAAATCTTAAACCACTAAACATTTTATCTTCGAAATTTGACTGCTAAGTTTTTTAAATCGTGCTCCTTCTGTTCGATCATGTTCGCTATATCAGGTAAATTGAATAGCAAAAGCCACTTACATTTCTTTGCTTGATTTTTCTTTAAAGTGGTTTACATATTTTTCTCAGTGATCGAATTGATTGGTTGAGAACAACGACCATTGCTTATTTATTTACATCTCGACTGCATCGATTTCTGTGTCATCAGAATGGTGCCATTGGCATGCAGCATGACTTAGTTGTCATTTTTCAGTTTTGCTTGTCTCTCTATATTATAATTGTTTTCTGACCATCACTTATTTTGTTTTTGTGCGAGGGACTGCTTGGAGGATGACTGGGAGTCTTTTTGGAGGACCCGTATATGAGGTGGAGCAGAGAAGAGAAGAAGATAGTCATTTAATTTGCAGAATAATTAACTGAGTTGTAATAATTTAAATACTTTGGAATTGTGAACTTGGACATTTCGGGCTCTATTTCGCCAAGGGTCGGTGCACTTGGGGGACCTCACCACTGTTTTCCGTGTTTTGTTTTCTCGCTTTTAATTTTTATTTGTTTCACGTGGATTTTTTGTGCTCGAGCCCCTAGATATAGGTTTTATTTGATTGAGTCAGGTAGCATTAGGTCCAAAGCCCCTAATAGAATATATGTTCCTATAGAACTCGCTTGGACTTAGACAAATAAATCTATGCTTCATGATAATATAAGTTTATGTTTAGGACAGTTCTCGCATTGCATTCATATAGAGTAGTTTAATTTTTCAACGCTGATCATATTGCATGAAGAATGCTAAAGTCAGGTACTCACCTCTATCTCTAGCATTTGCATCCATATTTTTTCTTGCATTGTCTTTTTCGCTTTCCCCCTCTGTTTTGTGATTATAGGAATACATGAAATTAGAAATCTCATTAGAAGTTTCATTGAAAATATACAAAAAATAAAAATAAAAAAATAAAAAATAAAAAATTTTGACTGTTAATTGAACTTGACCATAAAATTCAACGTAACTAATTCACCATTATTTTGGGGAGAGCAACCCCCTCATTGTTTGGTTTGCTTGAGCAAGTGAGTGACCTGTACACTAGGCTAGAGCCACACCCGAACTCTCGTTAGACTACTAGTTTTAGGGTTAGTTGTTCTCTAGTGAGTATCTCTCCAGTAATCGGTACAGCGAACCGTGACGTCCTTAACAGATCGAGCTGATCGGGTAGCCAGTAAACAGTCCACAAATATGTACTGGCTGGGAAAGATCTAGCTTTGGGATCGAGCCAGTCTTTTAAGAGCATTGGGTTCCTACCAGCTCACTTAATCGCTCTGCAAGATTGAATTATAACGTAAATAAAATTAACAATATAATTGACTGCATCTTCACGGTCTTCACATTGCGTTGAGTAGGTGAATTAGGGTTTTGCATTGTGTATTTATGTGATTGGTGTGAGTAGGTTACGATCATCATCTATAGATCATTAGAAGTCACCTTTTCTTTCCTTTCTCATCTTTTGTACCCCTCCCTCCCACCCTTATCATTCTCCTTTCTTCTCTCCTGGTGATGGGGCACCCTTCACTTCAGGTAGATCTTATGGCTCTTTATCTTCCTTCCCCTCATCTTTGATCACCTTCCAGGGAGGTCGGAACTCCGACTAACCTCTCATCCCCTTCTCTTTCTACCCCCTCCCCATTCCTTCTTTCTCCTCGATATGTTGTACTAGACATCCGAAGAGTTCAGATTGACCACATACGAGACACAGGAGACTTCATTACTGAGATGAGACTTCATTCCATAGGCGATCACATGGAGCAGTTGCGAGCTTTAGATGACTTCTATCATGCAATGATGGATGAGCAGCTAGATCAGGAAGTACAGTATGCTTATACATTGAGTCACTTCATTCTGGATTTAGAGTTCATTAATCTGCTGCCAAAGTTTTCAGGGGGAGTGCACGAGGAACCTTATTTGCATATCGATGAGTTTGAGGAGCTTAGTGGATCACGATCATATTCTGATTATCACTTCTAAGGAGTTGGTGCTGACTACCTTCCCATTTTCACTTCAGGGTAGAGCCAAGAGCTAGCACAGACGATTGGGAAGGAAGTTCACTACGTGTGGAGTTTTACGATCATTCTTCTTGTAGAGATTCTACCCACAACGTAGAGTAATTATGATTGGGTCTTGCATTCAAGATTTTTCAGTTGACCCCCATGAGACATTGAGAGATTCATGGATTAGATTTATTGACCTATTAAGGAGATTTCCATATCATGAATTATCGGCGACTGACCTTGCACAGATCGCCATATGGGGAATGATCATAGAGCAGATAGGACTGGTAGTGACCTCGTGTGGTGGTTCACACCATAGTTTCGACATGGATTTATTTGAGACCATCTTGGGAACCCTTGTAGACATTCCTTATTCACGAGATCATTTATTCGAGACAACACACGAGGGTGACGCCATACCAGTTAGGTGTGCTACACTTCATGAGGATCCAACCATTACACACCAGTCAGAGGATATGGATACTACTACATTTCATATGACGGACGTGTTGACCATCACTGTGAGTCTCCAGAGATGGACATTGGTCGAGTTCCCGTTGGATTTATAGCCAGATTTTGGGTCAGTCCAGCGCTTTCATGTCGAAGATTCTTGGATTCTAGATCTCCTAGTATCCCTAGAAATAGAGGAGGGTCCCACATGTCAGTCATCCTTAGAGCCATTTCAGTGTCCATGTCCAGGTGATTCAGTATCTATTCTTCAAGAGATCTTCTCAGGATCCAATACACATTTAAATTCATCTCAATATAGAGATCTTGATGAGGGACTGATTTTTTATTTGACAGACGTAGATAGTCCCGTCTTTGAGCCATGTCTCCTCCCATTAGATGAGTTCGATACATTTTTGGAGGACCTGATATTTGGCAGCATAGATCCCTAGTTCGATTTTTGAGTACTCCCCAAGGGTTATCTGCGGGAGGATGCCACATACCCTGTGTACTCGGTTTCACATTCAGGGAGTATATCCGACATGTCAGATCACAAGACCGAGTCTTCTGATATTTGTGATCTTGAGTTTGACTTTTCTCTCCTCAACGACCCTCGTGAGGATGACCCAATCTTTGAGTTATTCGATGTTGACTCTGATTTCTCTACATTCCATACATCGGATATCAGCCTTTGTAGTGAGTCTCCTGATCATGACTTTCTGTATCTATTCGAGACGGTGATTGACGTGGAGGATTCCCTAACAGATATTCCTTCTCCACGTTCGATTTCTTCGGCTCCATCCATTCACTCCATTCATACCATGAGTCGATGGTTTCTTTCGTGCTACCGGAGCCCGATTTCATTCTCCCATATCTCTACTCGGTAGCAGACGCTCGCTTGATTGTTTACATGGGTGTCATAGTTTACTCTTTTGACCATCCTGGGTCTATTTTTATTCTCCCACCGAGACGACAAAAGCACTACGGTATTCGCATTATTGATGCCATCCTGAACCTTGATATTGTGTTATCCTAGCATTTGCACCAAGCTAGGGGCGTAAACTCTAGCGCTTCTTGAGAGGCACCTCAACATTGTCACACTTGTACAGATCCATTCTATCGATATCAATCATTCTTTTTGTCTAAACACCCCATCTCCATCTTGTGATTATGTTATACTTAGGGTGTACTTTACCCTAAGTATAGGGGGAGTCAGACTTTTGATTATTCTTTGGATTATTTTTACCTCTGTTAGGGGAGGTAGACACTGTACATTCTAACCCTCAGTTTTCCCTTTGTGTATAGTCTTCTATACTTTGGATTACCTTATCCTAAGTATGGGGGATCACCGATTCCTATTGATTATATTCTTTTATTCGTCATTGTAGCATAGCATTCTTTTCACTTCCCAATACTTAGAACGAGTTATGTCTTCCTTTGCAACTCTTTGGCGTCACTATGAGGACATTGTTCGAGAATTGTATAGGGGGGTGCCGTATATATTGTATATATATACTTTATCCATAACTCGTACTTTTGTATTTTTAATATGGCTAAAATACTGTATAAATACTTGTAAAATTCAGTAAAACAAAAAAAACATGCAGATATTTCCACAACTTAAATTTCTTTTTTGTATATAGTTATTAATAAGTCAGGTTAAAATATTTGAAAAATATTTTGAAAGTAGTTGGAAAATCTATATGAAAAGATTCTTGGAAACTATTTGAAAAATGTTTGAAAAATAATTTCAACCTTTGAAAAAAATTCTGGTTTGTAAAAATTTTTCTTTCCTTTATGTGAAATAAAATTATTTTGTAAAAACTATTAGCAAATGTTTTGAAAATGGTTGAATAATTATTTTGAAAATCTGTATATACTGTTTGAAAGATGTTTGCAAAATTGATTTCAAATGTTTGTAAAATTGTTTGAAAATTATTTTGGACTATAGTTTTCAAAATTATTTGTAAAATTATTTTCAAATAATTATGAGGAATATATGCATCACAAAAAATAATAATAATAAAAGATAAAAAATTCTAACTGTATGTATATACCTGTATAAATTACTCAAGTTGTAAATATTTTCACCTGATTCTTGTAAATAATTGACTTACCCCTGTGTAAATATGTGTATCTCATCCCTAACCCTTATTTAAAAAAAATTGTATATATTTGTATATATTACCAACCTTTTGTTTATATAATTTTTTTTACAAAACCCAAAGGAATATAAAAATTTGCATAAAAAAATTCTTATTTTGCAAGAGCATCATTTTTCAAAAATCCATAAAGTTCAAAATTAGAAAAACAGTTTCACAAAAATATTTTTGCTTTCTTTTCTTTGCATTGTACATATTTCTTGCATCTGCATGTGCATTTTTTAGGAAAATTTTGACATTTAAACTAAGTCTGGAGTAAAATTGAATAATGGATATAAGTTGGACCTTAATCCACATAATTTAAGAGGAACCTTATAGGAATTAGAGTTAAGACTTTTCAGGTCCTAGTGACTTAATTCTTTGAGTACATAAGACTATGTTCACATGTCATCTTGATTAGTCTAAGTAGAATATTTAACAACACAAGCATGATTCTTTTAGACCGTGGCTTACCTTGGACAAGCACTCTACAAGCAGCTCTTCATGGAGGAGGTAGTGAGGGGGCAGAATCTTTTGGCTTGGGTTAGCATACGTGGGTAGTACATCTAGGTGAAACGTCTCATCATCCTCTAGGGAGGGAAGTGTATCTCAACCTGGTTTGGCGATGTTGAGGTCTAAAGACAGGATCTTGTGGGGTTGCAATAATGCTTCAAAAGAGGGATAGTCTACTGGTTCAAGAGGAAAAACTCATTATTTACATGTTGCACCTTGTATATATTTTCAAAAAAAAACAAAAAGAAAAATGCAGAATCATCAAAGTGGACATGCCTGATTGAAAAGTAAAATGCATGCCGGAGTGTAAATACCGAATAACGAATAAGAGCTTCAAAGTCAAATTTTTGTAAGCTTGCAGCAGATGACTTGGCTACACTAGTCATGCATCCAAGGATAGGTATCTACACTGGTTACCATCCATTCTCTTCTCCGTCCCATCTTCATGAGTTGGTTGTACTTGAACATAGAAGGGAATATCCCAGCTCCTCGAGGAAAGAGTTGCTAGACTGGGGGATTAGAGTTACCGTGTTGAGAGGTTGTTTCTTTGCTACTTTTGAGATGAGGAGCAATATTTCACTTACACCATATAATTAAAGATTCATAGTCATAAGAACTTGTGTATGTAGACTTGTTCTGACCTGACTGTTGAGGAGACCTGAATAGGAGTCTTGTGGAACTTAGAGGCTATTAGATTTTAAATCCATTTCCCATAATGGTTCCGAGACACTAATAATCCAAAGGTTCGAGAGATCTCCGTACTAAATTTTTATGAAAATAAGTTTAAAAGTCAACATTGTTCCAACTTCTTTCTTTTTTTTAATTTTATTTTCGTTTTCACTTATATTCCAAATAAGTGTTTGCTAAGGGACTAGGAAAGGTAAAGTATAGGGGAATGATGAATCCACGATTCATCATCTCTATTCTTTTATTTTAACTTCATTTCCTTACATAAACACCTGCAAATACCTACTAACTTCATGAAATTACCATTTTGCATGCAATTGTTAAATATCCATTTTTAACACTTTTTAACACTCGGATAAAAGAATAAAGAAGGAAAGAAAAGAAAAGAAAAATAAAGGATGTGTTTATGAAATAAATGCAGACTGATTCGAACCCCGAGAGAAGGTCAAGACTTGATCTGATTGACCATGAATAATGTTGAGGGAGATAGGGTCTTTAATTAAAAAATCCAAAAATAATTTGTAAATATTTTTCCCTGTATATTTGTACAAAACTTACACTATTTTATTTGTCTATAAATTGACCTCAGATTAAATATTTTTGTAAACAAGAGTTGTAAATAAAAATGTGTTGTAAATAATGAAAATATATTCCAAGCAAAGTAATGTACATAATACAAATAATCACACTCAAAAAAAGACGTAAAGAAATCATTGAAAATCTAATTCTGGCTCCATACGGGCTCAAATTTAATCAAACTTACTTCCATTATACTCTAAATTAAGTTATCTTTCAAATGGTTAGTTTCATAATTTTTGGAGTTACTGTTGAAAAGTCAGTTTTCTGGGGTGTTTTGCGCAACTTTACCACTTACTGGTTGTACATACTTATTCATATTTATTTTTTTATACATAATGTACATAATTGTAAATATTATCTTTTTTAATAAAAATAAAAATAATAATTAAAAAATAATAATTAAAAAATATTTAATAATTATTTCCTTATTTGTACATGTGTATATTCTATTATATGTATATAATATTTGTATACAACTAATTTCTATACATATAAATCACCAAAAATATAAATATCTGACATTAATTAACTAAGTTAATTTAATTAAGAAATTTTGATTTAATTATTTAATTTATTCATTTTTTTAATTTGAAAACATACCTTATATATAAAGATATGATTCTATACCTTAAATAGCCACCATTAAGGTGACTAACTAATTTTTGTAAATTTATTTATTTATTTATTTTACTTATTTTTGAAATTAATTTTTAATTAATTAATTAATTTAATTAGTTAATTTATTAATTCCACCACTAAACATCTTCCTCTTTTGTACATCCTTTCCTTTTGTATTTTTCTTCTCTTTTTATGGGGCTCCTTTTTCCTCATTTGTCTTTGATCAGTCTTTAGTGGAGAGGAGCCCGATCTCTGAGAGTGATCTTGTCGAAGAAGGGTGCCCAGCCTCCGAGTTGTCCTGAGACAGCGAGTCGGCCCTCGTCGAGGCCATTATGGTGTATCCAATCCCGAGGTGAGATTTATTTTCTTTTCCCTAATTTTTCCTGGATAAATCTTTTTTTTTAATTTTTGTGTAGAAGTTGTGATTAATCTTTAGTTCCTAAAATACTGTTGCTAGAGGATTTTCGAGGATCGAAAATTATTAGAAGATGTAGAGGTGTCGGTGTTATCCCGAAAATACTGCGGCAAACAAACAATTTTTTTTATTTTTGCTACTTATTTACCTGTATAGCAGACATGATCGAAGTCAGGGAGGCTATAATTTTCGAGGGCTATTAAATTAATCGACAAAAAATCAATTAAAAGAAAAAGTAGGAATCTCAAAGGCAAACTATCCTTGGTTTTTGTGGAATTTCTCTTTTTATTTTTTTATTTTTTTATTTCTATATTTTTATTTTCTGATTGTCAAATTTTTAGTGATTTTAATTTTGCAGATTTTTTTTATTTTCTAAAATAAGGAGCAATATTCACAAGATAAGATAAGAAATGCGTACACCAACTCTTCTTGTAATTTTCAATTATACAAAAATGCTCAGAAAAATCCAGAGAAAATATTTTTTGTTATAAAGATTTTGAAATGTTTGTAGGAATTTTTGTTGAATTTTCAGATGTTTTTGTATATTTCCAGAAATCAAACAGTGGTAAAAATAAGAAACAGTGCACAGCCTGGAGTAATTTGCAGCTTAAAAATGTTTTAAATGCACAAAACTCCTAACAATTATTTTTATGATAAAATAAGGACAATTATCTATAAACAGAGACTGAAATCAAGTTTTTTGAATTTTTGTAGAATAATTTTATTTTTTTTATAAGATTTTTAGTATTTTTCAATTTTTTGTGTTTTATAAATAGGTAATGCACAAAATTTGGATAGAAATTAAAAGACATTGAAATAAACAAGTTTATTTTTTTCGGAATTTTTGGAGCAATATTCAAATTTTTATTAATTTTTGAAAGTCAGGAAAAGAAAAGACACTGTTTTTTATTTTTAAATAATAATAAATGATGACAAAATGGAATGAAAATTTTACACAATGAACATGCACATACCAGGAGTATATACAAATTTTTGTAAAATTTTCAGAATAAATACCACATTTATTTCAATGAAAAGATGAACCAAGAAATAGTCTGGAAATAAGAGACTAAAATGTGAATATTTGAAGTTTTAGAATTAAAATGTAACAATAAATAAAGTGTGGATGAAATGCATAAATTGCCCAAAAAATCGTGCACAACACATGCTTGCGGAAGTGGCAGGGGTCTTCTCGTAATTCTGGAAATGCCCAAGGGATAAGTTGTAAATGTTCAATATTTTATTCAAAACCCTAGGGCGAACTTTCATGATCCTTTATTTCAAGAGGGGGGAAGGGTGCGCCTGGGGCATCGCCTCTCCTTCACTCCACAACACGAGGCGGTGACAGTGTATGGCTACCGGCGATCTACAGAGGAGGTGGCTGATAGGTGGTGTTGACATGGCAGCATGTGCGCGGAGAAGCTTGAGGCGCTTGCGGTGGACGAGCGAGAGTGCACAGCAGCAAGGCCAGAGCGGGTTCTCGCAGCGGGCCACAGGTGGCGGAGCTTCTTCTCGCGGAGATGTGCGCGGTCGAGGGTGGCAGTTGGAGAGATGGAGATGGAGTCGACAAATGCCCAGGAAGGCGGAGGTCTGTGGAGGATGGCGATGGTGAAGATGCTTCAAGGCAGAGCGTTGGTGGACGGACATTAGCTATCTGGCTGATGGATCTTTACCGCAGGTGGCTGCAGTGGATTCACAGTCGTTGGTGGCTGATTTGGAGCGGTGGACGTGCGCGACTACGGCTCGCGCGGGAAGCGCACCACCGCTGGCTGGAAATGGCGGTGCTACAACCCAAACCTTTTTTTTTGTATAAACAAAATACAGAAGAAATTTTTTTTTAGTTTTTTCCTTTTGTAAATTTGAAATACAGAAACTAAAAACTGAAACTATTTTTTTTATTTTTTTATATTTTTGAATGAACTTGGAAATTAAAAAATAGAGAGAAGGAAAACAATTTTTTATTTTTTATTTATAAACAAAGTTCGGATGTGAGCATGATGACTCGGTCCCAAATTAAATCATACAGAAGATGTGAATGAATGTGATTCCGTGGAAGATGACGGATGGAACCGGATCTCGACCACCGTGCGTGGTCGGAGGTGAGAGATCTTGCGAGGTAGAAAAGAACGCGTAGAGGTCGAGAAAGTGGGAAGTTGGAATGATGGAGAAGGAGCCATATAAATAGAAAAGACAGATAATGAAATTTGAATTTTTTGAATTTTTTGGCTGAAGAGATAAGAGAGATAAAAATTGTAATGAGTTAAAGATAAAGAGAGATAAAATATTTACAAAAATTAACTATTATGTATTTTCGTCACTTTATTTATTTGAATAAAAATTTTATTTTTTTATTTTTTATGGTGGTTAATTAAGAATATCAACTATATACATATACTATATACATCTATGACATTATATACATGGGTAAATGAGAAAATTAATTTTTCTTTATTTTTTAAATAATTAGTAAAAAATATTTAAAAATATATAAACAAATACAATATGTACAAAATACATGGGAAAATTGCACAAACCACCTTTGAAAAACAGTTTTTTACTCGTAACTCCAAAAATTATGAAAATACAGCCATTTTAAAGATAATTTAATTTAGAATCCAATGGAAGTGAGATTGGTTCAATTTGAGTTCATATGGAGCCGAAATGGGTCTTTCAATAAGTGCTTAATAGCTTTTTCCAGGTGTGGTTGCTTTTATTTTGTACATGATTTAATTGTGCAATTATCTTTATTAATTAGAACACATTTCTATCTACAACTTTGGTTTTAAAAGTTATTGATTTGAGGTCAATTAAGGTGCAAATAAAATAGTGAAATATATAAATATACACAACACACAAGTTTTTTTGGATTTTCTAATTGAGGACCCTATCTCCCCCTACTTTATTCCTCGTCGATCAGGTCAAGTCTTGACCTTCTCTCGGGGTACGGGTCAGCCTGTATCTATTACATATATACAGTCTTCTTTTCTATTTTCTTTTCTTTATTTTTCATTTTTTTCTTTATTTATGTTAGGTTAAAATAATATACAAATATATAATATTTACACACAGATGCAAGTTAGTATGAATATGGATTTAGTGTTATTTACATGTGTTTTATAAGAGATTTAAGCTAAAAATAAATGAATAAAGATGACAAATCGTAGATTCATCATCCCCTTATGCTTTACCTTTGCTAGTCCTTTAGCAAACACTTATTTGAAAGAATGAGTGAAGAAAAAGAAAAAGAAAGGGAAAATAAAGAATGCAGGACAATATTGAGCATTAAAATTATCTTCATAAAATTGTAGTTTGGAGCTCTGTCAGACCTTTGGATTATTAATGTGTTGGAACCTTAATGGGAACTAGATTTAAAACCAAACAACCTCTAAGTTCCACAGACTCCTATTCAGGTCTTCCCAACAGTCAGGTCAGAACAAGTCTACAAACACCAATTCTTATGACTATGAATCTCTACTTGTACGGTGTAAGTGAGGTATAACTCCCCATCTCAGAAGTAGCGAAGAAACAGCCTCCCTCAACAAGGTAACTCTAGTTCCCCGGTCTTGCAACTCTTTCCTCGAGGAGCGGAGATATTCCCTTCTAAGATCAAGTACAACAAGCTCAAGAAGAGGGGATGGAGAAAAGAATGGACGGTAACCAGTGCAGCTACCTATCCTTGGATGCATGACCAGTGTAGCCATGTCATCCGCTGCAAGCTTACAGAAATTTGTCTTTGATGCTCTTATTGTATATTTTTTAATCCTTGTATATACACTCCGGCAGGTGTTTTACTTTTGAATCAGGCCTGTCCATTTTTGGAGATTCTGCATTTTTCCATACTTTTTTTTAAAGCATATACAAGGCGCAGCATGTACATAAGGAGTTTTTCTCTTGAGCCAGTAGACTATCCCTCTTTTGAAGCATTATTGCAACCCCACAGCATCCTATCTTTAGACCTCAACATCGCTAGACCAGGTTGAGACGCACTTCCTTCCCTAGAGGAAGACGAGTGGTTCCGCCTAGATATACTACCCTCGTATGCTACCCAAAGCCAAAAGATTCTGCCTCCTCACTACCTCATCCATGGAGAGCTACGTGTAGAGTGCTTGTCTAAGATAAGCCACGGTCTGAAAGAGTCATGCGTGTGTTGTTAAATGTTCTACTTAAACTAATGAAGATGACATGTGAACATAGCCTTATGGACCCAAAGAATTAAGTCACTAGCACCTGAAAAGTCTTAACTCCATTTCTTATAAGGTTCCTCTGAAATTAAGTGGATTAAGGACAACTAAGCTCCATTCTTCAATTTTATTCCAGACAAGTTTAAATGTCAATACTATCCTGAAAAGTGCACATGCAAATGTAAGAAAATATGTATAATGCCAAGAAAGCATTTTTTTTAAAATGATGCACCTGTGAAAATAACATTTTTTATACGATTTTCTAATTTAAAATTTTTTATGGATTTTTTTTGAGAAAAATGCAGATGTAAAAGATAGGTTTTTTCTAATTATGCAAGTTTTTATAAATTTTTGGTTTTGAAGTTTTTTTTCAAAAAGAAAAAAGGTTTAGTAAAATATATACAAGTATATACAAGAATTTTTTTATTGGTTTGTTTTCTTTCTGTTTTCTTTTTTTTGTTATTTTCTTTTCTATTTTTGTTTTTTTGTTTTTGTTTTGTTTTTTTTTTGTTTTTTTTGTGCTTTTTTTGGTTGGTTTTTTTGCACACGTGGATTTTATAAAATTATATACATATCCCCCCAAATAAACATATTTAAAATTACGAGTTATGTCTGAAGTATATATACAATATATACGACATCCCCCTATACTTAGCTCGAACTATGTCCTCATAGTGATCAGAGAGCGACAAAGGAAGATATAACCCGTGCTAAGTATAGAAAAGTGAAAAGACTCCTATGCTACAATGACTCAAAGAAAAGATAAAAAGAGAAGTTTGGGATCCCCCCTATCCTTAGGATCAAGTAATCCTTAGTATAGTAGAGTGTACAAAAGGGGAAAACCGATGAAGAGAATGTACAAACTCAAAAATAAAAAGACGATATGAACAACGTCACCCCCCCCCATACTTAGGGTAGAGTATCCCTTAGTATAGGCAACAACAAGAGTGATGAACATGACGAATATGAACAATACAAATCATTCACCCCCCTATACATACGATAAAATGGAAGAACAAAGAGTGAAACGAAAGGATATACAAAAGGAGTGGATGTACAAAGGTTAAGAAGGTCGAAAACGAACCTTCTTGCGGGACCGCTGAGGTATGGATTTGACAAGATGTAGGTCGATATTGGGGTTATCATTAGATATGAACTGACCAGGATTGACCAAGAATGTATCCTCAGTAGTTTTAGATTTTGCAGGACTAAACCGGTTATTGGAAGTAGTGTGGTCATGTTCTGCCTGGGAAGTCTCGCAAACATCAAAGTAAAATGGCTCGAAATCATTATAAAAAAAGTAGGATAAATTTTAGCCTGGCGAGCCTCTACCAGATCATCATCTTTGTCAAAAGGCCTAAATTCCTCTATAAAAGCAATCAAATAAAATTTGGTCTGATCGGTCTCGTTTGAATCAGGGTGAATAGGAATGGACTCATCAGTGAAAGTAGTCGAATCATGTTCGTCCTGTCTAGTCTCAGAGTCTGCCTTCCGCTCTAGGGTTTCTATCGTGTAAATTCAACAGATGTCATCAATGCATCTCCACATACCAGAAAGGGGGAACTCCAAGGTCTATGCTTTCTGAGTATTCCTCCTTCAAGAGGAATTCTTGGGTTTCCTTATCATCCAACATATAATAAGAATCTCTTATATTATCATCGAGGTCAAATTCCTTGGGGTTGGCTAACACGGGAGGGTTCTCATGGGATGCAGGTCTCTGGTCAGTAGTGGGTGTAGTGATCAACACATCGCTCCCAGCGTTAGAATGGAAGCGAATCTCTCCTGAACCATAATCAATAAAGGCTCCCGCAGATGCGAGGAAAGGTCGTCCCAGGATCATTGGAGGGTGATCCACAGGGGTGGAGGTCTCCATGGGCATTATGACAAAATACAAAGTGAATTTCATGCCATGAATGAGAATGACAGTGTTTTCTAGAATACCCTTCGGCCTCTTGATAGATCCATTAGCAAATGAACTATCATCCTGGTTTTCTTGAGAGGCCCAAGATGAAGAGACTGTACCATAGAGAAAGGTATTATATTGATTGAAGAACCACCGACAAGGTGAGTGGTATCACAAGAATAGTCAGATATGGAGCAACTCACAAGAGGTGTGGCAGTGTCCCCTTTCTTAAAATACGGACGGTGAGAGATGGCGTAGGTAGTGGCCATGGTCAAGATGTGACGCTCAGATCTTCTCCTTCGCTTTCTCTTCTTGTGTTGAGGAGTAGATAAATCTATCATGGCCTGTTGAATGGGGTTTTAATGATATCATGAAGGGTGGCCACCACTTCGGGTTCAGTCAACGTTGTTTTGTTTTTGGACCTCCTCCATATAAGGGAGGAGATCAGAATCAACATATACACGAGGATTATCGAGAGCAGTCTGTATAGTGGCATCCTCGGGGTTAAGGTTAGGACATGATGTGACTAGATGTGTGGGTAGATGATTGGGTAATTGGGTCCTCTCCACACAAAATGAATCAATAATGTGTCTCCCAGAATATTTTTGGATTTTTAAAATTTTCTCATTTTTTTGTATTTTTGGCGATTACAAGCTTTCATAATTATCCTCAAGTGGATCCATATCCTCAAATAGTGGAGCAGCGTCCTGGCTCGTATTTATGTTAAATTGATTTGTAATCCTTGAATCCATATGATCCATCATCTGGTTCAGTGTCTCAAGTATGGAAATCATGAAAGGTGACTCCAAAATCCCAGGATCGGGTGGGTTGAATGAGGATGGGTGAAAATCATTGTCCAATTCCTGAAATAATGGGTTAGGCGGATATGCACAAAAATCAGGAGGAAAGTCCTCCTGGAAAAGGGAAGGTGGATCATCTGGAGAGTGCGAGAAGTTCGTGAAGATCGGATTAAAATAACTCCAGTCGGCCATCTCTGAAATAAAAGACAGGATCGTGAGAGCACGAGGGTCATGTCAGAAGATCTGGAGAAAAAGGCGAAAATGCACGGAAGGATCGAGTATGCATACAAGCAATCAAACACAATACAAACCCCCAGTTCACCAACTCAACATAATGTGAAGACCGTGAAGGTTCGATCAATTATCTTGTCTATTTTAGAGTTTGGTGAAAATACAATCAAAGTGATTAGAGCGAGCTATTAGGAACCCAATGCTCTCTGGAGACTGTACCAATCTCAAAGTTAGATCTTTCCCAGACAGTATGAATTGCGAGTTGTCGGCTACCCGATCAATTCAAGTTGTTATGGACATCCCGGGCCGCTTTACTAGCTACCGGAGAGATCCTTACTGGAGAACAACTAACCCAAGATAGTAGTTTGAAAAGAGTTCGGGCGTGGTTCTATCTTAGTGTGTGGGTCGCTCTTGCTACATACAAACCAAATAATGAGGGGGTTACTCTCCTCAAAACAATGATTTTTCCTTGCGTTTATTTTAGGGTCGAGTTTTCTTTAGCAGTCCCATATTTTAGGCAGTTGTCACTTGGTTAAAATATTTTCAAAGAATCGCCTACCGAGTGTCCAATTTCCTTTTTAACTTATGTGAGTGAAAACAAGGAAGGAGATAGGAAATGCCAATGCGCGATTAAAAACAATGATGCATGCAGGGGTTAGAGATGTGTACCGCGTCGCAAGCAGTCTACATCCAAGTGATCTACGCAGAATTGAAATAAACTATCCTATATGCAAATGCAAGTGAACTCTCCTAGATGATAGATTCTATTAACAGGCAAGAACACGTTAATTTGACTAAGTCCAAATTACGCTCTACTCTATAGGTACAGAAATTCATATTTAGGGTGTTTGGACCGAATTTATTACCTTGCTCAAGCAAATTAATTAATGAAATCAAGAGGTAGCTCACGAAATCAGCGGGAAACAAAGAAAAATAAGGCGATGAAAACAAAACCGATGAGGTCCCCCAAGTGCACCGGCACTTGGCGAAACAGACCCCGCAACAAATGAATGTCCTTTTTACAGAGTTCAAATGCTAGAAATCTCTCTCTCTCTCGTTCTTTTTTTTCGTCTCCTTCACTTCTTCTTCTCCTCCTCTCACACTTTCCTACGTCTTGGTGAAAATTCAAGCCGCCTCCACGTCGCTTGGGTGCTTCGGCTCTCCTAGGATCGCCTCCTTCGCTCTGCACGCCCTCGCAAGAAAAGGAAAAGAGAATGTGTAAGAAACACAATTATCAAATATGAGAAAGAAAAAAAATGAAATGAATGCAGTAGATATGAATAATGAAGTGAATGACAAAATGTAAACAGATATTTACAACCAAGAATAGCAAGTCAAAAGAGAAACCTAACTACCCTCGCCGTGCCTCCCCATCAATGGTGCCATTTTGTTGTGCAGGAAATTTGGTTTTTTTTATTTTGTTTTTTTATTTTATATCCCCGGCAAAAGCACCAATTTGTTGACGCAAGAACCTTCGAGGATTGAAAATTGATGATATGGAAGTCGTTGTTATCCCGAAAATCTCGTGACAAACAAATAATTTTTTTTATTTCCGTTACTTATTTACCTGTATAGTGGACATGATCGAACTCAAGGAGGCTACAATTTCTGAGGGTTATTCAATTAATCAACAAAAATATCAATTAACAGAAAAAGCAGGAATCTCAAAGGCAAACTATCCTTGGTTTTTGTGGAATTTTTCTCTTTTTTATTTTTTATAATATTTTTATTTCTTTTTTTTATTTTCTGATTTTCAAGTTTTTAGTGATTCTAATTTTGTAGTTTTTTTTTATTTTCATAAATAAGGAGCAATATTCACAAGATAAGACAAGAAATATGCATACCAACTCTTTTTGTAATTTTCAATTATATCAAAATTGCTCAGAAAAATCAAAAGAATTTTTTTTGTGTTTTAACGATTTTGAAATGTTTTTGGGAATTTTTGTAGAATTTTCATATGTTTCTGTATTTTTCTAAAAATCAAACAGTGGCAAAAATAAGAAACAGTGCACAACCTGGAGTAATTTGCAACATAAAAAATTCTAGGTGCACAAAACTCCTGATAATTATTTTTATAATAAAATAAGAAAAAATACCTACAAATAGAGACTGAAATCAAAATTTTTTGGATTTTTTTTAGAATTTTTATGATTTTTATAAGATTTTTAGTATTTTTTAATTTTTTTGGGTTTTATAAATAGTTAATCCACAAAATTTTGACAAAAATTAAATAAAACTACTCTATTTATTCAGAATTTTTGGAGCAATATTCAAATTTTTATGAATTTTTTAAATTCAAGAAAAGAAAAAGACATTGTTTTTTTATTAATAATAAATGATGACAAAATGGAATGAAAATTTTAAACAATGAACACGCACATAACGAGAGTATATACAAATTTTTGTAAAATTTTCAGAACAAATACCACATTTATTTCAATGAAAAGATGAACCAATAAATAGTCTGGAAATGAGAGACTAAAATGTGAATATTTGAAGTTTTGGAATTAAAACAATTGTGGATGAAAAGCGTAAATTATCAAAAAAAATGTGCACAGCACATGCTTGCGGAAGTGGCAAGGGTCTTCTCGTGATTTTGGAAATGGCCAAGGATAAGATGTAAATGTTCAATATTTTATTGAAAACCCTAGGGTTCCATTTCATGTTCCTTCGATTCACGAGGGGGGAAGGGTGCGCGTGGGGCGCCGCCTCTCCTTCTCTCCATGGTACGAGGCGGCAACAGTGTATGGCTGTTGGTGATCTGCGGAGGAGGGGACTGATAGGTGGTGTTGATGTGGCAGTACGTACGCGGAGAAGCTTGAGGCGCTTGCGGTGGACGAGCGGGCGTGCACGGCGGCAAGGTAGGAGCGGGTGCTCGCGTCAGGCCGCAGGTGGCAGAGCTTCTTCTTGCGGAGGTGTGTACGGCCAAGGGCGGCGGTTCAAGAGATGGAGTTGGTGGAGATAAATGCCTTGCAAGGTGGAGGTCTGCAAAGGAGGGCAATGGTGATGATGCTTCAAGGCAGAGCATTGGTGGACGGACGCCTGCTATCTGGTTGACGGATCAGTGTCGCTGGTGGATGTGGTAGATTCACGGTGGTTGGTGGCTAATCTGGAGCGGCGGACGTGCGTGGCTGCACCTCGCATGGGAGGCGTGCCACCACTGGCTAGAGATGGCTGTGCTGCCGCCCAAACTTTTTTTTATATGAACAAAATATAGAAGAAAACTTTTTTTATTATTGTTATTTTTTTCTTTTGTAAATTTGAAATACAAAAATTAAAAACTGAAAATATTTATATATATTTTTGAATGAACTTACAAAACAAAAATTAGAGAGAAAGAAAACATTTTTTTATTATTTTATTTATAAACAAAGTCCGGACGTGAGCATGATGACTCGATCCCAAATCAAATCATACGGAAGATGTGAATGAATGCGGTTCCGTGGAAGATAGCAGATGGAATCGGATCTCCGACCGTCGTGCGTGGTCGGATGTGAGAGATCGTGCGATGTAGGAAAGAACGCGTAAAGGTCAAGAAAGTGGGATGAAAAGTCGAGTTTGTGGCGATCAAATCAAGATGGATTTAAAAAAAAACAATTGACAACGAAATAAAAATGCGAGAGATAAAATTACGATTAATCTACAATAAAAATAAGAAAAAGAATGGATCTCACCTTAGGAGTGGAAAAACTACCGTGATCGCCTCGACGAAGGATGACTCGCTGTCACCGGACAGCTCAGAAGGCTAGGTACCTTTCTCGATAAGAAGACTCTCGGAGATCGGGCTCCTCTAACCAAAGATTGATCAAGTTGGAATGATGGAGAAGGAGCCATATAAATAGAAAAGATGGACAATGAAATTTGAATTTTTTGAATTTTTTGGTTGAAGAGATAAGAGATATAAAAATTGGAATGAGATAAAGATAAAGAGAGATAAAATATTTACAAAAATTAACTAAATTTTTTGTATTTTCGTCACTTTATTTATTTGAATAAAAAATGATATTTTTTATGATGGTTAATTAAGAATAGCTACTATATACATATACTATATACATATATGACATTATATACATGGGTAAATGAGCAAATTATTTTTTTATTTTTTTTATTTTTATATAATTAGTATAAAATATTTACAAATATATATACAAGTACAATATGTACAAAATACATGGGAAAATTGCACAAACCTCCTCAGAAAACTAACTTTTTACTCGTAACTCCAAAAATTATGAAAATATAGCCATTTTAAAGATAATTTAAATTAGAATCCAATGGAAGTGAGATTGGTTCAATTTGAGTTCATATGGAGCCAGAATTGGTCTTTCAATTAGTGCTTAGTGGTTTTTTCCAAGTGCTGTTACTTTTATTCTATACATGATTTATCTATGCAATTATTTTTATTAATTAGAACACATTTCTTTTTACAACTTTGGTTTTAAAATTTATTTGATTTGAGTTCAATTAAGGTACAAATAAAATAGTGAATTATATAAATATACATAGCACACAATTCTTTTTGGATTTTCTAATTGAGGACCCTATCTCCCTGTACTTTATTCCTGGTCGATCAGGTCAATCTTCACCTTCTCTTGGGATTTGGGTCAGCCTGTATCTATTACATATATACAGTCTTCCTTTTTTTCTTTTCTTTTCTTTATTTTTCCGTTCTTTATTTATATATTTATTTTAGGTTAAAATAATATACAAATATACAATATTTACATACAGATGCAAGTTAGTAAGAATATGGAGTTAGTGTTATATACATGTGTTTTATAAGGGATTTTAAGCTAAAATCAATGAATAAGGATGACGAACTGTAGATTCATCAAATCCCAAAAAAATTCCACCCCGATTTGATCTGCCTGTAAACCCGATTTTTCACCTCACATCTCGACTTCTTCATTTCCATTCTATCTCGCACAAACACGCACCTCCGACAACGTATAGTGGTAGGAGACACAGATCCTTTCCTCGCTTTCCGTTGGATTCTCGTTCACATCCTATTTTATTTATAAATTAAAAAATAAAGAAAATATAGTTTTTATTATCTCTAACATTTGTTTTTCATGAGAATGAAAAAACATGAATAAATAAATAAATAAATAAATATATATATATATATATTTGTGTCCGAGTACAGTTCCTGTTTTAAAAAAAATTATAAAAAAACTTTTAATTTCTGTTTACAGTTTACATGTTTTAAAAAAACAAAACAAACAAAAAAATAGCTGCCGCCTATAGGCGGCCATCTGCTTCACCGAGCCCAGCACCGTCCCTTTCACCGCCGCAAGGGCCAGCACGAGGCGGCCCAGCCCTCTACCACCTTCCGCATCGAACGCCCGCTCCGCACGTGCTGCTGCGCGAGGCGATATCCTCCTCCATCAACCCCAGACCTTCGCTGCCATCTGTGCCACCGGTTACGTCCCCACCGCGCGGTGCTCCTCCCATCACGTAGATCCTTCCACTCCAGCTACCATTCAGATCTGCGTGACCTCCCGCAGTCCGCTTTCTCTCTAGCGGTACCTCTCTGCCATTACGCCAAACTGTCGCCCTCTGCCTCCGCGTGGAGGCTCCCTCGACGCCAGCCATCCGCATGGCTTCCTCCGCGCGTCCCACGGTTGTTGCTCAGCATCTACACGGTAGCACCTCGACCGGCCCACACCGCTCAACTCCACCTCCGCTCTTCCTCCGCGGGAGGCAACGACCATTTGCTCCCCCGACCGCCTCTACAGAGCCACCGGCACCCCATCGCCCCAGCGCGCCTCCGCCCTGTTGTTGAAGAAGGCAACAACACCACCATTTTGTTGCTTGAAGAAAGAACGAAGAGGAGATGTGCCTTAAAAATATTATATATATTTTATTGGTCAAATTGCAATAAAAACCTCGGAAGTTTTTGGAATTGCAAAAAGCCACCTGCCAACGCACATCACATGCTTTGCGTGTGACTAACTAGGTAATTTACGATATTTTCTCCTCAGCTTATTTCTTGTTATTTTTCATTGCAAAAACTTTAAATATTTGCAGTTCAGTCCATGTCTGTCCAAACCTTCAATTACATGATCTTTTAGATGAAATAAATATTTTCATGCTCTAAAAATTCTCAAAAAAATTATGAATATTCAGGTTGTGTTCTAGATCATTGTATAAAACTTTTATTGTGATTTATTATCATTTAGTATTTATTAAAAATAAAAAACGATGTCTTTTTGTCTGCCTAAACCTCAGAAAATCATAAAAATTGAAAAATTGTCTAAAAATTACTAAAAAATACTATTGGTGTATTTTATTCTCCTTTAATTTCTATCCAAATATCACCAATAAACATTTATAAAACTCTTAAAAATTGTAAAATACTTAAAATTATAAAAAAAATTATAGAAAAATTAAGAAAAAATCGAAAAATTGTGAATTCTATCTTTGTGTCTAGATAATTGTTCATACCTTAGCATACAAATAAGTTCCAAAGTTGTGGGCACTTATTATTTCTAAGTTGCAAAATACTCTTAGTTGTGTACTATTTGAGATTTTCAGGACTATTTGATTTTTATAAAATCACAAAAACATAAGAAAATTTTGAAAAAAAAATATCAAAAACATTTTAAAATATATAAAACATAAAAACATTTTCTCTAATTTCTTTGAGAATAATTTAATATTTTAAAAAATACAAAAATATTGTGCTGTGTATATTTTATTCCCTTGTGCATTTTGTTCCTAATTAGAAAATTTAAAAAAATTGAAAAATAAAAAACCACTAAACATTTTATCTTCGAAATTTGACTGCTAAGTTTTTAAATCGTGCTCCTTGTGTTCGACTTTGGTCACTATACCAGGTAAATTGAATTGCGAAAACTGCTTAAATTTCTTTGCTTGATTTTTCTTTAAACTGGTTTACATATTTTTCTCGTTGACCAGATCGATTGGTTGAGAACAACGACCATTGCTTATTTATTTACATCTCGACCACATCGATTTCTATGTCATCATCCCACTGTACTTAGGATCAAATAATCCTAAGTATAGAAGATAGTAAAAGTGGGGAAGATCGAGGAAAAGAATGTACATGAAATCAATGACTCGACTTGTCCCCCTGATACTTCGGGTAAAAGATCCCCAAGTTTAGAAAAGAATATAAACAATTGAGGGATAAAAGAGAGAATAATCAATGAAATGAAAAACATATATTACCTCCTCTATACTTAGGGTCAGAGGTCCCTATGAATAGGCAATAAAATAAAGGTAATAGAATAGAAAGAATTATGAACAACACATGTTTAATACCCTCCTATACTTTGGATAAAGAACATGCTACGTATATAGAAATCCTAAGAAAGACATGGGGTGTTAAACAAAAAAGAAAGAATGAAAGAATAAAATATAAAACACGAATATACAAAGAAGTGGGCAAAAGTGTAACTTATGTATGAGATGCAAAATATGAGAATGAAAGACCACATGCCATATAAAATGGATCGGGGCAACATCAACGGTCAAATGGTTATGATCAAGAAAAGGCTTTGGGCATTGACCATTGACCCAAAAGGAGGACTTAGAAGACAACTCAGATATGTCAACACTGTCATTGTCATGTACCTTTCTTACTAAATACGTTCCTTTCCACTTTCTCTATAATTTCCCCGGAAAACAATCTCAATCTAGCCTCAAATAGTCATACTCTCTGATGCGGCTCAAACTGCCTATGGCTGATTTGTGAATCATTCAATATCTTCACTATGTCCTTATACAGTAGGCTACTCGAAAAGGATGTATCTCTAGGCTCCTACAGGGTTGCAAACTCTGCTCACCTATGATCTCCTACACTCTCTGGATCCAATAATATCTCTGTGACTCCCATAGCAACTTATGCTTGATCTCAACAAGTAAGTGGCATGGCTTGCCATAAACGAGTCGAAATGGAGATGTACCCAAAGGAGTCTTGAAGGAAGTCCTATAGGTCTACAAGATTGAGTCTAAAAGCCTTGAAAAATCTTTCGGTCTGGGTGGACAACCTATTGTATTATCGTCTTGATCTCTCAGTTCGAACCCTCATAAAGACCATTCGTGTGTTGATGATATGGAGTGGCAACACTATGGTCTTTGTTGAACTCAATAGAAAGGGCTCTTACCTTGTCATTGATAAAATGAGTACCCCCATCTGAAATCAAAACTCAAGGAACCATAAACCGTGATATGATATTCTTCCTCAGAAATATGCAAACAGTCATCGCATCAGCAACACGGGCGGGGATGGCCTCAACCCAACGACTCACATAATCTACAACTAGCAAAATGTACTCAAACCCATGTCTTTTCGAGGCTGGGCCCATAAAATTGATGTCCCATGCGTCAAAAACCTCACAGAAGTGAATGGGATGCATCAACATCATGTCTCTATGACCATAACTACCCATCCTCTGACAGTCAATACACCTCTTGACGAATTTATCTGAATATTTAAAGTGTGTTTGACACAAAAGGGTGTATTGGAGAACCTTTTGCATCGTCCTTCTCCCTGAGTGATGTCATTCTGCCTCAAGCATGTGGCAATAGGTGAGGACACTGTGGTTCTCCTCCTAATGAATACAACGATGCCAGACACTATCCCCTCCTTCGCAGTAAAGGGTGGGATCATCCCAATGGTATGACTTGCCTTTCACGAGGAAAGTCTCAAGTCGTTGCCTCATCCAACCTTGTGGAACTTTCTGGGCAACAATATAGTTCACAATGTTAGCATAAAAAGGGAGAGAGGTGATAGTAAGAATCGCCTCATCTGGGAAAGTCTCAGTAATAGGTGTCGTTGTCTTTGAATCCTCAAGATGCTATAATCGGGAGAGGTGATCCGCCACCACATTCTTAACTCCAGGCTTATCATTAATCTCAATATCAAACTCCTGAAGTATAAGGATCCATCTCGTCAA
Organism: Ottelia alismoides; assembly: GCA_037367405.1. Taxonomy (NCBI): domain Eukaryota; kingdom Viridiplantae; phylum Streptophyta; class Magnoliopsida; order Alismatales; family Hydrocharitaceae; genus Ottelia; species Ottelia alismoides. Next base: position 1,306,033 of record JAZKJV010004510.1, read on the forward strand.
TTGAGCATTGGCATCCTTCTTAGACATTAAGTACTAATTGGCGGTGTGATCAGTGTATATAGTCACTCTAGTTCCAAGAATGTAAGATCTGAACTTATCCAAAGCAAAGACTGCCTCTAGCATATCCTTCTCTATAATAGTGTAATTCCCCAGGAAGGCATCCAAAGTCCTTCTAGCATAGCGAATGGCAAAAGGTAAACCATCCTTCCTCTATCTATAAACAACCCCTACTGCAAAATATGAGGCATCTGTCATGATCTCGAATGGGAGAGACCAATCTGGTGCTTAAGGACAGGAGCCTGCACAACCAGATTCTTGGGTGTCTCAAATGATGAAAGACATTTGTCATCTACAAGGAAATTGGTGTCTTTCATGAGAAGGTTAATAAGCGGTTCGGCAATACGACTGAAGTCCTGAATGAACCATCGATAGAAACTGACATGCCCTAGAAATAACCGCAACTTCCTCATATTGGATGATGGAGCGAGCTTCTTGATGATATCCATTGTGGTTGGATCAACCTCCATGCCCCTGTTGGAGATGATGTGACCAAGGGCCATCCCTTGAATCATCATAAAATGACTCTTCTCCCAAGAAAGAACAAGGTTGACCTCTATGCATCGCTGAAGCATACGGTCTAGGCAAGAAGACAAGCGTCAAAACCATCATTGTAGACTGAAAAATCATCCATGAAGACCTCTAAACAGTCAACCACCATGTCCGAAAAGATGGAAAGAATGCACCTTTGGAGTGTATCTAGGGCATTACATAGTCCAAAGGGTATCCATCTAAAAGCACACATCCCTAATGGACATGTGAATGACGTCTTATCCTGGTCCTCGGGTGCAATGGACACCTGATTATACCCCGAGTACATGTCAAGAAAGCAGCAGTGACTCTTCCCATCTAATCTCTAAAGAATATGATCAATGAATGGTAGCGGGAACTAATCCTTATTGGTGGCTTGATTCAATCGTCTTTAGTGCACACAAACATGACATGTAGTTGGTACACGGGTTGCAATCTCCTCTCCATCCTCATTCAAATTGTAGTGATACCCATCTTCTAGGGTACACATGTAATGGACTAACCCTCTTGGAGTCATAGATGGGGTAGATAAAATCAGGGCTCCATGACTTGAATATTTCCTTCATAACCACCTCTTGAAGATTCGGGTTGAGCATGCATCAAAACTCACGGGATGGCTTGGAATCATCCTCGAGATAGATGTGGTGGAGCACAGAGCTAGACATGTCCCTTTGAGAACTTCTACATACCAACCAACTACCTTGTGGTTTCTCTCAAGAGCCTCCATCAAGCGAGATTCTTAGTCATCAGCCAAATCTATTGAGATAATGACTGGAAACGTATATGTCTCTCTCGTGCGGAATCAGTACTTCATGCTCTTTGGTAAGGTCTTTTATTCTTGGCATGTGGGAGTGGCTAAATTGGGCATTTGATATGTCTACATAAAGTCTACCAGATCTGAATGTGTAAACTCTTGCTACATCTCTAGACTCTACGAAGATGGACTTACTGGTGTCTCTATCAACTACACTGGCAATGTCTCTTGTCCTGGTTGTAGGCTCTACAAATATTAAACATGGAAGGTACTCATCAAACTCCTACCAATCGAAGTCCGTGCCTAAATTAGAGGGATCATAATGACAAGAAATGAAAGCAGCTTCTCTAACTGAATTGGTATCACTAGACACTGTGGTATCCTGCTCCAAAAGTGCTCTCTCCCAACTCTTGTCAATTGGCATTTGTAAATTTGCTATCTCTGAAGATGCGACTAGAGCTCATGAATCCTCTTCTGCCCAAACTGCTTAATCATATGTAATCATAAAATCACACTCGTGGTGGATGTTTGGCTCTGAATTTGTCGTCTGCTCTAAGCTGGCTGAATCTCTAGCTCTCAGTTCTTCAATCATCTCTATTTGCATTCTTTTGCCATCTACATGAAAGTATTACTTCTTGATATCATGATTAGACACATCCTTTGATCTCTCCAGGAAAGGTCGGGGTATATGTCACACATTCAGGGATTTCCATGTCCAACACGATGAAGTCCACAGGGAATTTCAGGCCCTGAATGGTGACGACAATGTCCTTTAGAAACCCCTTTAGGGTCTTGAAAGATTTCTCTGCAAACTGAAGTACTATCCTACTCCTTCTAAGAGGGAGAAACTTGAAGTGGCCAAGTAAGGCTACCGGAAGAAGGTTAATCGAAGATTAACTGTCTAACAGAGGAAGCATGTGGCATGGGTAAGCACATGGATCTCTACACTATGGTTGTTCCTCTTCTTCCTACAGATCTGGTCTTCTCTCTAAGATTCTTCTCAATGAGAGGGATGTGCTCCAATGCCTCCAGAGTCAGCTGTATATGGAATTGATCTATCATCTACTCATTAAACTCCATCTACTGTCTCTTTTAGGGTTTTCAATTTTTTGTCCCTTCCCTAAGTGGAGTGCTTGGGGGAATGGTACGACTATACCCTCCACAATAACTAAAGGGTCGATGGTAGGAGTCCGTCTCTGAGCATACAAATGGCTGGAATCCATACAAGCATCATCAATCATCACATCGATGGACTCAGAGAAGAAACAAAAACCTTTCCTTTATTCATCTTTTTGTTTTTGAATATTTATTCATATTTTCTATTTTTCTAAACTCATTGTCCTCAGGTATAGGAAGAGAATTCCAAACAACTGAAGTGTTTGTACAAGTGAACTCGGTGACTTTAGCACCTCCTACAAAAATCTTATAAGCGGCATCAATAGCGTGCTCTGGCCCATCATATGGAAACTTGGCGGCATCTTCACCACCATCTATAGCATCTAGAGAGTAGACGGCATCAATATTGTGTCTCGATCATCATGGCATCATTACCACCATCAACATCAAATCAGCAGTAACAGCACCACTCTCTAGCTCGTCTGACGCTCTTAAATGGGCATCTTGTTGTTGCCTAGATGAGACGCCTCCTACTGGAACCTTACTGCTCCTAAGTGTCACAAAATCAACATCAAATAAACAATGAATATAATCTATTACCTCACTAGGAGTAGCAAACTCTATTGTTTATACCTACACAAACTTCCTCTTAAGGTTGTTCAGATTTGTGTCAATCTGTGCGGGTATGGAAGCCTTGCCCTAGATGATCTCTTTCATCTCCTCACAGAACTCATCTGTCTCCTGCATGAATGTGGTTTGTTGCTCTGTAAGAATGCGGGCGAGAACCTCTAAAGTTGGGTTCTCAAACAAAGGTGCAAGAGAACCGGATGGGTTGCCTCTCTGAAAGTGCTAAGGCTTGCCATGCTACTATTGCGAGTAGGAGTGAGGGGGAGGTTGCTGGAACTAGGAGTGAGATTGTTCTCGCCTCCACTGCTGACCCTGGTACTGGGGTCGAAGAACGGTATGCTTGGAGTATTGGGACAGTGACTGCTGTGTACCTTGTCCTGACCATGAGGGAGGCTGCTATTGGAACTGAGCGCCTCATGTAGACCATTTGAACTCGAGTAAACACGGAAGATGTCTGGTTTCTGCTGTACTGGGAATACCAAATCCCGTTGACTTCCATCAACGGCTCTGACTGCTCGTGCAATGCTGGGGGAAGGGATGCTAATGGTTGATTACTTTGGTACACTACCATATGTGTATCTGGTGAAGGTGGTGGTGGTAGGAACTGGTACTGTGTGGATGGCTGAACATTCTCTGCCTGAATATGGTGGACCTGTCTGTATGAGGCGGATGGCTATGAAGATTTGCTCCCCTGATCAGCATGTGATCTAAGTGATGCAAAAGAAGTCATCTATGCATGTTTAGGTCACATGATCTATGTCTTCAGATCACTCAAATTATGGGCCAGCTTATCTGTCTGTGCCTCTTGAGGGCACATGATCTGCATCTCCACAAGAGGCATTGACAAGCCCTTGCAGCTTGGGTGTCATCCCACAAAAGAAACTCTGCACCATGTTGGGCTTACTAATATCATAGTGGGGACACTTGTAAATGAGCTATCTGAATCAATCCCAAGCCTCATGGAATTGCTTGTTTGGGATCATACTGAAGTTACTAATCATAGCTCTCGTTGCGTTGGTTCGACCGAGTGGATAGTACTTGTGTAGGTACTCGGTCCTCAACTTCCGCCAAGTAGTTAAAACCGTCCCATGTGATTCAGCTAGTAGGCTGCTCTATCAAACAAGAAGACGGGAAAGTTATCAGATTGATGGTATCCTCGTTCACCTACCTTTCATGGATAGTAGTGCAGATCATCTCGAACTCCTGTAAGTGAAAACGTGGCTCCTTAGTTGAAAGCCCAGAACATGGGAACAACTGGATCGTTTGGGGCTTGAGCTCAAAATCACCGAGAATCTCTAGCAACTAAATCCACCTATGAGTGAGAGTTGTACCATTGTTGTGCAACTCCCTCATGGTGCGCAAGGGTCTCTCTACTCTGGCATCTGCTCGGTCCTCAGCTTTAGGAATCTCTGGTACACCACTGGGTCTCTTAACACTAGCATCTCTGATCTGCATCAGCTCCCTCCTAACCACTATCATGATTAATCCCTGGTCCTCGATCTATCTCTACACCACCTCTAGGCATGCTAGGAGGTCGTCGTTGAATGCAAAATGATCAAATACATTGAGAATCTCTAGTCACTCATCCCTTCTATTCTCTCGGGCCATCTCATCTGACTCTGAAAATGAAAAAGAGCTTAACTCAAGTGTTGACAAGTCAATAAAGTACTACACTAAGTCAAAGAAGAAGGAAGCATAATACTCAGGCTCCGAGAGAGGACTAGAGCTCTATGGAGCCGACCTCGGTGAACGAAAAGGTATGCTATGATGCGATGCCCCCAGATGTAGCCTAAGAGATTGTTTTCACATCATCGTGACGTGGAGAGAAGTGAAGATTAGATTTGGATTGGAAAACAATGGATCAGAAAACAAATACCCAAGTTCACCATCTCAACGTAATGATGAGCATGAAAGCCCAGTCGTTAATCTTTTCAATTTTAGAGTTTAGTGATAAAACAATTATATTAACAAGCTCACAGGTGTAGTCTTTTTGAGTCGAATGTGAATAAGTCGATGAATCCCCCAAGTAGAGAACTATCCTCGTAAGAACTCAGGAGTCATTCTAAGGAAATCCACCTCCTTATCTACACGACTACTTCAACTAACATCGGAGGCAAGTGCTTGTAGAAATAACAAGACCCGAGAGTCAAAGATCAAGCACTTAGGGCACAAGTCCAGGTCTTTGGGCTCTATTCCTTAAGTTTACGGACCTCAATCTATCTGGAGAGTGTACCTCCAAACAAGGAGTAGGTTACTCTCCCCAAAATAATGAATGGGATAATAACGTTTATTTTATGATCAAGTTCAATTAATAGTCCTAATTTTTATTAGGTTAGGTTATCATTTTTTTGAGTATTTTTTTCACAGAAAAACGTATAATGATTTTTCCAATTTCTTTTAATTACTATGTGAGAGAAATCAAGGGAGGAAGTCGGAAAATCAGATGCACGATGAAACCTATGAATGCAGGCACGAGATAGAAGGCATACCTTTATCAAGCAGTCTACATATAATATAAACCGCACATAAAAGTAAACTAACCTATATGAATGTGTGGAGAGAACCTTCCTAAACAGAAACTTCTATTATCGTAAGCACATATTTACTTGTCTAAGTCAAAGGGAGTTCTATAGGAACATATATTCTATGAGGGGATTTAGACATAATTCTACCTGATACAATCAAATAGAAACGTGAGTCTAGGAGCTCAAGCACACAAAATTTGTGAGAAATAGATAAAAATAAAGGCGAAGAAAACAAAAATCCGATGAGGCTCCCAAAGTGCACTGCCACTTGGCGAAACATACCTCGAATAATGTCCAAAGTCTCAAGTCTCTCTAGAAAATAGAAAAAGGCAAGTGCCAAAGTTATTACAAATAATTAGAAAAATAAAATAAAATGACTTAAAATTAAATCTAAATAACTACAACGGTCCTCTACTCCTCCTGCTCCTCCTTGGTTGCTCTCTCCTCCTCCTCGCTCGGGTGCGTCGGTTCTCTTAAGATGGCCTCCCTCGCTTCACGAGCCCTCACAATGAAGGTGAATTAAGAAATACATCACATACCCGTATAAAAAATATGAGCAAATAAAAAAGAAAGAAATCAATGAACAATAATCTATACAAAAATGAGAGACAAATATATACATAAATAAAAGAAACAAGTGACAGAGATATAGACAAAATCAAAAGAGAGAAACAAGTATATACAAAAACCGAGAGCAGAAGGCAAAAATACCTAACTACCTTCACCGTGCCTCCCACTAACGGTGCCATTCTGATAACATCTTTAGCCAATTTAGGTTAAGTTAATTAAAGCACAATTGTGCCTAAATTAACCAAGCCAAAATCGAGGGTAACAACGTCGTTCTGATAATGTCATTGCATTAATGTTTTATTGAATTAATGTGTCGGTGTCCCTCCCCCGCAATGGTTCCATTATCATATGCAAGATGTTTGACTATGGTTAAGTTAATGAAATTAATGGTGTCGTTTTCATCCCAGAAATATGGCTGAAAATCGATAAAATTTATTCAACCACAAAATGAACCAAGCAAGTAAAGCAAGTGGTCTAAGCTACTTTTATTAACTCGATTTAGCAACCAGGGTCGAACAGAAGGAGGAAACTGTTATTAAATGATGGTCAATCAATTCAATGAAAAATAAAAAAAAGAAAGAAGGAAAATCAAAGCAAACTACTCTTAGACTTGTGTGAAGTTTTGTCTTTTTACCATTTTTATATATTTTTAAATTTTTTAATTTTTTTATATTATTTGATTCTAATATTTTTTATGATTTTTTATTTTTTTAATATTTATATTTTCAAATTTTCAAATAGGGACAAATAAAAGCAATGAATAAAGGAGACACAAATAATCTTTTTGTATATTTCAAATATAAGAAAAATGTCAAAAAAATCAAATATTTTTTTTAGATTTTAACAATTTTATACGGTTTCTGTAATTTTTAGACATTTTTATATTTTGTAAGATTTTTTTAATTATTAAAATCAGGGAATAAAGTAAACAATGTGCAACCAATAGTATTTTTCAAATTAAAAATGGATAATAGACTCAAAAGCTCTTGGAAGATAATTTTAACAAAAAAACTAGATTTAAATATCTACAAATAGAGATCAAGAACACATTTTATAGATTTTTCAAATATTTTATATCATTTTTATGGTATTTTATATTTTTGTAAATTTTTAGAGTTTATAAAAGAAAATAATATGAAATTTGGAAAGAAAGTCAACAACTAAAAACAAAGCTAATTTATTTTTTTAGAATTTTTAAAGGTATTTTTGAATTTTTTTATTGATTTTCTAAAGCACATTGGGAATTTTGGGTGAATTTTTAAATTTTTAATAATAGTTAATGAAGGAAATAAATCCAACAAAAATAAAAAACAAAGAGAACACTAGCATGAGCTACTACTAATTTTCATGGGATTTTTGGTTAAGTTCTATGTTTATTGCAAAAAAAGAAACAAAATAAAATGTTTGATATAAGAGGACCTAATATTAATTACATTAAGTGTCAGGGCCAAACTGTTTCATGCAATAAAAAATCAGGGGCCAACACATAAAAAGTCCAGCAAAAGTGTGTGTTGCACGTGAACCAAGCTCACTGGGGCATATATGCATGTTCCAAATGTTAAATATATTTCATTGGAACATAAAAGTTAAGGGTGAAATAAGAAAAATAATAAAGAAAACACGTGAGCAAACACATTAGTGTTGTTCGGCATGACTAAAGTACAAATATTAATAACACGAGGTCCTTACTTCAAATAATCAAGACTAAATTATACAATTATCAGACTAAAATGGAATAAAAAGAACGACGTGGTAGAAAGTGAAATATACCCTACATGCATGTGGGACGTGCACGAGGCTATGACGGTTTTGATGAAGCGTAAGAAAGATCTGATGATGCAAGGACTTGGCGCTGGCGTACAACTCTGATGGACTACTGTTGCAGATCGGACGGTCAGGTGAAAAGCATGATGTGTGTGTCTGATGCACCGGTGGAAAAGATCTAATGGCTCTGAAAAAGAATGGGCAGTACAGATCTAATCTGGTGTGTGCAGCTCAATCCGACGACTTTGAGGGGATCTAGACAAATAAAAGAAGGGGTCGCATGTTGGACTTCAATTGTAAATCTCTAGCGCTACTCTATTCTAATCAATTGGTAAAGAGGTCCAGCAGCTTTCTAGAGTGGATCAGCGTGGGGTAGAGGGCTTAGATGAGAGGGGATGCAACTCTATGAAGATCTAGAGAAGAAGACACCAAGAGCTACTCTGTCGGCTCAGTGGAGGGTCGAAGTGGTACTCCCTTGAGCACCTGGACCTGAAACGAAACTCTTAGATCGGAGACAAAACTCTAGCCTAGGTTATTTAGCTAAAACAATGAAAGACGCAGCGTGGATGGGTGTTTAACCCCCGACGAATGTGGAGGAGTGAGGTTGCAGCATAATCTTGCTCCAATGAGGGAGGATTAGGATGATCAGTGTGCGATAAGAAATGGAGGGTGATATGATGTAGATATCGGAGCGAGTGGATATGGGAGATGAGCCTCTGACACTCTGGTCAGAGTCACGAAGGTGGACAGTGGTGGATAGATGAAGTCGAATGAAAAACAATGAAATGGAAATAAAGAGAAGGTATCTGATGCTACAGGAATAGAAGGTGATGAATAACGGAGTGGACGAGGGGGTAATGGCCTCGATTCCTCTACTAGAGGAAAAAGTGGCTGGTCACGGTGGATCTCACCATCCATAAAGCCGGTTATGCTCAATCAGCCACCAAATCGAACTCCAAAGGCTCCTTTGGGATCCTTTCACTACCCTAGTAATTCAAGTTTTGAATGAAGAAGCACATAGCGAATACGGGTGCGGTGGAGGGTAATTAGATGCTTTATAGCACTCCCATGTGTCTAGAAGGATCAAGGATTTTCACCCGAACCGAGGGGGATTCGGACCCTCCTAGGTATCCATAAAGATCGTGGATCTTCAGGGAGGACAAGGGTCCACAATCCGAGGTGAATGGCGATTGGACTTGGGCTGGAGAAATAGGATAAATAGGGTTCGGCGACACTCCGGCCGCATCTGACCTGTGAGGGGGGAAGGTTGACCCGGGTTAGCGGACCCCGGTTAACCAATAGGAAAAAAGGATTATAAAAATAAGAGAAAAATTATATTAAAATAACAAGTGACCATAAAATGGAAAATTATAAAAATGAAAAATGTTAGTTATTTTACAAACTAATTTTTGTGATTTTTAATAATATTAATAATAGAATAAAATACTATATATAGTATTAAAATAATATGTACAACTATAGTATACATGTATACAATATTTACATGTTTTTGGTTTATTATTTTTACATAGCATTTTATATTTTATTTATTTACACAATAATAAGAGGATTTTAAAGATTTTTATTTTATTTTTGTGAATTAATTTAGTAGGTTAAAAAATAAATATATTTACAGTATAGATATATGATACATATGTACAATAATTAGATTATTTTAATTTTGTATTTGTTTTAATTTTTTAGTTTTTTCTATATTTTATATATAATAACTACAATTTGTACAAATTTTTAATTAATGCAATATGTACAAAATTAAATAAAATTAAATAACAATAAAAATATATATACAAGAATGAAAATAGTACACTATACATACAACCCCTCCCAAAAAGAGACTTTCAAGTCGAAACTCTCGAAATTATAAAACCACGTGTATTTTAAAGCTAATTTTTGTTTAAAATACAATGAAAGTGAGTTTTGTTCAATTAGAGTTCATATGGAGAAGGTATTAATCATTTATTCGTATTTTGAAACCTTTCTTAGTGTTGTAATTTCAATTAGGTACACAATTTAATTTCACAGATATGTTTATTATTTAAAACCTTATTTAAAAGTTTTATTAAGGAAATAAATTTATTTGAGGTAATTTTATTGATAAATAAAATAGGTAGCTAATATATAAGATAAACAGAGGATGATATATACAATGAGTGAATATAGAACGAATAATATGTACAAGGTATTTTTGGATTATAAATAAATAAAAAACAATCTCCCCCTTTTTTAATCCTTGTCGATCAGGTCAATTCTTGACTTCTCGAGGTTCGGGTCAGTCAGTACATTTTACATAATTACAACTTTCTTTTCGTTTTCTTTCTTTTTCTTCTCTTCTTTATTCTTTTATTTTGAATAAATAAGTGCTAATTATGCAATAATAACAAAAGAATGCACAATGCTAATTTATTCGATTTAATATATATACTGATAGTTATTTTGCATAGTAATTTCTGCTAAAATAAAGGAATAAAGGTTGTGAATCACTGATTCGTCAATGATGAACAAAAACTATGGGGAAGTCGTTAAATGGAGAATTGACCTCGGTCAACAGATTCGGGATGGACCAATCAGATGGCACCTGGAATAGGAGAAAACATACTACAAAACAAAAAAGGGTAGGCAATTAAAAATAAAAGAAAATAAAATAAGAACTGAATTTAAAATAAAAAATGTAAAAAGAAAAATAATAAATTAATTAACCTAATTATGGTAATATTAAATTCATTAAATAAATTTTAAATGATATAAATAAATAAAATGTATTATTTACATGTATGTATACCCATATATATAACACCTTGATTTTTAATCTATTATTTTGACAACAATATATATAATTTAATAATTTATTAATTTACAATTATTTACAAGTATTTTAATGATATTCTTAATTGATTTTTATGAAGTGATTTATGAGGTTGAATAAATAGGCATATTTATAATATATGCATAGTTCTACAAATACAATATATATAATATTGTGTTTCGTTGATTTTGGTTTTGTGATTTCTATTTGTATAAGACAAATACAATATTTGCAATTAATGAAAAAATACAAATTATACAAAATACAAAGAAAATAAATATACAAATTTTATACAAATAATATACATAGGTATAATATACAATTATTACCAAAAAAGCCACATTTCACAACTTAACAATCAATTTTATGAAACCACCTCCATTTTAAAGATTATTTAATTTGGAGTACAGTGAAAGTGAGTTTGATTAATTTGGAGTTTTGGTGGAGAAGATATTGTTCTAATAAGTTGAGCTTTGAGGCTTTTCAGAGTATTGTAATTTGCACAATGTATACTGATTGTTCTTATAATTATTTTTTAAGAAAAAATTATAAACAATTTGATTTGAGGTGAATTTAAGTATTGAAAAATTACTGAAAAGAATGTGTATCATATATACAGTAATATACAAGCTATGAATATACACAAATGGAAATTGATTTTCTAGATTTTCGGTATTTAGGCATTATCTACCCCTACTTTATTCATGGTTGTTCATGTCAAGTCTTGACCTTCTCTCTGGGTTAGAGTAAGCCTGTATCTATTACATATATACATTCTTTTTTTTTCTTTTTTTTTCCCTTTATTTATTTACTTATTTACTTTAGGTTAAATAATGATAAATGTACGATATTTACACAAAAATCAGGGTTAGTAAAAGAATATATTTATTGGTATTTACACGTGTTATATAAGGGATTTTAAGCTAAAATAAATGAATAAATGCATATTGATTATCCCCCTATCCTTTACCTTTACTAATCCCTTTATAAACACTTATTTGAATAATTGATGAACCGAAAATCCTTATCGATCATGTGTTCCACACAAGGAGGAGCACAGTAGTCGAGGTGACTGATGAACCTTATCTTAATCAATAATTAACCCAAAATACGAATAAAGCAATAAATATCACAAAATGTGGAGTTAAAATTTATTATAACTCGACGACAAATGTGTTTACGTGTAAGCATGTCTAGAGGTCAAACTTAGGGAGAAAAAGGTAGAAGGGGGCAAATTAATCCGCACAAAACGTGTCTTTTATCTCTTCTCCACTTTTATTATTTTTGGGGTTTTCGATTTTATATATTTTTTATTTTTGTTTATATTTTTATATTTTTTTAATTTTTAATTTTTTATTTTCTTCTTATATTTTAAGATTTTAATATTTCTTTGTCTTTTAGATACATATATATAGGATATATAAAGCTATATATACAATAAAGAATAATATATTTATAAAACTAGTAAATATAAATAAACTACAAAATAAAAATTGTCTTTACTTTTGTATATATTTTTATAATGTTTTTGTAATTTTTATGATTTTTTCTAATTTTCATGTATTTTTAAAGTAAAAAATATCCCAAATAATGAATTAAATAAATACCCGAAATTGATATGAATTTAAAAAATAGTAAAAAAGGTCCAAAATTTCCCAAAATAATTTTAATATATATGTGCATATAAAGAAAATTATAAAACAGAAAGACATATTTTTGTATTTTTAATGAATTTTTAGATTTTATGAAGGATTTTTTGGTTTTTTTTAATTTTAAGTTTTTTTTTCATTTTTAGTGAATTTTGGTCTGTTATTAAAATAGAATAATATAGATTATACATATTTTTTGGAATTTTTAGACAAAATTATATATTTTTTGGTATTTTCTAAGCTAGACAATACAATAAGGAGAACCTTTCGATTTTTAATAAATGTTTAATTGCTTAAAAAGGTAAAATAATATAAGAGCATGAAAGTACATGTCAAGAGGTATCTAACCCTATTTTTGCAAATTTTTAAGAGCATAGTAGCTATTTATAAAAATTAGATAAAATGCACAAAAATACTTTTCCTGATAGGGCTATAAATGTAAAAACATTAAAGTTTGGGGGCCTCACTACAATTTTCATAAAAATATACAATGTCATTCCAATTTTGTTGGACTTAAACTAAATACACGAAGCCGCAAGGGCATTCATGCAGTTTGCTCAAATCACATGGGACGCCACATGAGTTGAGATGGAGTGGACCAAAATGAAAATAAAATAAAAACATGGGCCTAATTGCAAATTTTCGAATTAATTTGGAATGTTATATTTTATTTACAGGACTGAATATTAAAAAGACAAAAATGCAGGGTTAAAATACAAATTACCCCATAAGGCAATGGATCAGACGGCTCTCTTTCCTTCACTTGTCCATGTGTCGCCACTAGAGAAGACAATACTGCTTCCCTGTGGATCCTTAAGGTTAGATCATTGGAGGATGATCAACGGCTCTAGTGCGCTTCATCCAACGGCGTCTGGAAGATCTAGGGCAACGTTCTTAATCGGACGGTTGCTGATGTTGACGAAGAATGGAGAAGAATAGAGCCTCCTCTAACCTTCGATCGATGATTCCTCATCCTCCCAGTGGTCTACGGCTGTGGAGTTGGGCTCTACATGTCCAGGGTAGCTCTGTGCAGCTCATGAGGGTCGTAAGAAGGCCCAAGAACAACGGGAGGAACCTGGCGAGCTCGGGGAAGAATGGCGATCTTGGAATCTAGAGGTTGCTTCAATTTGAGCCCAGAGGGGCTCCTATAGGTGTGTGACCTACACAGATAGGAAGAATGGCTCGAGGGGTTGCTCCTCGACCGAAAATGAAGCTGAAATTCGTGAAAATGAAGGTGGACGACGATGCTCAGGCGGTATGTGGTGGAGTAGCATCGATTAGTAGAACCAAAGAAGTTATGGTTGATCAATGGTGGCTAGGAGGTGGAGAAGGCAATTTGGCTGAGGGTGAGGTGGAAGGCAGGTCGGTCAACGGGCTGAGAATGGTAAAATTTTTCAATGGAGCGGATCTTCGACGAACTACAAAGTGGACATACTAAGCTAAAACTATGGTCTACAAGCTAAACTAGTTGCGGGAATAAAAAGAAAGAATTAAAATCTTTCTAAAAACATAAAAATTCGCAACTCATACCTTGCCAGGAAGAAAGGGGGTAGAGGTGCTCGGAGCACACTATGGGTGCACCTCCGCCGTCCTTTAACTGTCGCGAACCTCGAGGGTTCCTTTCCTATCACGACAGTGCTCTCATTGGCCGAGGTTACGGGGTTTTAGGGGTGGAAGATGACCAAATTTGCAAAAGGAGGTGGAGGTTTTTATTTAAATACAAGATAGGGCACCCTTATTGACCGACCAAATGCAATGAACCTAGATTATGTACAAGGGATCCAAGATCCCGGTGTGGATCACGGATAATCAGAGAGCGAATCTTGTAAAGAGATCGGGGGCGATAGGTGGATGGATCACACGGGAAAAATGGGGTAAAAGAGGGGACTCGACAGGGCATGTCAAGTCAGATGCCTAGTTGTCAAGTTGACTGGCGGTCAACCAACGAAGAGCGTTTATTGGTCCATCTCAGATGCAAAAGGACAAAACTGCTTATTTTATATTAAAATATTTATTTGAAATAATATTTGATTTTATTAATTTTTAAGTATAACATAAATTTTATTATTTTTTAGTAATTTATTATGATTTCTATTTATTTTTTGATTTTATTTTTAGTAGTTATTTTTAAGGGTATAATTATTGGCAAATTTGCCTTTATTTTAGATATTTTATTTTTATTTTGTACATTTTATTTTATTATTTTCATATCTTATTTTATATATTTATAAATTATTTTTAAGTATATACATATATTTTTAATATATTTTTGTGGTGTTATTTGTACACTCAAAAAAATAGGGATATATAATCTGTAGAAATACTTATAGGTATTTTGTCCAAGTATTATATACATTATTTTATGTTAATATATTTTCTTGGGTTTTAATTCCTCTTTATATTTTTAATAAAATATAAATGATATTTACAGTAGTAAAATATTAAAGAATAAAGAATGAAAGAATTAAATCCCCTTTTATTTATTAATAGGTTTTAACCTAGGTATTTTTCTTATATATTAATATAGACTTATTTAATTTTTTGTTTTATTTTTGTTTTTATTTTTGTTTTAATCTATATATAAGTTATAATAATTACAAAATTATAAATATATAAAATTATAGAAATAATAAAGAATGAATATTTTAATTGGGTATAATGTACAATGAGGGTCCAAAACCTAACTTTCACATCTTAACTCCACAAAATATGAAACCACATCCATTAAATAGCTTATGAAAAGTTACATAAAATTAGATATGATTTTGATATATTTTGACTTTTTATTTGGAAGATATGGGTCTGCGAAGCTGGGATTTTGGCTTTTTATTTTGTGCATAAAATGTACATTGTGGATTATCTTTGTACAAACTCAATTTTGTATATTTATTTACATTGTTATCTACAATCTCATGTATAAAGTTTCTTTATTTGATGATATAATCAATAAATAATGATGGAGGTCAAAATGAATCATTGAATGAATAAATAAATGAGTTTTTATCGTATTTTGGCCCTTATCTCCCTCTATTTTATTCCTTGTCAACCAATTCAATTCTTGACTTGGTCTCGGGGTTTAGGGTCATAAAATATATTTGATATTTTATCCTTTTTTCTTTTCTTCTATTTATTCTATAAATTTGTCATTAAAGATATTATTATTTACATAATAAATACCATAAAAGATGAATGTTATTCTGCACAAATTGATGCTGTTTACATGCATTAGCTAGGGTTTTTAAGGCTAAAATGATAGAATAAAGGTGATGAAATGGAGATTCATCACCCCCCTATACTTGCCATTGCAAGTCCCTAGCAAACACTTATGCAATAAGTACGAAAAGAATAAAGAAGAAAAGAAATAAAATAATAAATAGAATTGATTTCGATTATTAAACTTGTATTTAGAAAATCAAAGTTTGGAGCTCAGGTTAGACCTTCGCGTGAGAATGTGTGCGGATCCTGATCGGGAACCAAATTTAAAACACTACAGCCTTTGAGAGTCTCATAACTCAGTTCAAACCACCTCAATAATCAGGTCATAACTGGCATACATCATACGCAAACCCTTCTGACTATGAAACTGATTTGTACAGTGTAAGTGATAGTGGCTCTCCCCACTAAAATGATAAAGGTACTGACTTCCAGAATGATAACCCAATGATTCCCCAATTCAATAACTCTTTCCTCGAGGAGTGGGGTACTCCCTTCTAAGTTCAAGTGGCATCCAACTCAAGAGGTGGGGGCAGAGAGAAGAATGGAAGGTAACCAGTATAGTTACCTATCTTGGGATGCATGACCAATGTAGTCAAGTCATCTAGTTGCAGGCTCACATGGTATAACTTTTGAGGCTCAAGATTGCTTATTGACTGTACAACAAATATACACTCTGGCAGACATTTTATTTTCAATCCAGCCTGTCCACTTTTTTAGAGTTTTTTCTGAAATACTATTTACAACAGCATTTACATAAGGAATTTTTCCTCTTGAGCCAGATGACGATCCCTCTTTTGAAGCATTATTGCAACCCACATTCTCTTATCTTTAGACCTCATGGCTACTGGATCGGGTTGGGGTGCACTTACCTCCCTAGACGAGATGAATGTTTCCACTCGTGTGCATCTTAAACCGGAAAATCCATTCCCCCCACCACTCCAACTGAGTTCAGCCAAGAGAAAGGTGCCAGTGTCCAAGTTAGGTCACGACCGACAAGAATCATGCATGTTTCTCGAAAAGTTCTAGTTAGTCAGTTGTAGTGACTTGAACCCATCCATGAGCCTCAAAGATTTAAGTCCGAATAGACCTAACGTACCTTAAATCTAGTTCCCAAAAGATTCCAGTGCAGTTATGTGCAGTATGGTCCAAGCAAGCTCCAATCATCGACATTATTTGGACTCGTTCAATCATCAAGCTCAATATGAAAAGAATGCTAATGTTATGCAAATCCTATCTACAATGCAGAAAAATGATGCAAATTCAAAAAGATTTTTCAAATAAGTTTGAAAAACAAAAATACTTTTTGGCACAAAAATGTAAAATATGTACAACTATTTACACGGTTGTGCATCTTTTATTTTTTTTACCAGAGTTAGGAATTTTCAACAATTAACAAGTTTAAAAAGTTGTTTATTTTTTGGAATATATACATATATAATTCTGTAAAGACTTTTATTTATATATATATGTTTTTAATTATGCATTTATTCCTCAAATTTATTTTCAAATAATTTTGAAAACTATAGTACAAAATATTTTTCACAAATAATTAAAAACATTTGAAAGCTATTTTGCAAAGATTTTTCAAAATACATTTTTCATCCATTTTCAAAATCATTTGAAAATAGGTTTTCAAAACTTTTATTTCACACAAAGAAAAGAATATTCAAAAATCAAAACATTTTTACAAAGGTTGAAAACATTTTACAAAATGTTTTCCAAATGGGTCAAACCACTTTTCAAAACATTTTGCAAAAATATTTTTAACATGATTTATTAATCTGTATATGCAAAAAGGAATTGAGGAATAAAAATGTGTTTATTATTAATTGATTTAATGAATTGTGTATGTATATACAATATTTTAGCCATATTTATTATTAATAATACGGAAGTCTGAGTTATGGCTAAAGTATATACAGAGTATATAGGACCCGCCTATACTTAGCTTGAGCAATGTCCTCATAGATCGAAAAGAAAAAGAGAAGACATAATTCATACTGAGTATAGAAAAGATTACATTACAGTGATTGAATAAGAAATGAATGAATGAATGAAGAGATAAATGAATCAAAAGTTGTCCTTCCCCCTATACTTAGGATCAAATAATCCTAAGTATAGCAGACGGTACTTAAGACAGGGAGGGTCAAGGGCAGGAATAAACATATCACAGCTCGGTCTGTCTCCCCCTATACATAGGCTGATATATCCCTAAGTATAATAGAGCAATAAGAAAGGAGACAATGGAGGAGATCAAAGAATGAAACAACTCGGGGTGCACCCCCTTATTATTAGGACAATGTACATCCTAAGTATAGAAAATTGACAAAAAGGGGTGGCACCTCTCTGGTAGAAAAAGAAAATTGAAAAGGAAAAGAAGAAGAGAAGAAAAGAAGAAAAGAGAAATAAAGATATATGAAAAGATCGCAGAGAATGTACACATCACTCCCCCTCTACTTAGGGTACAAGATCCCAAAGTATAGGTAATGACAGGAGTGATGAAACAGAGCAGAGAAAGAACAACACAGGGTGTACCCCTCTATACTTAGGGTGGATATCCCTAAGCATAGATACACATATATGCCAAAAGATCTATGGTACATATGACATATGGGAGAGAGAATGAATGTAAGACAAAACACAAATATCCAACAAGTATAGACTGGTGAAGTACAAGATGGTATCTGGCAGTTGATGAATCCACATTTCATCATCTTTATTCTATCATTTTGGCCCCAAAAACCCTTGCAAATGCCTGTAAATAGCATTAAATAGAGCATATTAGCATTCATGCATGAACATGTAAATAGTGTATAAAATACTATAATTAAAGCCAAATTATGGAATAAATAAAAGAAAAGAAAAAGAATAAAATAATGTAAATATTTTATGACCCAAAACCCCGAGACCTAGGCATCTTGATGAATAGGTCGTCAAGGAATAAAGTAGGGGGAGATAAGGGCCAAATACAATGAATAGTCCTTCATTCTTTATTCATTTTGGGACCTATTTTTGGTTCCACTTTTTATACCTAAAATCTAAAAACATTGTACATGAAAGTTGTATATAATTAAATAAAGAAAAATACAAAATTGATTTCACTGAAAAATAATGTACAGATAAAAAGTTATGGTCTAAATAAAATTCTAGAATCCCAACTTCCCAGACCCGTATCTCACAAATGAAAACTCCAAATGAAGAAACTCACCTTTAATTGTATATAGAATAAAATAAGTTATTTAATGGCGGTGGTTTTGCATTTGGTGGAGCTACGGTTTGAAAGTTGAGTTTTGGACCCTCATTGTATACTTGAAAAAATAAAAATATTCAATTTAATATTTATTCATTATTTTTGTATTTTTATATTTTTAGAATTTTGTAAATATTACTTATAATAAGTTTGTATATTAAAATCAGAAGATAAACACAAATAAATCTCTAAATAAAATACTTATATATCTAATACATAGGTATCAGACCTATATATATATACCTATACACACAACACTTTTATTTTATTAAATATACAAGATACAACAGAAAATTAAAATGAAAATATAAATAAGTGTATAAAAGTATTTTATAATTTTACAAAATAATAAACAAAAATAAATAAATTAAAAACACAAAATAAAAATAAAATAATAAAATACATAGGTAATATACCTATAAAGGGTATAAAAGTAAACTTGTAAAAATATGCCTAATAAAAATAATTAAAAATCAGAATAAAATACTACATAAAATAATAAATATTTTTTATTTATTAACAAAAATTTAATTCGACCATTTACTATTTTTAACTGAATTAAAAAATTATTTTCCAGGGTTTTTCCTGGTTGGTCCACGTGGACCAACCAGGTGCAAACCCTAGATGACCCCAGTCAACTAGGCGTCCTACCCCCCTGTAGCCTCTGTCAGACATTGGTTTGACCCCCTCTTTGTCGATTTTTACAGCCTCCATCTTGCACTTTTTGAGATCGAGTCCTTCATGACTTTTGTCCCTCGATTCTTGGTCTATCACGCCCTTGCATTTTTTGGGGGATAGAGCCATCGATTCGCCAGATATTACTCGATCTTTGGAGCACATTAGTCATCTGGTCAAACCACATATAATGAACACCCGACCTTACTTTGAAAATTTGAACCCCATTCCTTGGTCTCTAGTCCCCAATTCATCCCGCCGTGACTCCCTGGAGGTGACAGCTCCAGCTAGGCGTCTTCCAGGCGGCGGAGCGATGAGATTTCGGCGTTCCATCAACCTCCGGCCAACCCCCATCGAGGTACCTTTAACCTCGGGCCCCAGGCCCTTGAGGTGTTTGTTTCCCCTTAATTTTTCTCGCATTCATCTCACCATAGTCTTAGGATCAAAAACCCTCTATAAATCACCACGTTCATCGATCAAATCACATATTCAACCCACCTCGCCGGAGCGCATCTCCGGCCAGTCACCATCGCACTACCCCTTGCTGCCATTCGTCCTCCACGGAGTCCAGCTACTTTGCCCCGGACTCTATTATCTTTTCCCTGCAGGTTTTCGCGAACAAGGAAGAGCTGGAGGCTCATTTTGCGCGCTGCCGGAGATACCTTGAGCCACATTGCTTCTCCGCCTCCGCCAGCGTGCTCTAGTCCACACCGGAGCTTTTGGGAGCCGCCAGCATCTAGAGGACCCCTGCAGGAGGCATCGGGACCATTTTGAGGCACACAGGACTGTCGGAGAGAAGAGCCATCACCGGAGGAAGGTCGCCACGGCGGACCTTCTTCCCTGTTCGTCCACCACTCGCCTCTGTCATCGGATCATCAAGGATCCTTAGAAGTAGCAGGAGCCATCCAATCTGCGCACCCACGACCGTCAGATTCGTCCAGATCCATCTAATCCAGCTCGTCCACATGCGAACCATCATCATGCACCCCTGTGCTGCCACGTGGATAAGTGGCTCGGGCCACGCCGTTGGATCTCGCGCGCCCGCTGACTGTCGGATTGGTACCACGTGTCATTAACATCCATCCGCCATTGGATCCGCCCCACGAGGGTATTTTGCGTTCAAACCCTCGCGACTTTTTGTATTTAAATATTAGTATTAAAACTTTCGTCTGCCATTTAAAAACTTTTTGTAAAATTTATAACTAGGCCCCATTGCTTTGCAATATATCATTTAAGTCCTCGGCCACGTCACCTCACGTGACCTGTTCACATGAGGTGCGGGCTTTTTGCAGAGAGGCCCCCGGCCTTTTGTGTATTTCTTTTTAGTACATGAACTTTGAGTTATAGTGTAAAAGTTTTGGAAATTTTGCATGCTAGTCCCTGTGTTCCTGAAAATTGTTCCTAGGTCCTTCCTAGGCGCGTGCTAGTCACGCGCCCTAGTGGACATTTTGCAGGCGTACCCTCCCGGGTCTGGATAATTGAAAAAGGTCCATTAAATTGGGTATTTAGTTATAATTTTTGTGTGAAAATTGTGACTGTGCCCCTGGATGTTCTGATATTTGCATATAAGCCCCTTTCATGCCACACATTTTTGCTTGCTTGCTTTATTTATTTCATGCATCATTAAAATCCTAAACAATCCCCAAAAATCAACTTAAGCTCCTGTGTGCTTACACTTCCACGCCATATTTTTGCATTTTATTTTTATTGCATGTTATTATTTATTAAAAATAAAAAACAAGCATTTTAGCTACTGTATAGTTTAGAAAATACCAAAAAATTATTAAAACACGTATAAAAATTCCAAAAAAATTACCTACTATGTATTTTATCATATTTTAGTGTCAGGCCAAAAACCACTAAAAAATTCAAAAACAAAACCTTAAAAATTAGAAAATACCTAAAAACTTTAGAAACATCTAAAAAATCATAGAAAACCCCAAAAAAGGATAACTCAGGTTATGTAGATTCTCTATTTTATTCTCGTTATTTTGAAACTAATTATGAATAATTTTGATATTATTTGATATTTTTCCTTCCCATTCTAAGTTCAGCATGTGATTTATTCACTGTTTTCCTTTATTTTGCCTTTTAAAAATTTCAAAAATATTCTGAAAAATACCCAAAAATCACAAAAACAGTAATAATTCTTAAAAAGACCAAAAAGATTTTATTTCCTAATTTTTGACAATTTTCCCCTATTTTTAAAAACATCCTAGCACCTCCTTTCTTATATTATATATATATTCTAATATTGAAAAAGAAAATATAAAATAATATAAAATATAAAAAAATTATAAAATCAGAAAAATTAAAAATCAAAATACAAAGATAAAAATTAAAAAATATATATTTAAAATTAAAAACCCACAAAAATGTTTGCATTGCAAAGTGTAGACATACAATCACTTTCACACGCACACAGTTGTGGATCTATCCTGCCTTGCTCCCTGTGTTCAAACTCTCTATGTACTTGCTTCTATACATCATTTATGAAGAGTTAAAAATAAATTTTAACTTCACATTTGCTTGTCATTTCTTGATACATCTAGTGTGGGTTAATTGTCGACTTTAGTCCAGGATTCATTTCTGGTCGACACAGCGACGGTTGTCTCCGCCTTGTGTGAGACACTATTTAGACCTCGTGAATTTTGGCTAAATAAAATGGCACCGTTGCTGGGGAGCAACAGCAAATAGATCACATTTTTATTTGATTGTGTTTATTTGTCTACCATTGCTTGCTTTGTCTCTCTTATTTTTGATATTTGTTTGTGAGATTTCTGACCATATCTATTTTTCTTCTTGCGAGGGACCGCGGAGCGAGGCGGATCACCTAGGGGATCCAGAACAACCTTGGGAAGCGGAGCTGGCTTTTCTTAAGCCAAGCCGGCAGGAGAGAGCAGGAGACTTGAGAGAGAGTGCTAGAATAGTTTGCATTTTATTTCTGTGAGAGAGATAGATTTATTAATTTGTAATAATACAAGGACTTGGACAGTCAGACACTTCGGGCCTAATTTTCGGGTGTTTGTTCACTTGGGGGCTCACCACAGATTTTATCGCGTTTCACGACTGTCAGTTGTCGGTTTTGTTTTCAGTTTTCATTTCTTTTGTGGATTGAGCCCTTAGTTCTAGGCATTGCTTGATCAATTAGATTAGGTCCAAACACCCTAATTATCATTGCATGTACCTATAGCTCGAATTTGGACTTAGTTTAATTAAACAGTTGACATGCCATTTTTTGATCCACCGCACCGCGAGCTTATCCTGCCAAGCGCTTCTCCTGAACTCGATGTGTCGAGAGGAGGAGGGGTGAGCCTAGACTGAACTTTAGGATTGGAGGTTGGTGGTTGACTTGTGGTTCTTCACGTAACAACTACCTGCTTAGGACGATTTCCGCTTGCATATCATCAT
This sequence comes from Ottelia alismoides, assembly GCA_037367405.1. Lineage (NCBI taxonomy): Eukaryota > Viridiplantae > Streptophyta > Magnoliopsida > Alismatales > Hydrocharitaceae > Ottelia > Ottelia alismoides. The sequence continues at coordinate 1,329,002 of JAZKJV010004510.1, forward strand.
GTAGATTAGGTTTACAAATTTCTGCTTTGCATCCCGCATGGAGAGAGTTGGAGGCACTATAAGTCATTTTATCATTGCATCCATCATTTAGGCACAAAGGTGAGATTTCCACCTTGGTGCCGACTTGCACGGCTTTTCCGACTCTTTTCTCCCTCTGTTTTTGGACAAAGTATGAATCAAGACAAATACAAAATCGTTAGGCGCTTGTTTGAATCTACTCAAAAGAAGCGATAACACCAAAATAATTAAAAAAGGGAATGCTAAGAAAACTTTGACCTAAATAAAATTGGTAATTGGACTCATTGATTGGGGAGAGTCACACCCTCACTTGTCTTCAGGTTGCATGGGAAGGTCTCCTTCCAAGTGAGTTGAGTGCTTCGTAAGGATTAGAGCCAAAAACCCAGTTTGTGGCTGCCTTGTGTATCGCCTGGATTTCCAAAGTATTGACGCTACTATCGTATGTAGGCGAGTAGGGCTTGGTCACCATTGGTGACTCACTATTGTGTGAGCATCGACCTTGTCCGAAGTACCGAGCATAGGCCATGCCTTCACGGGTGTGTTTGTCTCACCGTCTGCGTCCGAGTATGATCTTGCACGCTCATGGGTGATTCCGTTGCGAGCAAGATCCGAAGTATCGGTTTTGCCTATCAGCTTCCTCCCTCTTCTTCTTTGGCTGAGTAGGGATCCCGGAAGGGTTACAAGGACCTTAAAAAGCGCAAGCTACAGGTTAAACAGGAGGAGGAGAAGTACGAGAACACTTTTCCGGCATTACTCTCTCTCCTATAGGCGTAGCGCTCTAAGGACTCGTTATAAGATAAATTCCTGTATTCAAGCTAAAATTGACAAGATAAAAGCCGAACCATCACGGCTTCATGTGTTGAGTTGGTGAACTCCCCATGTTTTATGTTTGATTGCTAGTCGATTTTAGGTCAAGATCAAAAGCACTACACAATTGTGCACAATTTTGCTTCTCCCTTCTTTCTTCTTCATTTTTGCAACCCTGCTCTTATCGAATAATCAAGATGATGGGACGGAGGTCTCTTAGGCCGACTTTGTCAGCATCGCTATCCAGCACTCCTCCTCATTCATCTAGGACAACCTCGGAAAGTCCAGACCCGCTCTTCGAGCCTGAGTTCACTTCCACCCTGTTCCCCCTCGACCACCCTTCTCATTCTCTTTCCATCAGTACAAGAGTTTCAAAATTTAGTGCATCGCAGAGCTCAGAACATTTGACGGCACCTGAGATGGGTTCTTTTGCTTTTTCAGAGAACCTAGACATGGCTGACAGAGGAGAGCACCCAGATGATCATGAGCACCCTCCATTCTTCCTTGATCAAGCCGCCATCAACAATTCACTTCTAGCATCGGTGGAGACCATGCAAAGGCAGATCCGAGACCGGGGAGTATTCATGGGTGACCTCATGCGAGAGATCGCGCAGATGCGCGAGAACAGACCTCGGGGCGGTGGCGGTGGCGGTGGAGGTGATATTCCTGTATTACAGAACGAGGGAGTAGAACCCAACCAGGAGAGGCCGCCACAGACCATCATGCGAGAATTGCACAATCCGGTGGCTTCCCTCACTCATCGGTGGATCCGACTCCCTCCCATCCATGGAGATTTCGAGCTTCGGCCCCACACTATTCAGCTTCTGCCCAAATTCCATGGGTTGCCGACCGAAGAGCCACACCTCCACTTACAAGAGTTCGAAATGATCTGCAGTACCATTCATGACAGGCTGATGACTGAGGACACTATCAAGATGATAGCCTTCCCATTCTCTTTGGTTGACAGAGCCGCATACTGGCTCAAACACTTGGGGAGATTCATCGACACTTGGGCAGATCTCCGGACTGCATACTTGAAGAGGTATTACCCTCTCGGCCAGACGAACGCAGCAAGAGCAATGATCAGCAACTTCGTAATGATCCCGAATGAACAATTCCATGAAGCTTGGGATCGATTCCGAGAGCTCATTGACCGGTGTCCACATCACGATATCTCCAAGCCCAATCTAGTTCAGAGCTTCTTTATTAGGCTAACACCGGAGCTGCAGGGGCTTGTAAACGCCTCTTGTGGTGGTTCCTACTTTTCCAAGGGTGAAGATGATGTTTGGGCCATCTATGAAGGTATGGCAGAAAACTCAACTGTTATGGCCCAAGCCCGTGTCTACACGCAACAGAAGCCCCCGCAAGGAGCGGGATCATTTCAGAGGATCACCTGCATCGATGCCGGTCTGCAAACCTCGTCGGCAGCCGCAGCCCAAGCTGAATCAGTCGCAGCCAACATGGGCATCATTAGTGAGAATCTGGACCGTCTCGAGATCCTTGAGAAAAAGCAGATGCAAGCCATGGCCCAGATGGACCAGATTGCCAAGACGATGAGTGACCGAAAGACACAGATTCTTTGCGTCCAGGAGGCACAGACTTCTTCCCAGCAACCTCCAAGGTCACGAGCTGATCCGAGTAGTAGCAGCTCATCCCAATCCTCTGCCTCGTACCGTCAGGTTAACCACATCCAGGCAGAGCCAGTCTCGCTGCTACAGTACTACCCAGCACAGCTGCCATCTCAGGATACTCAGATGGTGGTATGTCAGCCGGAGCAGCCACTAGCACTTCTACCTCCACCATCCTTCGAGCAGGAGCCATTGATGGAAGTCAATGGGATTTGGTACGACCGGTACCCTCAGCCCGAGATTCGTCGCGATCACCCCGGATTCCGTTGGGGCAACGGTGGCTCCTCATATAAGCAACAGCCTCCTGCCCAAGGACAGTAGAACAACCAGCCATAGCAGCAGCGACACCCCCAGTATGCCCAGCCGCAATACCAGAATGGTCCTCATCCCGCCTACAATAACCAGCAGTGGAGGCAGTGTCAGCAGCCTCATCAGTCTTATTCCCATCCTCCCCAGTACCCAGAGCAGCAGCAATAGCCTCATTTACCGCAAGGGAACATGTCTGGTTCTTAGGCCCCCGCTTTTGACAACCTAGCTTTAGATGATCTTGCCCGCTTGCTCTCCGAACAACGACCATCTTTCCGACGAGAAATGGATGAGTTCCGACAGGAGATGAGGGAAATCATCAAGGGCAAAGCCGCTATACCAGCTCAGATTGAACCTAACCCGAACAATCTGAAAAAGAAAGTCTGAGTAGGTAGAGTTTACAGAGGATACCTCTCCTAGTGATTATTTGAGTGACAGGTCTTTTTCTTTGTATGATGCTGATTTTGTGACAACTAGGAGCGGTAGGATGCCAGCCAGCGGCGCCTCATCTGAGCGACAACCACAAGCCGAATCAGGGGTGCCAGATGAGCCAGGTAGCGGTGCTGATGCCGCTAATGAAGATGTTGAAGACGGTGGTGCTGATGCCACCAATGATGGAGTTTCAGACGACGGTACTGAGGCCGTCGTGATACCAGATGCAGGCGGTGGTGCTGATGCCACCATTTTGGATGCAGAGCCAGAGCGTGGTGCTGATGCCGCGAAGACAGGTGCCGGTGGTGGTATTAAGGCCACCACATCTACTTTTGTTGAGCTTCCTTTTGTGGTGTTACCACCTTTTGTATCTATGGACTGTGGTAACAAGAAAAACAAAAATATGAATAAAGGAAAGGTTTCTGTTCACATTGCAGATCCATATGTTTTGAATGATAATCGTGGTGTGGATTCTATTCCTTCACAGGCGCAGGAACCTATTCCTAGTCCTCCATCTGAGGAGGCCCCTACCATCCCCTTCCTTGAAGAACTCCGCCGGGCGAAGGGGAACAAAAGAGAAAATACCATAAAAGATCAACAGGTAGAGTTCAGTAGTCAGATGATAGACATATTCCACATTCAGCTGACTCTACAAGAAGCACTTGAGCACATCCCCCTCTTCAAAAAGAACTTGAAAGAGAAGACTACAGTCCACAGGAAGAGGAGGAACCACAGAGATCAAATCCATGTGCTCACTCATTCCACTTGCTGCACTATTCAGAACAAACTGGCAGCCAAGAGACCAGATGCAGGAGCTCCCTATGTCAGATGCGAGATTCAGGAGCAGCATTTTGATCGTACTCTATTAGACAGCGGCTCTTCGATTAACCTTCTTCCAGTAGCCTTACTCAACCGATTCGAGTTTGGTCCTCTTCTTAGGAGCAGGACGGTCCTTCAGTTTGCTGATAGGTCAACTAAGACGCTGAAGGGGTTGTTGAAAGATGTGGTTGTTACTATTCAGGGCCTGAAATTCCCCGTGGACTTCGTTGTGTTGGATATGGAGATCCCTGAGTCGGTAACTGATGCCCCCATCATACTTGGACGTCCATTCTTGGCCACAGCCAAGGCGGTGACCGATCATGATAGCAGAAAGGTATATTTTCGCGTAGAGGGCAAAACCATACAAATAGAGACGATCGAGGAAACCAGAGCCAGAGAACTAGAATGCTCGGAGCAGTCCAGCGAAGCCGCGCAGATGACAGAGGAAGAGATAGACATTCATCAAGAGTGTGATTTTGTGATTACAGATGATGAATCCAACTGGACAGATCCTGTAGCACAAACCCTCGCCTTGCCTACATATTCACCATATCTAAAGCTTATGGCAATCGAGAGCCTGGAGAGCACACCCTGGACGAGGATTTACCTGAGGCTGACAGTGTTGGGACGAGTGGTGCTGATGAATTTCAATCATGTTCATCTTCTTCAGATCCCTCGGATTCAGACATTGATTGGGATGACTTTGATGAATATTTATCGTGTATGACTCCTTCTGAGCCAACAACCATGACAAAGTGCGAGCCAGTGCAGTTTATTGATGATTCAGCAGGCCGCCCTTCGTCAGATATTCATGCAGAGCGAGAGTTCTCACACGCACACCTGGTCACCTTCACATAGACATACCAGAAGCCGGATCTGCCACCTCCCAATTGTCCATAACTGAAGCCTCTGTCGCAGTCGCTGAAGTATAGATTCCTTGCGGGTGAGCCAGATATGCACCCAGTCATTATTTCAGTAGGTTTGACTGGAGAGAAAGAATCTCGTCTGATGGAGGTTCTTGAAAGAAACCGCAAGGCGATAGGATGGAGTGTAGCTGATCTCCAGGGGATTAGTCTGGCTCTGTGCTCCTACCACATCTATCTTGAGGATAACGCTAGGTCGTCGCGTGAGTTCCAGCGACGGCTGAACCCGAATCTTCGAGAGGTGGTCATGAAGGAAATATCGAAGTGGTGGAGCATTGATTTTATCTACCCCATCTCCGACTCCAAATGGGTTAGTCCGTTACATGTGGTACCCAAGAAGACGAGTATTACTACAGTTGTGAATGAGTCTGGAGAGGAGATCGCTACCCGAGTACCCACTTCTTGGAGGATCTGTGTGGACTACAGACGATTGAACGAGGCCACCAAGAAGGATCATTTCACGCTACCGTTCATTGATCAGATTATCGAGAGGCTAGCTGGGAAGAGTCATTATTGTTTCCTTGACGGGTACTCCGGATACAATCAAGTGGCCATTGCGCCCGAAGACCAGGTGAAAACGACATTCACCTGTCCGTTTGGGACTTATGCTTTCAGACGGATGCCATTTGGTCTATGTAACGCCCCGGCGACATTTCAAAGGTGCATGTTGTACATTTTCTCGGACATGGTGGGTGACTGTTTAGAGGTCTTCATGGATGACTTCTTGGTCTATGGCGACGGGTTCGATGCTTGTCTTGACTACCTAGACCGTGTGCTTCAGCGCTGCATTGAGGTCAATCTTGTATTGTCTTGGGAGAAGAGTCACTTAATGGTAACTCAAGGGATGGTCCTTCGTCATATCGTCTCCAACAGGGGCTTGGAGGTCGATCCGGCCAAAGTGGATATCATTAGAAAACTCAATCCACCGTCCAATTTGCATCAATTGCGATCTTTTCTGGGGCATGTCCGTTTCTACCGACGGTTCATTCAGGACTTTAGTCATATTGCCTGACCGCTCACTGATTTGCTGACGAAAGACACTGAGTTCATTGTCAATGATAAGTGTCTTGCGTCTTTTGAGACTCTCAAAGGTATGGTTGTTTCGGCTCCTGTCCTTCAGCCACTCGATTGGTCTCTCCCATTCGAGATCATGACGTATGCTTCAGATTTTGCCGTTGGGGCTGTGCTTGGACAGAGGAGGGATGGATTGTCGTTTGCCATTCACTACGCTAGTCGGACTTTGGATGCCGCTCAGCGGAACTATACTGTGACTGAGAAAGAGATGCTGGTCGTAGTCTTTGCTTTGGATAAGTATCGATCTTATATTCTCGGATCTAGAGTGACAATCTACACAGATCAAACCGCCATCCGGTACTTAATGGCCAAGAAGGATGCCAAAGCACATCTTACCAGATGGATCCTTCTGCTCCAGGAGTTTGATATTGAGATTAAGGATAAGCCTGGAGTTAAGAATGTGGTGGCGAATCATCTTTCCCATTTGGAGAACCTTGAGGAATCTGAGCCCCGCGCACCTATCACAGAGACATTTCCAGATGAGGCGATCTTCCCTATCACCTCGCTCCCATGGTACGCCGACATTGTGAACTATCTTGTTGCCAAGACAGTTCCACAAGGTTGTCCCAGGCAGAAGCTCGAGACCTTCCTGGCGAAGGCCAAGCTTTACCATTGGGAGGATCCCGTCCTTTATCATGAAGGAGGGGACAACATCTGGTGGTGGTGCATTCCTCAAGAAGAGCAACATAGCATCCTCACATACTGCCACAAGCTTGAGGCAGGAGGACATCATTTTGGAAAAAGGACAGCACAGAAGGTGCTTCAATGCGGCCTTTGCTGGCCTACTCTCTTCAAGAATTCAGATGAGTTCGTGAAGAGATGTACTGACGGTCAGAAGATGGGAACCTGTGGACAGAGAGACATGATGCCCATGCAACACATTCACTTTTGTGAGGTTTTTGATGCATGGGGGATTGATTTTATGGGCCCATTTGCTAAAAGTCAGGGATTCGAGCATATTTTACTCGCTGTAGATTATGTCAGCCGATGGGTTGAGGCCATCCCCGCCCGAGCCGCAGATGCTAAAACCGTATGCAAATTTTTGAGGAAAAATATCATTTCACGGTTCGGGGTACCTAGAGTCTTGATTTCAGACGGGGGGTCTCACTTCATCAATGATAAGGTTAGGGCCCTTGTAGACGAGTTCGGCATTGACCATCAGGTTGCCACACCGTATCACCCTCAGACTAATGGTCTTGCTGAAGTATCGAATCGGGAGATAAAGACTATTCTGCAGAAGGTTGTCCGCCCAGACCGAAAGGATTGGTCACAGCTTTTGGACTCGGTCTTGTGGGCTTATCGGACCTCTTTCAAAAATCCATTGGGGACATCTCCCTTTCGTCTCGTCTGTGGCAAGCCGTGCCATATTCCTGTGGAGATAAAGCTCAAGTCACATTGGGCAGTAACTGAGCTATTGTTGGATCCCGAGAGTATAGGAGATCAGTGGAGAGCAGAGTTGGCAGCCCTGGAAGAACTGAGAGACACAACCTTTTCTAGCAGCCTACAGTACAAGGAGAAAGTGAAAACATGGCACGATTCCCACATCAGCCATAAACAGTTTGAGCCAGATCAGAGAGTATGGTTGTTTGATTCCAGGTTGAAATTATTCCCAGGGAAATTACAGAGCAAGTGGAAAGGTCCGTATGTGGTCAGGAAGGTACATGACAATGGCAACATTGATATATCTGAACCGTCATCTTCCTCTACCTTCCGTGTCAATGGTCAGCGCCTGAAACTATATCTAGATCATGACCGGCCGACCATTGACGTTGCCCCCATGCTCCTGGTATGAGATGTGTTATTTGACTCATATCATCTGCATCTCATACATGGTGATCACTTCTATTTTCTGCTGTACAGATCATTTGTCTATATCACTCTTTCATCTGTTGATTTCTTTTCTTCTTTTCTTCTTTTCTTCTTTTCTTCTTTTCCTTTTCTATTTTCTTTATCTATAAAAAAGGTGTCGCCCTTGTAGACATTTTTCCATACTTAGGACGTACTTTGTCCTAAGTATAGGGGGGGTCTGCACCCTGAGTTCTTTCATTTTATTTGATTCTCTCCATTGTCTCCTCTTCTTGTCTATACTTAGGGATATCTTAACCTAAGTATAGGTGGAGACAATCTGAGTATGATATGTTCATTCCCACCCTTGACCCTCCATGCGTTGTGTACAGTCTGCTATACTTAGAATTATTTGATCCTAAGTATAGGGGGGACGGTCAACTTCTCATTCGTTCATTCCTTCATTCATTTATTTATTCTTTAGACTTGCATATACTTAGTACGAGTTATGTCTTCTCTTCTCTTTCCGATCTATGAGGACATAGTTCAAGCTAAGTATAGGGGGTCGTATATACTGCGTATATACTTTAGCCATAACTCGTACTTTCATATTTTCCTAATAATATGGCTAATAATTCTTTAAAATTCATTAAAAAACTTAATAAAAAGATGTTTCCATTCCTCAAATTCTTTTTGTATATACTGATTAATAAATCAGGTGAAAATGTTTTTTGCAAAATGTTTGAAAAATAGTTTGAAAATCTTTGTGAAAATCTATTGAAAACTATTTTGAAAAGATTTTGTTACATGTTTTCAACCTTTGTAAAAATGTGTGGTTTATAAAAATTTATTTTCTTTGTGTAGAATAAAATGTTTGAAAAATGATTTGGAAATGGTTTGAAAAATGGTTGCAAAAATGTTTTGAAAAACCTATAAACCTTTGCAAAATGATTTTCAAATGCATGTACATGTTTGTAAAAAGTTTGTAAAAATTATTTTGGACTAGAGTTTCCAAAAATTCTTTGAAAAACCTGTGTCGATTAAGTTTGAGGAATACATACATCTTACCTAAAATCCTCTATATATACTTCTAAAATTGATCACTGACCCTGTAAAATTCTTAAAATCCACTTCTTGTATATATAAGAAGCACTCCCGTGTAAATATTTTCAATCTAGTTTTCAGCCAAAAAAACTTTTTGTTTTCAAAAATTCCAAAAACATTTTCAAAAGTAAAATCCAAAAAAATTTGAAAAATCTTTTTGAAAAATACAAAAAATGCATCTGCTTATGCATCATCATCATTTTTAAAAAAATCCATAAAAAGTTCAAAATCGTTGAATGATTGCATCACAAAAACATTTTCTGCATTGCATTTGCATAGCATTAGTATTTTTCGGATTGAGTTTGATAGTTGAACAAGTCTAAGTAAAATCTGGAGATTGGAGCTTGATTGGACCTTAAAATCTACCTAATAACATGAACCTTATAGGACCTGGATTTGGGGTACTTCAGGTCTAGTTGACTTAATTCTTTGAGGATCACGGGACTTGGTTCAATGGATTCTTGACTGCCTAAGTAGAGTATTTCGGAGCACACGCACGACTCTTGTTGATAATGACCTAACTTGGACACCTGCACCTTTCACATGGCTCAACTCAGTTGAAGTGGTGAGGGGATTGGATTTGTCGGTATGAGACGCACACGTGTGGAAACATTTGTCCTCCTCTTTGGAGGGAAGTGCACCCCAACCCGTCCAGTGATGAGGAAGTCTAAAGACCGGAGGCTGTGGGTTGCGATAAAGCTTCAAAAGAGGGATAGTCTACTGGCTCAAGAGGAAAAACTCCTTATGTAAATGTTGTTGTATATAGTATTAAAAAAATGGTATGGCATGTACAAAAATAAAAAGCCTGCAAAGTATGTACAAATGTTGTAAAGCCAATAAGCAAGCTTGAGTTCCAAAGTCAAATATGTGAACCTGCAGCTGGATGACTTGACTACACTGGTCTTGCATCCTAGGATAGGTAGCTACACTGGCTACCATCCATTCTTCTCTTCACCCCCTCCTCTTGAGATGGTTGCCACTTGAACTTAGAAGGGAATACCCCGCTCCTCGAGGATGGAGTTATTGGATTGGGGAATCATTGGGTTGTCGTACTGGAGAAGTCAGTTTCTTTGTCATTCTAGATGGGGAGAGCCACCATCACTTACACTGTACGAGTTAAATTCATAGTCGTAAGGGTTTGCGTATGAATTGAGATATTTCTGACCTGGCTATTGAGGAGACTTGGACAGAGTTTTGGGATTCTCAAGGACTGTTGAATTTCAAATTCGGTTCTCATTAAGGTTCCGCCCGCACTAAAATTCCAAAGGTCCTACCTAAGCTCCAGACTTTGATTTTGTGAAGACAAGTTTGATAATTAAACTAAATCCAAGTTCTTCTTTTTCTTTTCTTTCTTTTTCTTTTTGCACTTATTGCATAAGTGTTAGCTAGGGACTAGCAAAGGTAAAGTATAGGGGGATGATGAATCCACATTTCATCATCTTTATTCTATCATTTTGGCCCCAAAAACCCTTGCAAATGCCTGTAAATAGCATTAAATAGAGCATATTAGCATTCATGCATGAACATGTAAATAGTGTATAAAATATTGTAATTAAAGCCAAAATTGTAGAATAAATAGAAGAAAAGAAAAAGAATAAAATATTGTAAATATTTTATTAACCGAAACCCCGAGACCTAGGCATCTTGATGAATAGGACGACAAGCAATAAAGTAGGGGGAGATAAGGGCCAAATACAATGAATAGTCCTTCATTCTTTATTCATTTTGGGACCTATTTTTTGTTCCACTTTTTATACCTCAAATCAAGAAATTTTGTACATGAAAGTTGTAGATAATTAAATAAAGAAAAATACAAAATTTATTTCAATGAAAAATAATGTACAGATAAAAAGTTATGGTCTGAATAAAATTCCAGAATCCAAAATTCCCAGACCCATATCTTACAAATGAAAACTCCAAATGTAGCAAACTCATCTTTAATTGTATATAGAATAAAATAAGCTATTTAATGGCGGTGGTTTAGCATTTGGCGGAGCTACGGTTTGAAAGTTGAGTTTTTGACCCTCATTGTATACTCGTACAGATTAAAATATTCAATTTATTATTTATTCATTATTTTTGTATTTTTCTATTTTTAGAATTTTGTAAATATTACTTATAATAAGTTTGTATATTAAAATCAGAAGAAAAACCTAAATAAAACTCTAAGTAAAATACTTATATTTCTAATACATAGGTATCATACCTATATATATATACCTATACACACAAGACTTTTATTTAATTAAATATACAAGATACATCAAAAAATTAAAATGAAAATATAAATAAGTGTATAAAAGTATTTTATAATTTTACAAAATAATAAACAAAAAATAAATAAATTAAAAACACAAAATAAAAATAAAATACTAAAATACATAGGTAATATACTTATAAAGGGTATAAAAGTAAACTTGTAAAAATATACATCATAAAAATAATTAAAAATCAGAATAAAATACTATATAAAATAATAAATATTTTTTATTTAATAACCAAAATTTAATTCAACCATTTACTATTTTTAATTGAATTAACAAAATTATTTTCCAGGGTTTTTCCTGGTTGGTCCACGTGGACCAACCAGGTGCAAACCCTAGTTGACCCTAGGCAACTAGGCGTCCTAGCCCCCTGCAGCCTCTGTCAGACATTGGTTTGACCCCCTCTTTATCGATTTTTACAGCCTCCATCTAGCACATTTTGAGATCGAGTCCTTCATGACTTTTGTCCGTCGATTCTTGGTCTATCACACCCTTGTGTTTTTTGGGGGATAGAGCCATCGATTCGCCAGATATTACTCGATCTTTGGAGCGCCTTAGTCATCTGGTCAAACCACATACAATGAACACCCGACCTTCCTTTGAAAATTTTAACCCCATTCCTTGGTCTCTCATCCCCAATTCATCCCACCGTGACTCCATAGAGGTGACAACTCCAGCTTGGCGTCATCCAGGCGATGGAGCGACGAGATTCGGGCGTTCCATCAACCTCCAGCCAACCCCCTGTCGAGGTACCTTTAACCTCTGGCCCCAGGCCCTTGTGGTGTTTGTTTCCCCTTAATTTTTCTCGAATTCATCTCACCATAGTCTTAGGATAAAAAACCCTCTATAAATCACCACGTTCATCGATCAAATCGCATCTTCGACCCACCTCGCCGGAGTGCATCTCTGGCTAGTCACCATCGCACTACTCCTCGCTGCCATTCGTCCTCCACTGAGTCCAGGCATTTTGCCCTAGACTCTATCATCTTTTTCCTGCATGTTTTCGTGAACAAGGAAGAGTTGGAGGCTCATTTTACGCGTTGCCGGAGATACCTGGAGCCACATTGCTCCTCCGCCTCCGCCAGCGTACTCTGGTCCACGCCGGAGTTTTTGGGAGCCGCCAGCATCTAGAGGAACCCTGCAGGAGGCATCGGGACCATTTTGAGGCACACAAGACTGTCGAAGAGAAGAGCCATCACCGGAGGAAGGTCGCCACGGCGGACCTTTTTCCCTGTTCGTCCACCACTCGCCTCTGCCGTCGGATCATCAAGGATCCCAAGAAGTAGCAGGAGCCATCCGATCTGCGCACCCACGGCCGTCAGATTTGTCCAGATCCATCTAATCTAGGCCGTCCACACGCGAACCGTCATCGTGCTCCCCTGCGCTGCCACGTGGATAAGTGGCTCGGGCCACGCTGTTGGATCTCGCGCGGCCGCTGACCATCGGATTGGTGCCACGCGTCATCAACGTCCATCCGCCGTTGGATCCACCCCGCGAGGGTATTTTGCGTTCAAACCTTCGCGACTTTTTGTATTTAAATATTAGTATTAAAACTTTCATCTACCATTTAAAAACTTTTGTAAAATTTATAACAAGGCCCCGTCACTTTGCAATATATCATTTAGGTCCTCGGCCACGTCACCTCACATGACCTGTTCACGTGAGTTGCGGGGCTTTTTGTAGAGAGGCCCCCGACCTTTTGTGTATTTCTTGTCAGTACCTGAACTTTGAGTTATAGTGTAAAAGTTTTGGAAATTTTGCATGCTGGCCCCTGTGTTCTTGAAAATTGCTCCTAGGTCCTTCCCAAGCGCGTGCTAGTCACGCACCCTGGTGGACATTTTGCAGGCGTACCCTCTCGGGTAAGAATAATTGAAAAAGGGCCATTAAATTGCATATTTAGTTATAATTTTTGTGTGAAAATTGTGACTGTGCCCCTGGTTGTTCTGATATTTGCATATAAGCCCCTGCTAGGCCATACATTTTTGCTTGCTTGCTTTATTTATTTCATGCGTCATTAAAATCCTAAAAAATCCCCCAAAATCAACTTAAGCTCCTATGTGCTTGCACTTCCACGCCATATTTTTGCATTTTATTTTTATTGCATGTTATTATTTATTAAAAATAAAAAACAAGCATTTTAGCTACTGACTAGTTTAGAAAATACCAAAACAATATTAAAACACCTAGAAAATTGCCAAAAAAATTACCTACTATGTATTTTATCATATTTTAGTGTCAGTCCAAAAACCACTAAAAAATCAAAACCAAAACCTTAAAAATTAGAAAATACCTAAAAACTTCAAAAAAAATCTAAAAAATCATAGAAAACCCCAAAAATAAAAAACTCAGGTTCTGTAGATTCCCTATTTTATTCTCTTTATTTTGAAACTAATTTGGGAAAATTTTGATATTATTTTAAATTTTTCCTTCCCATTGTAAGTTTGTCCTGTGATTTAGTCCCTGTTTTCCTTTATTTTGCCTTTTAAAAAATTCAAAAATATTCTGAAAAATACCCAAAAATCACAAAAACAGTAAAAATTCATAACAAGACCAAAAAGATTTTATTTCCTAATTTTTGGCTGTTTTTCCCTATTTTTATAAATATCCTAGCACCTCCTTTCTTATATTGTATATATATTCCAATATTGAAAAAGAAAATATAAAAAAAATATAAAATATAAAAAAAATATAAAATCATAAAAAGTAAAAATCAAAATACAGAATTAAAAATTAAAAAAAATATTTAAAATTAAAAAACCACAAAAATATTTGCATTGGATAGTGTAGACATACAATCACTTTCACACGCACACACTTGTGGATCTATCCTGCCTTGCTCCTTGTGTTCGAACTCTCTACGTACTTGCTTCTATACATCATTTATGTAGAGTTAAAAATAAATTTTAACTTCACATTTGCTTGTCATTTCTTGATACTTCTAGTGTGGGTTAATTGTTGATTAAATACGAGAATCACTGAGGGTCGCCGTAGCGACACGGTTATCTCCGCCTTGTGTGAGATCATTAGACCCCTTGATTTTCGTGTTTATCAGCAGTCGAATACCGTACTCTCGTCATCATCTTCCTATGAGAACGGTGTCGTAGTCAGAAAGTGAAAATACACCCTAATATACACTCCAGTGGGTGTCAGCTACCGGTGAAAATAGTTTGAAAAGCTAACTCAGGACCCAATAGCGCATAGGAGATCATCGTCTATGAAGAAAGGAATGTGAGATTGGAACCGATACCGAAAGACATGGAGGAAGAATGAGCAGTGCAGATTCCTCCAGGTCAATCAGGTCTCAGAGAGATATAGAAAGGTGAAGAGCAAGAGACCCTCTCTATGCAGTAGTATATTTGGTGGTCATAAGATCAGAAAGGTCAAAGGGACACACTATATACCACAAGACATGGCTCAACCCTACGAGGGTAATCAAGGTGAGCAGACTCAGATGAGTCAAAGTTCTCAGAATAATAAAGAGACGCAGCGCCGTGCTCCATCAGATAGGAGACATAGTTAGAGAGGAGACTGAGTACACATGTTAGAAGACTCGACTTCATGCTCCACCAGATAGGATACACCAGAACTGAAATCGAGTACCTACAAAATGATTTACCATCCCGTAGATAACCCTCGTGGAGCGGTACATAATAGTCAATGAATAATCAGACATAACTTATCCATACGAGGGTCGGTAAAGTGAGCAGAACCAAAGGTGTCAGATCCATCAGATGAATCAACAGAAGCAGTCTCGCTATGCGACAAATCGGCTAACTACCAGAAGAGACCGACAGATCGAGAAAATGTGGCAGCGTCCTGCAGATAACCATTGGGGAGCGTATTCTCAACAAGGCGTTGAATAATCTGAGGAAGATGTCTCGTCCTTGTAAGGACCATCAAGGAGAGCGGAGAGATGAGTCAAGACAGAATAGTCCCACGATCATATAGATCAGATATATATCATGGCAGTGAGACAGAAAGCATATCAGATGACTTGGTTCCGTGATCCAACAGATTGGATACACAGTCGGTAATTGGAACAAAGCGTAAAGAATGTGTTGCATCCACCTGCAGATAGTCCTCAGGGAGTAATGCAAAGTAAGCAGTGACTCTCGGAATAGATCTCAACCATGCGAGGGTCGTCAAGGTGAGGGGACTCAAAGGAGTCAGACATATTGGACTCAAGAGACGACATATCGTCTACTCAGTAGAATAGACTGAAAGATCGAGAAAGTGTGGCAGCGTCCCACAGATAACCCTAAAGGAGCATACTACCATCTAAGTAGTGAATAGTGAGAAGAGTGAGACTCATTCTTGCGAGTACCGTCTCGGTGAGAAGACTCAAAGGAGTCCGGGAAAAATATGTCTCGTGCTCCTACGGATCGGATGCTCACTCAGACATTGAGACCAATATCATACATCTAATGACTCGATTTTGTGTTCCAATAAAATAGACACACAAGCCCGGGGTGAAATTGATTGTGCATTCTCTCACAGATAGCCCTCAGTGATTAATGCAAACTAGGCCAATCAAATCATGGGAATGCTGGCATCAAGTCTCAGATCCTCAAAAATAGTCAATTAATCCTCAGTCGGAGGGCATAAGATTACGACAGGGATGAGAAAGTCAATCTTGTAAGTCACAATGCATCCCTCAAGTCAATCACAATAGCTGAGATGGCTCAAGATGTAAGCATAAATCCTCCTTGTGCTAGAGGTGGGTGAAAGAGTCAGTAGATGTAGGATGTAT
Source organism: Ottelia alismoides (assembly GCA_037367405.1). Classification (NCBI taxonomy): domain Eukaryota; kingdom Viridiplantae; phylum Streptophyta; class Magnoliopsida; order Alismatales; family Hydrocharitaceae; genus Ottelia; species Ottelia alismoides. Next base: position 1,344,912 of record JAZKJV010004510.1, read on the forward strand.
CATTCAGGGAGATGAGTGAGATCATGTGGGTTCTGCACACTGTCGCTCTGAAATACAAATAAAGATAGTCAATCAATCCTATAGATCAAGATGAGAGGAACCACAGAAAAGATCGTCTAATCATAGCCCATGAAATCATCATTAAATCATTACAATACATCGCATCTTCAATCCGGTATGCGAGATCAGAATTGCTCAAATAAGAATCACACATGGTAATCATGCCAAAATTGAAAATCCTCAAAAATATCTATGCTACTATTGAAGTCAAATCCACCAAAAGTAGCATTCCAATCTCAGCATCCTCAAAATGTTCCCGGCTTACTCAAATGATCAATGTAATCCAAAAACCTCGATGCAGACTCTATCGATAAGTGCAGCAATCTCAGGTAGAATAAGGGATGATACAGAGGGAACGAGGATGGTGGGTGGGATCATCGTACACATAAACAAAAGTGTGGATTAAGGAGAGGGTCTTCTTGATGTGGACCATAAATAGGTGATATGGGCTAGAAAAAAGCCGCGAAATCCAACGAAGAGGGTGAACCTCAAGACCCTATATCACGACATAGATGCAAATGTGGAAGTATATAAAAAGAGAGGTAGAGGGAATCAATGAAAAAATGATGACTCGCACTGGTGGGACTGGCAACTCGAAGAGGGATGAAAATGCAGATGGACTCAAAATCACAATCAATGTACAAAGCAAACCTCCAGTTCACCTACTCAACATAGTGAATACCGAGAAGTTAATCTTTTATCTTTTCATTTTTAGAGTTAGATGATTTTCAAGAATTTGTACGCACAGAAGAGAGGCTTGAGATTTGGTCACTAATCCTTAGTGGGTACGTAGGAATAAAATTCTTAGACAAGTGGGGTTTGCTCTCCCCAAAGCAATGAATCCATTACATTTTATTTTTAAGGTCAATAGAGTTAGTTGTCCCGATTTTTTTGGGTTATCACTTTTTTTGTTATTTTTCAGTGCACGTGCCTAACGACGTTTTCAATTCCATTTAGCATCCTAAGTGAGAAAAATCAAAGGGAGAAGGTCGGAAAAGTCGTGCAAGTCAGAAATCGTAGATGCATGCAAATTCAGAAGACTTACAGTGCTTCCGAGCTCTCTCCATGCAGGATGTAAAACAGAATTGAAACCTATACTACATTTAAATGCAATACGATGAAATCACTCTAGAATAGTAACTGATATTGGTGTGAAGAACAATATAATAAATATCTATAAGTGAGATAAAAAAGTCCAGTCTCTGATGTCCATCGTGTCCGCCACAATGGATCCTGCAAGTGTTGTATAGCACTTCCCATGGTGCTCGATCTCAAATCTAAATAAATAGCAAATGTGATTTGACTAAGTCGAGAAGCGAAGCTATATGTAAATGCAAAATTATTAGGGTTTTGGACCTAAATCTATCGAGCAAACCATTCCAAAGCAAGGGTTCACTCACACAAAATAAATAAAACAAATATCAGAAAACAAATAAAAATAAAGTGATAAAAATAAGAAAAACTGCCGAGGCCCCCAAGGGAACAATCCCTCAGGCAATGGACCTCGTGATGTCACTGTACCAGTGAGAGTCCAAATTATTACAATTTGTGTTAACTCTCTCACATAAATATACATAATAAATAAAAATAATAATAAAAAGGACCATGTGAGGCGGTCGTCTTCCAAAAATTTCTCCAATTTTCCCCTTTTTGCTCTCTCGTACCAGTTATGTTTGAAACCTAGCTCTCCTTGCTTGGGTGCATCGATCCTTCTTGGAGGTCCTCCCTCGCTTAGCGGTCCCTTGCAATGAAGTCAAACAAGAAGAAGTGTCAGACAGTTCACAATCAATATAAATTAATGAATGAAAAATAAATAAATAACATGAATAAATAAATACAAAAATAAATAAGTTAATCAAGAGAGATGGGACAAATAGAATAATCCCAATCTATGCGGCGTTTCTCCCCGGCAACATCGCCATTTGATGAACTGAAAATCCTTATCGATTATGTGTTCCACACAAGGCAGGAGCATAGTCATCGAGGTTAGCGATGAGAAACTTGGCTCAATCAACAATTAACCTGCAATACAAATTAAGCAATAAATGTCAAAAATGTAGAGTTAAAATTTATTATAAATCTACAAAAAATGTGTATAGGTGTAGGAATGTGTAAAGGAGGAACTCAGGGAGTAAACGGTTGATGGGGGCAAAATAATGCGCACAAAACTTGTCTTCCATCTCTTGTCCATTTTACTGTTTTTGTGGGTTTTCAATTTTATATTTTATATTTTATTTTTGTTTTATATATTTTTTTAAATTTATAATGTTATATTTTCTTTCCATATTTTAAGATTTTTATATTTCTTTGTCTTTAAAATAAAAATATATATGATATATAAAGCTGTATGTACAATATAGAATAATATATTTATACATACTAGTAAATATAAATATAATACAAAATAAAAATTGTTTTTTGTTTTATATATATTTCTAGTGTTTTTGTATTTTTTATGATTTTGATGCTATTTTTATGTATTTTTAAAGTTGAAAATATGTTAAATAATGAATTAAATAAATACCCGAAATAGATTTAAATTTTAAAAATAATAAATAAGATACAAAATTACCCAAATCAATTTTAATATATATATATATATATGGGTAAAATGGGACTGCCCCTATGGTGAGAGCTAACTTGGCTCCCCCCACACCATTTCGACTGTTTATTTTGGGAAAATTTCTTCCGTGGATATTCTTCAATATATACCTATATTATGTCATTCAAATTTCACGTGAAACAGAGATTCCTACGACCTCCATCCGGAAGGGTCGTTTTTAGCAATTTTGTTGCCATTAAAAATGACTGTCTAGATGGAGGCTGTAGGGGTATCTATTTCGCACGAAATTCGAGTGACTTAATATAGGGATATAGTGATGAATATACACGAAAGAAATTTTCTAAAAAATATAAAAAAAGCAGGTGAAATAGCGTGGGGGGAGACAAGTTAGCTCCCCCCAGAGAGCAGCCCCATTTAACCCTATATATATGTATGAATATAAAGAAAATTATATAACAGAAAAAAATTTATGGATTTTTTTTTTAGATTTTTATGAAGGATTTTGGGCTTTTCTAATTTCTAACTTTTTCTTTTTTCATTTTTAGAGATTTTTGGTCTGTAATTAAAATAGAGTAACATAGACTATATAATTTTTATGTAATTTTTAGAAGGGTTTTTATATATTTTTTGGTATTTTCTAAGCAAGACAGTACAAAAAGAAGCTCCTTTTGATTTTTAATAAATGGTTAAAAATCCCAAAAATGCAAAATAAAATCATAGCATGAAAGTACATGGCAAGATGCATCTACTCTTATTTTTGCGAATTTTTAGGAACATGGTAGCTATTTATAAAAATTAGATAAAATCCACAAAAATATGTCCTAGCATGGGCATAAATGTAAATAAATTAAAGTCTGGGGGCCTCGCTGCAATTTTCAGAAAAATATACAATCTAATTTGAATTTTATTAAACTTAAACTAAATACACAAAGCCATAAAGGCATACATGCATTTTTCCTAGCTCACGTCGGATGACACATTAGCTGAGCTAGACTGGACCAAAATTGAAATCAAATAAATAAAGTAGCCTATATGCAAAAATTCCAATTATTTTAAATGTTATATTTTATTTACAGGACCAAATATCAGATACACAAAAATACGGGGCTAAAGTACAAATTATCCAATAAGGTGATGGACCAGATGACTCTCCCTCCTTCACTTGTCCACGTGTCGCCTCCAGAGGCAACGATACCACTTCGTCGTTGATGCTCGAGATTAGATCATTGGAGGACTATTAATGGCTCTAGGTCGCTGCATCCAACGACATCTGGAAGATCTAGGGCGGCGTTCTTGATCGGACGACTACTGCTGTTGACGAAGAACGAGGAAGAACAGAGCCTCCCCCGACCTTTGATCGGTGATTCCTCCTCCTCTCGACAGTCTTCGACAGTGGAGATGGGCTCTACACGTCCGGGGAGGCTCTCCACAGTTGATGAGTGTCCCAAGAACACCCAGGACCCACGGGTGGGACCTGGAGAGCTCGAGGAAGAATGACAACCTAGGTACCTGCAGGTTGCTTCGATTTGATCCTAAGGGGCTCCATTATGCGGGTGACCTACACAGATAGGAAGAATGGCTTGAGGGGTTGCACCTCGACCGTAAATGAAGCTGAAATGCTTAAAAATAAAGGTGGATGGCGATGCTCAGGCGATAGGCGAAGGATTAGCATCGATTCGAAGAACCAATTGGGGTTTGGTTGCTCAATGGTTGCTAGGAGGTGGAGACGACAGTACGGATTGAGGGTGTGGTGGAAGGCAGGTTAGTCAATGGGCGAAGAACGATGAAAATGTTTGCGGGAGCGAAGCTCAAGCAAACTACAAAGTGGACATACTAGGCTAAAACTACGATCTACAAGCTAAACTAATTGCGAGAATAAAAAGCGGTGATTAAAATCTATCTAAAAATGTAAAAACGTGCAACTCATTACTTCCCAGGAAGAATGGGAGAAGAGGTGGCTGGAGCTCATTGTGGGTGCACCTCTATCGTCCTTCAACTGCTGCGGACCTCAAGGGGTTCCTGTCATGTAATGAGAATGCCCTCTATGGTCGAGGTTACTGGGTTTTACGGGGTTTTAGGGGTGGATGCTTTTATTTAAACACAAGATAGGGCACCCTTATTGACTGACCAAATGCAATGAATCGAGAGTATGCACAAGGGATCCAAGATCCCGGCGTGAATCATGGATGATCATAGAAAAAGTCTCGTGAAGAGATCGGGGGCGATAGATGGATGGATCATGCAAGAAAATGGCAGAAAAGAGGGGACTCGACATGGCATGTCAATTAAGATGCTTAGGGGTCATGTTGACTGGCAGTCAACCAACAGAGAGCGCTGATTGGTCCAGCTCAAGCGCAATAGGACAAAACTTCCTATTTTATTATAAAATACTTTTTTTAAAATAGTATTTGATTTATCAATTTTTGCCTTATAAAAAAATGTTTACTAATTTATTTAGTTTTTACTATGATTTTGACTTATTTTTTAATGTTATTTATTAGTAGTTAGTTTTTGAGGGTATAATTATAGGTATATTTAGCTATATTTAAACTATTTTATTTTTACTTTGTATATTTTCTTTTATTATTTTATTCTCTTACTTTATAAATTTATAACTTATTTTTAATTATTTAAATATTTTTATTATATTTTTTGGTTGTATTTCTACATTTAAATAAATAGGGATATATAATAGGTAGGTATACTTATATGTATTTTGTCTATGTAATATATATATATATATATATATATTATTTTTTGTTAATATATTTTCTTGGGTTTTAATTACTTTTTATATTTTTAGTAAAATATAAATGATATTTACAGTAGTATAAAAATACAACAAAAAAAGAATGAAAGAATGAAATCCCCTTTTATTTATTTACAGGTATTAACATAGGCATTTTCCCTATATATTAATATAGATTTATTTTATTTTGTGTTTCCTTTTTAGTTTTATTTTTGTTTAAATCTATAAATAAGTTATAAATAATAACTACAAAATATAGAATTATAAAATTATAGAAATAATAAAAATGAATAAAATGAATATTTTAATCCGATATAATGTACAATAAGGGTCCAAAACCTAAGTTTGACATCTTAACTCCAAAAAATATGAAACCACGTCCATTCAATAGCTTATGAAAAGTTGTATACAATTAGATGCGATTTTGAAACATTTTGAGTTTTATTTGGAAGATATGGGGTTGGGATTTTGGATTTTTATTTTGTGTATAAAATGTACATTGTGCATTATTTTTGTACTCACTCAATTATGTCTTTTTATTTATATTTTCATTTACAATTCTTTATTTGATGTATAAATGATAAAGAATAAAATGGGGGTCAAAATAAAGTATTGAATGAATAAATAAATGGGTTTTTATTGTATTTTTGGCCCTTATCTCCCCCTACTATATTCTTTGTCGACCAATTCAATTCTTTTCTTGGTCTCGAGGTTTAGGGTCGTAAAATATCTTTGATATTTTATTCTTTTTCTTTTCCTCTCTTTATTCTATAATTTTGGCATTAAAGATAATATTATTTACATGATAATTACCATAACTGATGAATGCTATTCTGCACAAACTGATGCTATTTACATGACTTAGCTATGGTTTTTAAGGCCAAAATGATATAATAAAGGTGATGAAATGTTTATTCATCACGAATAAGAGACTAAAATAAATAGAAAAAGAAAAAAGGAAAAATAAAGCACTTAGAACAATATACATTATCAAACTTATGTTAATAAAATAAAAGTATGGAACTCGGTCAGACCTTTGGATTATTAGTTTGGGCAGATCCCTAGTGGGAAATGGACTTGAGACTCGACAGCTTTTAGAAACCACACAACTTTGATCAAATCTCCTCAATAGCCAGGTTAGAATAAGTCAAGTCATACGCAAACCCCTTATGACTATGAATCTTATTTGTACAGTGTAAGTGATATGTAGCTCTCCTCAACTAAAGCGGTAAAAGTCAGTCTTCTCCAACATGGTGACGCTAATTCCCAAATTCAATAATTATTTCCTCAATAAGTGTGGTATTCCATTCTAAGTTCATGTGCAACCGGCTTAAGAGAAGGAGGTGGAGAAAATAATGGATGGCAGTCAGTGTAGCTATTGATCCTAGATTGACTAGCCAATGTAGCCAACTCGTCCAACTACAGACTCACAAATATCTGACATGGAAGCTCAAGCTTGCTTATTGACTATTCATCTGTATACATACTACGACATGCGTTTTAATTTCTTTCACGCGTGTCCACTTTTTTGATGTTTTTGATTTTGCATTTTTTTAAATATTATATACAATATCATGTCCATAGGGAGTTTTTCCTCTTTATCTAGTAGGCTATCCCTCTTTTAAAGTTTTATTGCAACCCACAGCATTCTGTCGTTAGACATTGTCTCTACTTGACCAGATTAGTGTACAATGGACACAATTGTGTGACTTCTGATGTTTCCATTGGCATATGTCTCATGCTGGTAAATCCATCCCTCTACCACTTCAATTGAGGTGAGCAAAGTGTAAGTGATGGTGTTCAAGCTAGGTGATTATTAACAAGAATCGTGCATGCGCTTTGAAATATTCTACTTTGGTAGTCAAGGCCACACTAAACTAACTCTTCTGGTTCCCAAAGAATTAAGTCTATAGACCTGGAGAATCTCAATTCCAGTTCCTATAAGGTTCTTGTGATTAAGTAGATTAAGGTCTTAACCAAGCTCCATTCTTCGACTTTATTCCATATTAGTATAAATGTCAATACCATTCTGAAAAAATGCACATGCAAATGTAAGAAATGTATACAAAACAAAGGGTGCATTTGGTTGGTGGGTTATCCGGGGGAGGATAACCTGTTTTTGTGTTAGTGTGTTTGGTTGGTGGATTAAGGTTTGGAAGGATTTGTGTGATGTGATTGTATTGAAATTTGAAAAAGTTGGTAGTTACTATGGCATGATTGTATTGAATTTGAAAAAGTGGTTAGTTGTTGTGATGTGATTGTATTGAAGTTTGAAATGGAGAGTAGAAGATGAGTATTTTATGATTTTAGATGATATGACAGTATAATATATATTTTTTTGATGGGAAGGGAGTGTGCCCCACTAGTGGGTTAGGATTGTGGGGTTTGGGGGGTAACCCGCCCAAATTGGGATGTAACCCCCCAACCGAACGGGTCCATATAGTTTAAGGAAAAAATTAAAAGAACAATCTTTTTGAAAAAAAATATAAAATTAATTTTATAAATTTCATGGATTTCAAACACTTTTTTTTTAAAAAGTTAGTAGATTGAATGTATTTACAATGATTATATACCAATATACATACAAGGATTATAGAATTTTTTATAGGATTTTACAAAAGGATTTTATTTACAAGTTTTAGATAAAAGTTTTACAAAATGATTTTATACTTAACAAATATATTTATATATTGGAAGATAAGTTATAATTGTTTTTATACACTCGTGGATTTTACAAATATATATATATATATACACACATCCCATAATTTATATCCCATGTGACAAACTAATTTTACAAAAATGTTACAAATAATTTCAAAATATTTTACAAAAGATCTCACAAATATTTTTCAAAGATTTTTCAAAAGTTTTACAAATGTTTTTGCAAACTATTTTACAAACAATTTTACAAAGCATTTTCCAAACAATTTTACAAACTAGTATTTGCAAACACATTTCTATCAAAAATTTTACAAACTTTTTGTACAATATACATTATTTAGATACATAAAATCAAATATTTTACAAGCAAAACCATTTTACAAACACTTTTACAAAGATTTGTACAAAAATTGAGTTACAAAATTTTACAAACATTTTTACAAAAAGTTTATAAACAATTATAAAAATCTTTTAAGAAAATTTTTTACAAAATAATTTGTATAAAAACTTTTAGAAAAGATTTTTCTAAATTATTTTTCAATCAATTTTGAAAACTTGTTTTATTAAAAAAACATATTATTAATAAAAATACGAGTTATGTCTAAAGTATATATACAATATATACGATAACCCCTATACTTAGCTCGAATTTTATCCTCACAGTGATCAAAGAGCTACAATGGAAGACATAACACATGTTAAGTGTAAGAAGATGAAACTAATCTATGCTTGAACGATTCAAGGAATGACAAAAATACTAGAAGTCGGTGATCCCCTATACTTAAGATCAATTAATCCTCAGTATAGAAGATAGTACAAACAGTGACAACAGAGGAAAAGAATGAAAAACTCAATGACTCGACTTGTACCTCCCTATACATAGGGTAAAAGATCCCTAAGAATAGAAAAATAATATCATCAAACTGAAGGACGAGCGAGAGATCAAAAGAAATGTAAATAATATAAAAACGCGAAAGAGGTCGATGTGAATGACATCACTCCCCCTACACTTAGGGTAAAGTATCCCTAGGTAGAAGAAAAAATAAGAGTGATGAAATAAAATGAAGATGGAAAAACTCAAGTCATTCACCTCCCCTATATTTAGCATAAAGTACAATCAAGGTATAACACACACAGAGAAGAAGAAAGAATGAAAGAAAAAGATATATACAGGAGAATATCAACTCAGGTATCATACATAGAAGATATCAAGGAATCATCGTCTGAAGCTACAGATATGGAATCAACCATGGACACGAATGTATCATGATCTAGATATGGCTTCAGCAACTATCCATTCACAACAAATGGCTATGCACCAGATGACAACCCAGATATGACAATACAACCATTATGACACACAACTCTAATATTGAACGGTCCTGACCATTTTCTTTTTAATTTATCGAGAACAACTTCAATTTCACATCAAACAACCAAACTTTCTGATCAGGGGAGAAAGTCTTCCTTCTAATGTGTCTATCATGCCAACGCTTAACTTTCTCCTTATACTTGAGTGACTTGTCGTATGGAAAATCTCATAACTCCAGCAATCTATTCAGATCCAACTTCCTATTTTGTCCTACTTTCTCATAATCCAAATTTCATGCAAAGAGTGCCCGTAATGATTTGTGAACTAATTCAATTGGCATGTGGCAAGGCTTTCCACAAACAAATCTGTAGGGAGACATACCTAGCGAAGACTTGTACGTTGTCCGATAAGCCCATAGAACTGAGTCAAGTATTTGGTATCATTTCTTCCTATTTGGATGTACAAGTTTATGCAATATCATCTTTATCTCGTAATTTGAAATCTCAGCCAAGCCATTAGTCTGTGGGTGGTAAGGAGACGCAACTCTATTAGCAATGGTGTAATCCTTCACAAGCTTCTTGACTTCTCGATTAATGAAATGGTCTACGCAATCACAAATGAGTATATTGGGAATCCCAAACCACGCAATAATGTGGTCCTTGAGAAAGGAACAAACTGTACGACTATCAGTGGCTCATGTGGGGATTGCCGCCACCCAACGACTAACATAATCCACGACAAGAAGGGTATATTGAAATCCCTAACTGAAAGGAAATGTGCCCATGAAGTCTATGCCACATGCATGCAAAATATTTGAAATCTGAATATATTTCAAGTGCATGGTTTATTAGGAAACAATGGTTCCTCCCACTTTATGATAGTCGGTACAACCTCGAACATAATCTATAACATCATTAAATTGAGTTGGTCACCATAGGCCACATTGTAGAACCTTAGTTGTTATGCGCTTCCCCGAATGATTCCCTCCGGACTCTAAACTATGATAATGCTCAAGTACACTAGTGTATTCCTACTAAGGATTTCAACTTCTCCAGATACAATCCATACCCTCACGAAGGAATATATCCACTCACTAGTAAAAATGTATCTCTGACAGGAATATGTCTACCTTGTGACTCAGCCAATCTTGTGAAAATTTCTTGAAGAAGAGATAGTTCATAACATAAGCATACCATGGGAGTGAGGGCACAAAAAAATGGTCTCATCTCGAAAGGTCTCTAATATGGGAAGAATTGACTGCTCAGAAGATTATGCATTTGTGATATGGGAAAGGTGATCTTCCACAACATTCTTTACTCCAGGTTTATCTCGAATCTCTATATTAAACTCATGTATAAGAAGGATCCATTTGATAGTCATTGTTTGGAATCCTTCTTTTCTTGTTGTTACTGTATGACAATGTGATCCATGTATACAATTGCATGTTAACCAAGAAGGTAAGATCTGAACTTCTTTATGCAAACACCACTGGTAACATCTCCTTCTCAGTTATTGTGTAATTGCGTTATGCCAATTCCAATGTCTTGCTAGCATAGTGTGTAGAAGACAATATACCATCCCTTCATGCCCTAAAATCAGAAACACATGTCATGATGTTAAAGGGGAGAGACCATTCATGTGGCTGTAGGGAAGGAGCACTAGTAACCATGTCTTTCATCTGGTGAAATGAGAGGACTTTCTCATCAACAACAAACCCACTCTCCTTGCATAAAAGCTTAGTCAAAGGAATTGCGATATTGATGAAGTCCTTAATGAATCGCCAATGAAATCCAACATGTCCATCAAATGACCTCAACTGCTTCAAATCCAGTGGTGACTTGCTGAACCGCATTTTCACCCCTTTAATACTCATGCATTTTGTCGTAGTAAAAGCGATGAAAACGATCCCTGCAAAGACCACACCTTCGAATATGTGGCAATTATTTTACTTGGCATGATACCAATGTCGAACACAGGGACATGAGCCTCCACATATATTCATCGAAAATTATTGATTAAATAATCAGTAATTAAATTGATATTGCTAGGTCTTATATGCAATTATAATGCATGACCCAGAATGATACACAGATATATCATTGAAACAAAAGGATGCAGAGACAAAGTAATATGATGCATGTAATTTTTATATGGTTTTTTTCATGCAATTAAATAATATGCAATGCAAATGATATGAAAGAAGATATAAATATGCCCTAAAATGATTCAAATTCCTTGACGAATCAGATGTAAATTGATTACAAAATCACTTGAGGCACCATAATAATTTGAGTCATATAAAATAAGCACAAGTGACACCTACAAGATCTATAATTTAGCACATGAAATTAAGGGTAAAAACACAGAAAACGTGATGCCATTAACTATAGAATAAAATAAGTGTCAAAATGAAATGGAAATCAACTCAATTGGAGTTTGCTTGCTCAAGATATGATCAAAAGAGTGCAAGGGAATATGTAATGAAAAACAAGGAAATAATTGATAAATAATCACAAATATGCCCTTGGACTGACATATTTGTAATAATGAAAACCAAGAGGGACCTCCCTGTAAATACCTAGAAGCACACATGAGGCATACACGCTTGGACTAGACTTTTTTGCTAAATCATAAAGCACGGAGGGCATGCATGCAAAAATCCCAACCCATACGTGCAAGGCACGTGCACGGTCTAGGTTTGGGATGATGTAGAGGTTCAGGCGTGTGGCTCGAGACACGTGGAAGCTTCAGAGATGGCTCATATCCACTAAGCATGCTGGTTCGAGCGGAGTGATGCGACTTGATTTGGGCCATTGGATAAGCATTTGGAAGGCACCATCCAACAGTGTTAGTAAGTCATGGCTCTTCCTCCGTCTTCGATATGTTGCGACATATTTGGAGCTCCAGCGAGTCCAAGAGCCCTCCATCGTGATTCTAACATCGGTTTGAAGGTCAGGGGAGATTGTTGAAGGACTAGCAAGGGAGTTGGAAGCGAGGCGTAGGTTCGACACTAACTGGAGAAGCGGAGTGGTGTTATGTCGTCGAAGGCAAAGTGTGAGATAGGAGACATGTTGATTTCTCTGACCATTGAAGAATGCAGTAACATGCAATGGTTAGCAATAGAGAGGCGTGCGAGGGGGTTGTGGAGTGAACTGAGGGCCATGGGTGGAAGGAGGCGAGGCCCTGGTGGGTTCCTCTCCGACGAGGTGATGAAGAAGGGAAAACAGGTGGTAAAGGTCTTGGAGAAGGAAAGAAGGTGATCGTAGTAGGTCATGAAGACTAGTGGTGTCCGGTGATTCTCTGGACATGGTAGGAGGTTTCCATGATGGTGCGTGATCGTGTGATTAAAAGAGAGAAAACAAATGGTAAAAGCAGAAGAGTCTTAGATGGGTCAACACCTAGCCGAAATAGCCATTAGGGCCTCTCGATCCAACCTCCATCTATCACAGGAAGGCAGAAAGCTTCTAGGCTCTTGGCACTGGAATGGTTGATGGAATGTGACAGGGGTGGATCGGGGGTATTATAAAGATGATATGCAAAGTTACGAGTGAGTTTTGTAATGCAGGTAATGAATACTTGGAGTGGAGACTTGAGGTGTTGATGGTCGCGTGATGGTTTGGGATCCTATGGCTACGTGGCAGTGGTGAGAAGAGATGGAGAGGAGTTATGGAGGCAACACTAGAAATAGAAGGGGTAGAGTCTTTCTGAGTGTAATGGACGGGGAGGGCAGTTACAGGAAGAAGACGATGGACGAGGACCATTGGATCGCATGATTCAACGGTCCACATAAGGGCGTGGGAGAAGTGTGCAGATCATATCAGGCGATCTGATCCAAAGGCATTTGGCAAGGCGGAGATGAGTGAACCTGATGCGATCTAGAGGATCTCATCTAACAGATGAGCAAGGGGCAGATTGGGGCAGTGGTGATGAAGTATGGAGACTTATCCAACTGTCACGAGAGGAATGTTGTCATGGAAGGAGCGGAACCATTTAATGAGGGTTCATCTAATGGTGGAGATGGGAGCAGAATAAAAAGGTAGAGATCTGATCATAAGGAGTGGATGTGACATTTGTGGGACAAAGGGAGATGAGCAGTGGAGATGAGGCAATAAGACGTGATCCTAAGGCTGCGGAGGCATCCTTATGTTAAGATGAGAAGGGGCCACATGGGCGGCACAAGGGGAGCCACGTGGCCCAATCAATTATTCAAAAATTAAGATATAAAGAAAATTAAGAAAGAAATAATTGGTGGGCGAACTAACAAGAAGTCAAAACATGAAAGTTGTAGATCATGATGAGATCTTCAAGTTTGATGTCGACAAAAAAGTCAAAAGACGTCACTATACAAAGAGATATATTCGGTAGCATTTGTAGTAGGTAAAAATATTGTTTTTGATGGTTTTGTTCAAATTGGAACAAGGTTTCTCTCGAGTGCCTTATTACTCAACACACGTATTTTTGTTTGTTGATCAATGTGTCTGTCAAGAGACCTCGGAGTCGTCTGCACTTGTTTTCCGAGGAGTACATCAATGTGTGCCTCTTTTGAATATCTAAGATACCTTCGACACCCAGACGTATATCACTACACGATGCAGAGCCCTTTTTGGGAGCCATCCTGACTCCTTGGTACAAATAGATTTGGTCCATGTGGACATTTTGAAATTTTTGGCAGCGCTCGCCTTTGGTGAAATCTCTTTGAATTTGTATTTGTAATGAAAGATGTTTTCCTTGTATGAGATAACTTATCTCGAATTCTGTTTCATTGATGTTTGGCTAGATCCATTGCTTTTACCAAGAGTTGGTGCACACTGATCAATAATTATTTAATTTCATCACACTTTAGCACATAGGAAAATATCAAAAGATAGCATGTTGACACTCAGGTTTTATGAAGCCTTCATTGACTTTATCCCAACCTCAAGCATCATTAAATTGGGTCTAGATTCAAATCTCCAGTCCTAGTTTCTCAAGTGATAACTCAACTCATCTCATCATTCATGCAGTTGTGAAAGTTATGTGCATATCATATTCTTTAGAAGATAGAGATGAAGAGTGTAATATAGCGATCAAATCTTTCAAACTAAGGAAGTGTGGATTATTAACTTTCAAAACCCTAATAACTGAGGCTAGTTAATTCATACTCTCAATATCTCAGAAACCAAGTGTCCTCAACTCCTCAAGCTTTGAGTGAAAGTGAATGTGTCAAGAATACATCAACTCTAGAGTTGGTGAATTTTTGGTATTTTTGAGCTTTTCAAATTTTTATGGTATTTTTTTTATTTCGAGAAAATTTTGATTGGTCTAAGCTCATGTGAATAGTTGCATCCATTTCCAGCCAGTATCGATGTAAGTACGGACCGTTAGATGGCTACCCGTATTACTTCAAGACGGTGCCATTCGAATTGTCTTTTAATCACCCAATCTGCTATGGGAGACCATAGTTTACTCACTGAGAAATGGATACTCATTTTAATCCTAATAGTTAGAATCACTACTCAACAAAAGATTTTAATTTTTCAGATTTTTATGGAATTTTTGAAAAATGTTTATAGTAATTACAAAACAAGAAGTTTGTCCCTCAGTTTTGAAAAGATTTTTGAAAATATTTTTCAAACCATGTCACATAAAATATATATATACAGATATTCAAAAAAATTTCAAACGATTTTCAAAGTGAGTAAGACCCCGTTTTTCAAACCCATGTCAGACATTTTTTAAAATAGTGTAACACAGTTAGAAAATTTTCCAAAGCAATTACAAACATTTTTAACAAAAAAAATCACAAGATACATATACCCTCCCCCCAAAAAAGTTTCAAAATACGAGCTATGGCTGAAGTATATATACAATATATACGGTATACCCCTATACTTAACATTTGATATGTCCTCAGAGCACAAATTGATATGAAGCCATAGCTCATGTTAAACACAAGGTGATAAAATGGAACTGGCTCAGACAGACCCCCAATACTTAGGTCAAAATGATCTAATTATATGAAGTCAAGAAGAGAGAATAATGAATGACTCAGGTCCCCCCTATACTTAGGCTAAAAATTTCCTAAGTATTAGATATGCAATAAGGAAGGAGGGACCAGGGTGAGTGATCAGTGACTATACAATGTTTCCCTTATACTTAGGCCGAAGAGTAGAATGAGTATTAGGATATGCATTTAAGGAAGGGGAACCAGCGATAGTTAGGGTTAGAGGAGGGGTGGATATTCACATATGAATCGATGGAGATGGGGAAAGGGGGAGTAGATCATCTAGGGTTATGGGAGGGTTGGGGGAAAACACATTCAGTCTCAACCAAGCATACAATACCCCTTGATTCACCAACACACACATGATAACCAACAAAGGTTGATAATTTATCTTTTCATTTGTATTGATGATCATTCAAAATCGAAGTTCATTACGCATGTTTAAAGGCAAGGTTTTTGGCACTATCCAAGGGATACGTCCTCACCTCTCAACATTCAAACATCATGCATACAGTGTCGAGGGTTGCTCTCCCATAAACTAAGAGTGAAGTTTATTCGAATTTATGTCAACAACTTGCAATACAATCCCGATTTCAATTTGAGATTGTCACGGCATTAATGTGAGAGAAAATCAAGCATACATCGTCTACTCGGCCATTCCCATTTTCCTTTAACCTTCTCGTAATAAATAAGTTGAAGATTGGGAAAAGCCAGTGCATTTGTGAAAATCCACGATGCATGCTTCAAAAAGAGAACTTAGAAAAAGAACTTATTGTACCTCCAGTATCTTCATGCATATGCTAGACTGTATTGAAGTATTATGCTATGTGCATGGAAGTTGAAGAAACCACGCCATAAAAATGCTTCTATTAGTTGGAAAGATTTCAATTTATTTTGCAAAGTGAAGCGATGTATGTGCACCTAGTGATTGATGTGTTTCTTAACGTACGAAGCAAGAAAATGATAGTGAAAAAAGAGAGCTCGGAGAGCCATGTTCCTAGCCCTAGGTTGACACTCAAGTGGAACTACTAGATATGCAATGATTCGCCTCGAGATCGGATGGAACCAGCTCGGGAAGATGGTCATCCCGAGCCTATGAAGACATACGTTCGACGGTAGTCGGTCGAAAGCTCACAGAGTCTGAGCCAAAGAGTCGTCGAGACGTCATCCTCGATGTCAAGAGGAGATCGGGAGAGCACGTGTACGATTCAAATGAAGAAGGAATGCGAAAGTCGCGGACACTCACGCCCCGCAAAAAAAACACAAAGCAAACCCTGTTATCATCAAGTCAACCCTGATGAGGACCGTAAGAGTTCGGTATTTTTATCTTTTCGGTTTTAGGGTTGTAATTAGCAAACGTTGCGGTTACGTGGGCTGAGCAAGCCAATAGGTGCCCGATAGTTTCTCCAAGATACTGGCCCGAATCCTTACTCGAGACCACTCGCACTCAGCCAGTATGGGAGTAAGTACGGACCGTTTCTGGCTACCCGTGTTACTTGAGGACGGAGCCTTGCGCAGTGTCCTCTAAACCTCCCGCTCTGCTAAGTAAACCCGGACCGTTTCCAGCTACCCGAGCTTACCGACTGAGGAACAGTGATCAGGTGTATGGACCCAGTAGTATCTCGCAAGAAATACGGGGTTTTGTCTCTATCCTTAAGTGTCGGCTCTCGAGCTCGCGTACTCTGAGAAATGTGCGGGGGTTACTCTCCCCAAATCATTTGAATTGAGTTACGGTTTTTGATCAGATATTTTTAACAGTCCCGATTTTAGTTTTGCGATTTTTATGGTGTTTACCAAACAACTTCTATTTATTTTTTTTCTTTTTGTTAAAACCCTAGAGCAAGCACCTAGGTTGCAAATCCTAAAACTAGCTACGCGGCACAAGCAGATAGAGTAAAAACCTAAACAATCATCTAGAAAATCGCAGAAAACCGATAAGCGATGAAAAAGCCGCGGTGGGTGCCCTGATCCTCGGATACACGGTATCCGACGAATCAGGCCCCGAAAAAAAATGAGTGTTTTATTACTAAGTACAACTCTCTCCCTTTCTCTCTCTTTTACAAATAAAAGGATACTAAGTCTTTGCTCCTCTGCAGTCGACTCGTGAAGAAGAAGCCGACCTCTGCTCTTTCAACTGGCTCGGCTTCCGCAGAAGCCGGTTGATCCTGCAGGCCCTACAAAGATGATTAGCACAAAAGAATTGATCGAGAAAGCTGTGAAAGCCGTAAAGAAACCAAAAAGAAACTCAGAAAACAAGGCACGCAAAAGCCATACGAAAAACCGTATGAAACAAAGAGAAGAGAAAATAAAGTCACGAAAATTGAAAAATCAAAGGAATCTAACGCCTCCCCGGCAACGGCGCCATTTTGATGGGGGTAAAAAGATCGAGTTTCGCGGCTTTCACTTTTTTTTAAAGAAGAAGAAAGTAAATTTTCGGTTGTAGCAGAAAGCCGCGAAACAAAAAAAATTCGATATTTAAAACCTATCAAACAAGTTTACTATTTTCTGTCGGAAAACCGTTCACTAATATTTAACCAGGCAAGTGTTCCTGGGTTGAACTCAAGGAGGCAGAATATATTCCCTAGATTTCTCTTCTCTTACTTTTATTTTAATTCTTCTCTAAGTCAAAATGCTTCTCTTTTTTATTTTTATTTTTATTATTTTTATTTGATTTGATTCTTTTCAAATTTTTATTTAATTTTCAAAAAGGATATTTTTCAAAAAGATTTATGTAGTATATAGTAGGTGAATAGAATATAGGTGATATTATATAGTAAGGGTGAACGAGGTTCGAGCCGCGGTCTCGAACTACAAAAGAAAACAAAACAAAACGAAGCGGTTTTCGAGGAAATCAAAACACGTCAAAAACTCATCAAAAAGCCGCGAAAACTTTGTACTAAGTAGCTGGAGTAGTTGTGTAACTACCCTCAAAGAATCGTCGAAATCCGTGGTCACGAGAACAAGAAACAACCCCTACAGCCCAGGGGCATAAGCGCAAGAAAAACTATTTAAAAGTTCTCAATTTGGTCCTCAAGGACTGTTCTGAAGAAAAAGATATACAAATTTTTACATTTAGGTCCCTGCGGAGGGACCTAAATGCAATTATGCAAAGGTCTGGAGGCGCGCTGCAATTCTGGAACTCGGCTGGACTTATGACGCAATTTTCCCACCGTTTCAACTTTGACGGCCGAGATTAGAACGTGCGGATGCAGATCGGAAGGCTACGGATGCACCACGTGTCAGCAGCCTGTACACCGGGCGTTCTTGAGCAGTTACAACTCCTGACGGACGAGCCTTCTTCTCCTATTTATCGCGGCCGCTCTTCCGACGACTTTGGCTCTCCGGCGGGGCCAGAGGGGTGGCTCCTCCACCCCTCGAGCTCGCCCGCGGTAGGGATGAGGCTGGCGCTGCTCCGAGCGGCGGCGGAATGGCGTCGAAGTCGGTGGTTTCAACTTCTTGGAGCTGACTCAGTCATGGCGAAGCTTCTTTGCAGATGATTTTCGATGATGATTGAAAGCTCTAGATACAAAGCTAATGGCCCGCGATGAAGTATGATCTGCAAGAAATGCAATAATATGCTCGATTCGTATTGAATCGGCCAAAAGGTTACAAATCAAAAGCTCCAAAGTTTAAAGAAAATCATATATTTCCAGCCAAACAACAGAATGCATGAAGAAGACGATGGTTTGATGATTGATTAGAGGCGAATCTAAAGTGAATTGAGAGGGTTTTAGTTTGTGCGGATTAGGTGGTTGGTTAACCTATCTAAAGCATGGATTAGCCACGCTAATCGTGGCACGATGATCGAGAAACAAAATCGCAAAGATGAAGGGGCTGACCTGGGAACTGGAGGTGTATGACCTCCAGGTGGTAGCTCGACGAGCAGTCTTCTCGGAGCTTCACGCGGCACGATGCTGCGATTCAAGGCTTTGCTCCGCCTTGGGACTCCTCCTCCAACGTCCTTCTTCCTCGCGACCTCCTCCTTGGCGCTGTCACCGCCGTCGATTGGCCGGAATGAAGCTTCGAAGTAGGGGTGTTGGTTACTGGAACTTAGGTTCCTGGTAGTTGGAGTAGTTCTCTTTGGCTATGGCGACTTGGGGCCCTTATATAGGGAGATTTCGTGCACCCCAAGTTAGATCTAAGGGTTGGCGAGCTTGGTGGTTGTTAGGAGAAAGGGACGGAGGGTCTAGATTGGATCAGAAGCTTCAAGAAGGGCGCGGGAAAAATGAGCAAAGAAGGCCGGTTGAACATCCTGGCGCAACCTCTTCTTGAAGAAGAAGGTCTCAGGTGCTGACAAGTGTCAG
The DNA here is from genome assembly GCA_037367405.1 of Ottelia alismoides. Taxonomy (NCBI): domain Eukaryota; kingdom Viridiplantae; phylum Streptophyta; class Magnoliopsida; order Alismatales; family Hydrocharitaceae; genus Ottelia; species Ottelia alismoides. The sequence goes on from JAZKJV010004510.1 coordinate 1,364,547, forward strand.
CACCTGGTTTGTCCAGAGGCTGAAAATTATTGTAAAATATATAATAATTAGTAAATGATGTTATTTTAATTAGGTATAAATACAAGAAAGTTAAATAAATTAATTTTCTAAATTATGGTATAAATACTTTTAATAAATAATAAATATTTTTTAAGATATAAATATTTTATTAATAAATATGTATTTATAAATAGGTTTTAGATTTTTGATTTAATAATTAATTAAGTAAAAATTAATTTTATATTTTATTAATTATTAGGGTATTAAATAAAACTTGTACGAATTTTTATGAATTAATTTACATATTTTAATAAATAGAGTAAGTATCTATATAGGTCAATTATACCTATATTTTTAGGTGTTTGATTTTATAAAAATAATAAATAATCTCCAAAAATTATGAAATAATTTATGGTGAAAGTACAAGATCATGAAATAATTTAAAAATTATAAAATTGAGAAAATAATAAATAGTGTGTGTTACATAAAATAAATAGCCCAGAAACCCCTTTGTCTTTTGGTCCCAAAACTGACTTTTTGCAAACGGACTCCGAATTCAATGAAACCACCTTTATTAATTACATAATATTATTTTATGAACTTTAAAGGTGAGTAGAGTGAAATTGGAGTTCGTATGAGGAAGTTATGATGTTCGGAAGTTGAGATTTTGACAATTTGTAAGCTGGATTTCTTGGCATATTTACAAGGTAGTATTTTTAACTTATTTTTATATTTTTATTTACATTTTTATGAATAATTAGGAGAAAGAATTGGTGAAAAATATGTTAAGATGAAATAATTAAAATTCTTTGAAGTTTTGTATTTTATTTTATAAATAGTGAAAGGTGTATCTACATGTGATAAATTATTTTTATTTGGTTTTCTTTCCTTATCTCCCCCTACTTATTGGTTTGTCGACCAATCCATGCTGACTTGGTCTCGGGGGTTTGGCTATAAATATATCTTACACCTATATTTATACTTTAAGTCGTATTGCATATATATACATATACTCCATCTGCCTTTGTCTTTCTTTTTCTGGTTCTTTATTTATTTACATGAGTTTAGTGGTTAAAAGTGAATATTTACACATGAATGATGTTTTGTTAAAGTATGAGAATTAGTGAATATTTACATGTATTTGTTAAGGGTTTTAAGACAAAATGTGACAGAAAAGTTAATGAATCGTGGATTCATCAAACTACTAGATATGCAATGATTGCATTTTTTACAAGAGATGAATGAGCAAATTTTGACTAAACTCCTTGAACCCTCCTGAATTTCCTTAGTGGCTCCTTGCAGCGGGAGCTCCCAACTCCACACCTCTATGTAGATCGACCATCCTCGATCTTCTTGGCCCCTGCCCCAAACGAAAAAGTCAGGAACAATATAAAAAATTTAATCAACAAATGATGCATAATTGAACATATTGTGAAGACCTAAAATTTTGAAAATAATCGCATAAAAAATATGCAATAAATATCAATAAACAAATAAAGGTAAGTCGGGTCCCGGCAACAATGCCATTTGATGAACCGCATTTTCACCGCATATACTATGGAAAAAATGTACTAACATTAAAGCGGTGAAAACACGATTCATCATCGGTGAAAATGTTGTTTATCAACTTCCCTTCTCCAACACTCCCTTCCATCTTGTACTCATGCTTTCTTCCTTTTAGTTCAATGCATACACACCACCTCCGACCCAATTAAACTCCCCAACAATGGTGCCCTTTGATGAACAACGTTTTCATCGCTTTAATAGTAACGATCCATGCAAAGACCACATCTTCGAATATGCAGTAATTATTTTACTTGGTAAGTGTACCAAGGTCGAACACATGGACACGAGCCTCCTCATCTATTAATCAAAAATTATTGATTAAATAATGAGTAATTAAATTCGTGCCTAGGTCTTCATATGCAATTACAATGCTTGACACGAAATGATATGAAGATATATCCAGCAAACAAAACGATGAAGATATCAAGATAATTCCATGCAGTGCAACTGACTATGCATTAATATTCTCCAATTAATCAAATCATTGAGCCATAAAATAAGGACTGATTTAAGAGACAAATGGATCATTAAATCGAAAACAAACATCTGTTAATGGCAAATAGTTAGAGATTAAAGGAGCTATATATCATCAAAAATTATCACATTTAATTAAGTGTCAAAATGAGAAATTACTATGCCATTAGATAGAGCATAAAACTAGCAACAAAACGAGACCAAAATCAATTGAATCGGAGTGCAGATGCATAAGATATTCAATAAAGATTCTAGGGGTATAAATGCAATAAAAATGTGAAAGTAAATGGATAAATAATCACAAATATGCCCCTAGAGGGGCATATTTGTAATAATCAAAACCCAGAGGGACCTTCCAGTAAAATACCCAAGCGCACACAAAAGGCACGCGCGCTTGAATTGGACTTGTTTACAAAATCAAGAAGCATGTAGGGATTGGATTCAAATAACCCAACCCGCATGCGCATGGCACATGCATGATCCAGGTCCGGGATAAAGCGGAGTCTCAGGCGTATGGCTTGGGACATGTGGAAGCTTCGGAGATGGCTCGTATCCATTGAGCCTGCTAGTGCCAGCGGAGTGATGTGGCTTGATCTGAGCCATTGGATAAGCGCCAGGAAGGCACCATGGAACGATATCTGTAAGTCATGGCTCTTCCTCCGTAATCGATATGTGGCGGATCATTTGGAGCTCTAGCGAGCCCATGAGCCCTCCACTATGCTTCCAACGTCAGTCTGAAGGTCGAGGGAGTTTGTTGAAGGACTGGCAAGGAAGAGATCCATCACTGACTGGAGAAGCCGAGTGGTGCTATGTTGTCGAAGGTGGAGCACGAGATCGGAGACATGCTGATTTCTCCTACCATTGAACAATGTGGTGACCTGCAATGATTATCAATAGCCAAGGCATGCGAGGGGGTTGTAAGTTGAACGGAGGGTCGTGGGTGGAAGGACGCGAGGCCCTGATGTGTTCCTCTCTGACAAGGTGAAGAAGGGAAAGTGGTGGTGGAAGTCCGAGAGAAGGAAAGAAGGTGATCGGAGTAGAGGTTGCGAAGACCAGTATTGTCCATTGATGCTCCGATTGATGTGGTATGTGATTTCCATGATGGTGTGTGATCGTGAGATTAAAAGAGATAAAACACATGGGAAAAGCAGAGGAGTCTTACCAAGAGATTAACAACGAAGAAGGCATAACGAGGCTTGGGGTGAGCCAGTGAGGCTCGGGTCGTTACACATCGTGCTCAATAGAGGGCACAGAGCTCGATGGTGGTGTAGCTGTCCTGACATATCCAAGTTGACCATGGATCAACTCCTGGTCGGAATAACCATTAGAGCCCATCGTTCCGACCTCCGTCTGTCACAGGGAGGCAACGATGGATGGAATGTGACGGGGGCAGAGCGGAAGGTATTTGAAGGTTGAGATTGGTTATTAGGGGCGAGTTTTATAATGTAGGTAATGAAGACCTGGAGTGAAGACTAGAGGAGTTGATAGTCGCGCGAAGATTAGGGGTCTTGGGGCTATGTAGTAGTGGTGAGAAGAGACAGAGAGGAGGTTGAGAGATGATGCTAGAAATGGAAGGGGGGGGAGAGTTTCTGAATGTAATGGATAGTGAGTGGAATTACAGGAGGTAGATGATGGACGAGGGCCATTGGATTGCGTGATCCAACGATATAGATAGAGGCGTGGGCAAAGGGTTCAAATCGAATTAGGCGAACTGATTGAAAGACGTTTGACAAGGAGGAGATGAGCAGTTTTGATGCGATCTGGAGGATCGCATCCAACGGCCAAGCGAAGGGTGGATGCGGGCAGTGGTAATGATATTTGGAGGCTTATTCAACAGTTGCTAGAGGACATGTGATGTGGAATTAGAGGAACCGTTAGATGAGGGATCATCTAACGGTGGATATGGGAGTGGAACTAGAAGGTAAAGATCTGATCATAAGGAGTAGATCAGACGACTGGGGAGTAAAGGGATATGTGCAGTGGAGTTGAGGGAAGGGAGATGTGATCCAAGGGTTGTGGTGGCGGCCTTGTGTCAAGATGAGAAGTGGCTACATGGTTGACCCAGAGGATGCCACATGGCCCAATCTATTATTCAGAAAATAGGATAAATAAAGAAAATTACAAAAGAAATAATAGGAGGCCGAATTAACAAAAAGTTAAAACATGAAAGTTGTATATCTTGATGAGATCTAAAATCATGTTGATCACAAAGATAGAAGAGGTCATTTATACAAGAGATATTTTTGGTAGCATTTTTAATAGAATTTTTTTTGTTTTGTTCGTTCTTTATATTTTTATTTCTTTTAAAACCATGATAAATGTAAATAATATTTATCTATTTTTGAGATTTCTAATAAAGAGAATGTTACTGATAAATATACAATAATTTGTAATTAGGGTTAATTACAAGGAGAAGGATTATTGCTAAAGATGCAGAATTAATGATGGTTTATAATGAAGTTTTTATTATTTGATGATAAAAATATATAATCGTGATGATTAATCATAGATTCATCAAGGCTCTAGCTTTGAGCTCACATAAATCTTAGCAAGGTCGACCTCCATACCATGTTTGGAGATTACATGGCCCAAAATAATTACATTAGTCACCATAAAGTTACTCTTCTCCCATGAGAGCACTAAGTTTACCTTGCAAGAATATGAAGTACTCGATCTAAATGAGAAAGACATATATCAAATCTATCACTGTAGACCGAGAAATCATCCATGAAAACCTATAGAAAACTACATATCATGTCAGCCAGCAAGAATAACCAACATATACCTTTGGAATGTAGCGAGGCATTCTACAATCCAAAGGAAATCCACCTAAAGGTGTAGGTGCCTGATGGACCCCTGAACCTATCCTCTTAATGGTGTCGAATTGATGTTTTCGTTGCAGTCGGATAAATCCGGATCAATAAAAAATAACTTCACAAATCGATGAATCGTCTAATGAATTAACGTATGGTTTTATGTTTGTTTAGCCTGGGCAAGCCCCAGGGTCGACTCAAGAAGGCAAAGGAACAACTCGGGATCAGATTAGAGGGGTTAGATTGCGGTTTTCCAAGTAGGATTTTTTTAATATTTTTATTGCAATAAGAATGCAGATGCACTGATGCGAATGAACAAGGTTATTAAGAAAATCAACAACTTAGCAAAATTAATTTTAATCTGAAATTAGTCTAAATTGACCAAGTTATATTTTTCCTGTAAATCTAATTCAATGATTAATGCAAAATGATTTTTTTGGAATTTTTGGATTTAAAATGCACAAATGAAAAATGCAAAATTTTTTGGGGTTTTATGTAATTTTTCACGTAAATGATGCACAAAAATTATAAAAATTTACTGGAATATAAATATGAAGAATTCAAGCTATACTAATTGTTTTTGGAATTTTCTGACATTTTATGATTTCTTAATGAATTATTTATTGAAAACAGAGTGTCTGTGAGTATTTAATTTCTAATTAATCCACAAAATCAAATTATCCAAAGAATGAATTATCTCAGATAGTTATTTCAATAAGGAATCCAGGAGAGTTGAAATTTTTCAAAAATCATATTCGTGAATTTAATTAAAAATCAATTACAAAAATCAATTTCGATAAATCTTGAACTTAATCAAAGCACAAATAGATGCATCATCTACAATTTTTTCACAATTTTTAGAGCAATAAATAGGTTTGTGCGAATTTCAGAGCATAAATGGTCAAAATATCACTGATTTTCAAACTCTGATTTTTAGTAAATAATCTAATGTCATAAAAATGTAAATAAATAACCACAAGGTAAAGATTTAGTTGCTCTACAACATTCTATTTTTCATTAAAGTAAATGATGCTAATTTGCGGTCCAAATGTTCATGCGAAGTTAGGGGTATCAATGCAATACAGAAATTAAAATAATAAACTCAAACTGTGCACAGGGGCACTTCTGAAAATATGTAAACTTATAGGGACACGAGGGTAATTTTCACAAAATAATAATAAAATAAAAATAAAAATCGACCTTTTCTTTTCCTCTCCTGCAAGCTTGGGCTCACGCACGAACGTGGGGGCGGCGTGGGCGGCTCGTGGCGTGTGCAGGCGGTTCGCGGCGTGAGAGCGGGGCTGGGTCGACGGGCGGCGGTGGCGCGCTCGTGTTGGTGAGGGACGGATAGCGGAGGACGGCTTGCGACGCTTCTGGAGACTTGCGGCCATTTGGGCTGGGGTAGCACAACGTGATGCGTGGAGCGGCACGGGGGTTACGTGCATGCCGCTCACTGTCAGTGAGCGACCTGGAGCAGTCCAGCGGGCAGGCGGTGCACGGGGGCTGCGGTGCGGCAGCAGAGGCGGGGCTGCGGCGAGGCGCCATGCAGCGCTCGCACCGCTGCACAGATGAGGTGCAAATGACATGCTATGTAGATGAATGAAATGCAATACTCTTTTTTTAGATGCAGAGAGGATGTGCAAGAGTAAATAAGAAGCCTATTTTCTTGTTTTTTTTTTCAAAAATTTGGTATACCTCCTATGTTACAACAATTTACAAGAGTTTTATAAGTATTATACAAGTTTTATACGATATACAAGTATACATGTATTTTAGAACATTTTTGTTACAAAAGTTGTACAAGTACTATACAACAAGTAATTTTTTTTTCAAATTTCACCAACCCGTAATTATTTCATAATATATACAAAAAAAAATACGTGAAAATACGTGAAAGTACGAGCCATGGGTAAAGTATATATGTAATATATACACGCCCCCTGTACTTAGCGTGTGCTATGTCCTCAGAGCACGAAAAGCGAGGAAAAAGACATAGCTCGTGCTAAGTGTAGGAGAGCTAAAAAACAAAATGTATAGAAGTCACTTCGCCCCCCTATACTTACGCTCTGGCAGCCTAAGTGTAGAAAAAATGGGGCAGGCGAGGTTAGGACGGGAAATGGAGGAGTATATACACGGCGGGCATCGGTCCCCCTATACTTAGGCTCCGGTCAGTCTAAGTATAGGACAAGAGTGAGTATAAGAACCGATGAGATATGGAGAATGTACATAAAATGATGAAGAGACTCGGGTCACTCTCCCCCTATACTTAAGATCTGATCATCCTAAGTATAGCCATAAAATGAATGATATGGAGCTGGGGCGAGTGATTCGAATCACTAGGCAGGGAGGGAAAGAAAATATATACAAGGAGGATTGAGAATATACATGGATCAAGAAGGTTTGTGACGAACCTTCTTGCATGCGCGAGGAGGTGGGTAATATACAAGTGTGTCACTGTCAAAATCGTCCTCAGATGAATAGTAGTGCGGTGAAGAGATCGTCCGACGCTGGTCGACACACGGCTGCTTGCTTAGATAAGGCTTGAGAACAGCCGAACTGAGCTCACTCATTTAAATCACCTTATCCGGACCCGATGTGGATTCCTCTGATAATTCCTTCTCTGGAATGTTGAAGGAAATTTTCTTGGTCGATTTTCTAAAACCTGAATCATGGAGAGGGAGATGAGAGCGACGCGCCTTGAGAGGTTCGGGGAAACACGTTGAGGAATCAATTCTTGACGTCCTCTCACTAGAAAGCCGACTAGAATAGGGAGCAACCGTGTTTTTATGTGGAGTCAATGTAATCGTGGTTGTTTCCTTTGAAGGTCCAGGATGTGGTGCGGTGCTAACCATTGGTTCCTCATCAGACGAGTCACCATATAAATTGGAATATTCCTGAAGGGTCAGCATACGTCTCGAGAAAGTGCTAGAGATCTCAGCTGGCTTGTCATTATTAGGCTCTTGTGTCAGATCACTGAAATGATCAAGGCAATCCACAAAGGTTGTGTCCGACTCAATGATAGCTTCTGGTCGTGAGTCCTCCTTAGAAGCTGTCACGGTGGTGGTGCAAGCATTTGATGAAGTGGAGGTGTGGGGAGTCTCTGATCCTACGGTCGTCCGGACAATCGATCTCTCAGGTGTAGTAGAGAGGTGGGACTCATCTTCCTCTCGATGGTTACGACTGTCAGCGGATGTACGGGTTACCTTAGAGTAAAGTTTATCAAAGAATGGATGAGGTCAAAGCGCTATCAATGCTGTAAAATCGATTTCCCGAGTCTCGCAATCTATAGTCGACTTAGCCAAGGCTAAGAACGGCTTCTCAAGAATAATCGGAGACTGGGAAAACTCTCCTAGGTGCTCAATGTCAATGATCGTGAAGTCCACCTGGAGTAGAGCACCTTGGAAAGTAATGATGACTGAAATGTTTCCTCTCGACCGTTTGATGGATTGATCAGCCAGTTGAACGATCTCTCTCGCCTTCTTAAGTGGCCTGAGTTTGAGCTTGTCAAACACATAGGTCGGGAGGATATTTATCGGTGAGTCATCATCGATTCTTACATGGGTAAAGATGGTATCTTTTATTTCACATTCAACTCGGGGCAACCGCTTCACTCTGCAGCTCTTGGTCTTTCTCCCCATCACCAAGGAGGTGACCATAGACACTATGTGTCTTTCAGTCCTTGTCCTCTTATTGCCCGACCTCTTAGGCATCAATTTACTTCTCACAAATCATTTGAGGTCGGGAAAGTGATCTATGGCCTTTATTAAGGGAAGATTAAAAATCAATTCTTCATCGAGTGCTTCCCTTAGGGTAGGATCAAATTTTTTAAGTCATTTTTATTTTCTATTTTTATGGTTTTTTATGATTTTTCAATGTTTTTGGTCTTTTTGGGATTTTCAATTTTTTTGGTGTTTTCGGTGGATGAATGATCAGACACTGGATTGGGAGGAAATGGGTTAGTGGAAGAGGGAGATAGAATGGACACCAGCTGTACACCATGTGTGGGTTCCCTATTGTTCACTCGGTTTTCAACATCAGGTCTACATACTTACTTATCCACTTTCATACCCATGCTGGCAGAAATTAAGTGCAAGATTTCGATGACATCTCTCTGCTTGATACCGAATGTTTCATTTTTCTTAATAAGTCTGGAAATGTCATCCTTTAAAATGTTCTCATGACAAATCATGTTAGAGTTCTGCTCAATTGGAGGATACTGCTGAGATACTGGGGTCTCATACTCAACATACCTAGACTCTGGCATGTAATGCTGGTTCGAGTATGGACTATGGCAAATATTGGTCGGAGCCTCATATGATGAAACAGGGACTGATAAGTCTAGCTCATGAGTCAAATCTTGTGAATGTATAGGCTCTCCAAATAAAGGTTGGTTAATGGAAGCTTGATCACTAAAGTCAATCGAGTCTAGGAAATCATGATGTGCATGCCTCTCCATTTGGTATGTTCGATCGAACATGTTATGCCCTAATGTCAAGTCAGGATGCGTATATGTAAATTGTTGTCTGGTCCCTACTAGATGTGAGAATGAAGTATGTGGGGGCATATAATTTTGCCAATCATCTATCTCATCAGTTGCTTGCTCTTCTATCGATTCGTTGATTCCTGCAAGCTCTCGAGAATAGGGACAGTCAGCCCAAGATAGAAGTGGATTCGGAGTGTTGGAATATGGAGTAGGTTAGAAATGCGAAGAAGTGGAGAAGTCAGTCGAAGTTCTGACTTCATAATCGGGTTGAGGTGGAGTCGACCATGGGTAAGGGTCTCCCGTGGGTGGTGGAGGATACATGGAAGAATGAGAAGGCGAAGATGAACGGTATGTGGTCGAGGAGGATTGACCAGAGATCACAGGGTATGGGGACCAATATCCCGACATCTTTGAAGAGGAAAGGATGATTATAAGTAGGTGGAGGTAGAAAATGTGCAATTACACAGGATAACACACATAAACAGACTTAAAGACAAATGCAAGAGCAAACCCCGAGTTCACACTCAACACGGTGAAGGACTCGAAATCGAGTCCAATTAATCTGGTTGATTTAAGTGTGATTTTTCAAGCAAGATAGCAAGGATTTACGTGACCTATAGGGAAGTTGACTAAAAGCCAAATGCGTCTTCCTTATTTAACCTGTCACCTAAGATACTGCTGGTCCTTCCTTTATTCGCTCTTATACCAAGTTGATGGATTCAAAGACCTGCCCCTATCTACCTTCAAGTAGGTGGAGGCTGACAAGGCCGAAACTTCACCCCAGGGGGTTACTGGCTACTTGTTGCGAAGTACCGCAATTTCGCCCCTATTTACCTAAGACAGGCGGAGGCTACTTGGTACTAGTCAGTGAATCTGAATAATTCAACTTGTGATATTTGCTAGGATCAGTCGGAACATGATATAGAAAGCAGGGATTTGGGCTTTGCCTTAAGGTGTTCACACACACTTAAGTACCCTCACTCAACCTAAAAACAAGGTCGGGGATTAATCTCCCGCAAGCAGAATTTCCGATTTTATTGAATTGTTTTTGGTCAATAATGTTAGCAGTCCCGATTTTAAGTTAAGTTATCACTGGTTTAGTCCAATCCACACAGCACGTCTATCGTCCGGTTCCAATTTCCTTTTACTTAAGTTTGAAAACCAAGAGAGAGAAATCGAGAAAAGACGATGCACGAAAATCAATGATGCTTATGCTGAGTGAAGAATACTTACATTGATCCCTTCGCTTTTTGCAGGATGCAAAATAGAATTGAAAACTTGTATACTACAAGCAAATGCAGACGACAAAATCTGCTCCTCGACAAACAATTCTATTAGTGAGTGAAGCACATGTTGATTTGACTAGATCTGCGGTCTAGGTGCATCTTTTAAGTGAAGTGTGTGGTCCTAAAAAATTACGAGCACAAGCAAATCCTATTGTGGCTCGAGGAGCCACTAGTGCAAGCCTATTCTAAAGATTCAATCCACACAGCACACAGGCACATGGTTCCACTATGTTTACACACGTGAGAACTCAAGCGGGAACCGCTGGAAATGCAGACACCTTTTTACAAGTTAACAAAAAAAAATCATTCTGGCGTCTCAACAGCCGACTTGATCCACAAATCGTCGGCCTACGATGCACTTCAAGATGCGTCGACTTCAAGAAAGTCGCTCCAAGTCCATCGGGCCCTCGCACAAAAAGATATAAAAATGTCAGAGAGAAAAAGAAAAATAAATAGAGAGAGAGAGAAAAATAACAGAAAAAATGGAATAATTACAAGGTGGTTCGGGGACCAAACTACCCGAGTGAGTGGAAAATGTAAATCTAATTTTCTAAAACGATCCTAAGCCATTTGCCTCCATTTGATGAACTGCAGAATCTACCCTTTTAATATGCCTAATTGATAATTTCATTGCAGTCGGATAAATCCGGATCGATCAAAAATAACCGCACAAATCGATGAATCGTCGAATGAATTAACGCGTGGTTTTATGTTTATTTAACCTGGGCAAGCCCCATGGTCGACTCAAGGAGGCAAAGGAACAACTCGGTATCAGATTAGAGGGGTTAGATTGCGGTTTTCCATGTAGGATTTTTTTAATTTTTTTAATGCAATAAAAATGCAGATGCACTGATGAGAATGAACCAGGTTATTAATAAAATCAACAACTTAGCCAAATTAATTTTAATATGAAATTAGTCCAAATTGATGAAGTTATTTTTTTCCTGTAAACCTAATTCAATGATTAATACAAAATGGATTTTTTTGATGTTTTGGATTTAAAATGCACGAATGAAAAATGCAAATTTTTTGGAGTTTTATGCAATTTTTCATGCAAATGATATGCAAAAATTATGAAAAATTTACTGGAATATATATATGATGAATTGAAGCTATAGTAATTGTTTTTGGAATTTTTTGATATTTTATGATTTTTTATGAATTATTTACTGAAAACAAAGTGACTGTGAGTGTTTAATTCCTAATTAATCCACAAAATCAAATTATACAAAGAATGAACTATCTCAGATAGATATTTCAATAAGGAATCCAGGACAATTATTTCTCAAAAATCTTATTCGTGGATTTAATTAAAAATAAATTAAAGAAATCACCCAACAATTTATTTCATGCAAACAACAACTCCAATTTCAATGAAACTTGGATAATAATTAAAACACATTTAGAGGCATCATTTACAATTTTTTCACAATTTTTAGAGCAATAAATAGGTATGTGTGAATTTCAGAGCATAAATGGGCAAAATATCACTTAGTTTCAATATCTGATTTTTAATAAATAATCTAATGCTCACAAAAATGTAAATAAATAGCCAGAAGATAAAGACTTTGTTGCTCTACAACATACTATTTTTCATAAATAAAATGATGCTATTTCGAGGTCCAAATAATCATGCGAAGTCAGGGATATCAATGCAATACAGAAATGAAATTAGCAGACTCAAACTATTTACAGGGACTTATTTGTAAATATATAAACATGAATGGGTTATAGTGCAATTTTCACAAAAAAATAAAAATAAAAAATGGACCTTTGATAACCGTTGGTTCCAAGAATGGAACCCACCTCCTCCACCCTAGGGCATGAATGGGGACGTGGGCGGCGGCGCACGGCTAGCTGAAGGAGGGCGGCGGCTTGTTACGCGAGAATTTGGGGGCGGCTCGCAGCCGCTGAGGCTGGAGCAGGATGACGCGGCGTTGCGCTGGCGGCCTGGCGGCAAAAGGGGCGAGGCGTGGCGGGGTAGCGGAGTCGCTGTGGAGGCAGTCAGGAGCAGCAGCGGCGCTGGCGGAGTTAGGCACGCGGACGGGTGGCGTGTCACGGGCAGCGGGCGGTGAAGGCGGCGCACCTGCGGCATGAGGACCGCGACACTGGGCGAGTCGGGGAAGACGACCACACGTCATGGCCCACTACGCGGGGCAGCGGCTTCTCGAGGCTGGATTAGGCCGCGGTGGCGCGATGTCAAGCACGCACGACCGGGCAGCCTGGGCGAAGGTGGCTGTCATGCGCGGGCCATGTGCGCCCAACGCGAGGCGACAGGACGTAGGGGCAGCGCACCGCGGCTGGAAGTTGGGGGCCGTCAAATGCTACTCCTGCTTCTTTTTTTATTTTTTTTTTAAATTTTTTTGTTCTATTTTTTTAATAGAAAATATGAGTGTAAAAAAATGGAATGAAAATGTGGTGTTGGTGATGATGGTAGAATAATGAATAATTTTTTTGTGAAGATGATGATTGTTTTATGATTGTGTTTGGTGAACAAGGTAAACAAACAACGTTAGATAAAAATAATTTGACAAAGCAAAGATAGAGAAATTACCTGTGAATTGCTGAAAGTGGAGCCGTGTCGTGCGACTTCCATCGTGGCCTCGAGAAGGATGGCGGAGTCCTTCGAAGCTGAGCGAATCTGATTGGAATCTCGCGACGCGGCAATAATGTAGCCGCGGATCTCGCATGAATGGTTGTCGTCGCTCAACTTGTCTCCTTCAGCTGTCACCTGTAGGTTAAAGGGGCTCGACCTCTCTTCTCTCGAATCGGCAGATGAAAAATAGGATGAGGAGATGAGAATATAAAGAGGAGGAGGAAGTTGGAAAAGAGATGGAGAGAGTGGAGTAGTGGGGAGTTATTGGCTTGGAGTGGAAGACAAGGGGAGAAAAGGTAAAAGGGAGATAAAATAAACAAAATAAAATAAAATAGTAGGCTACTAAAAATAATTAAAATAATAACAATAAAATAATAATAATAATAAATCCGAAAATAATAAAATAAAGGGGTAACATGTGGCTGCTCCAGGAGATGCCACATGTCGCTCCTAGAAAATTCAAAAATTAAACATAAACAAAGATCAAAAAGAAATAAGAAAAGGGATTAAATCAAAAAGTGGTCAACATGAAAGTTGTTTGTGTCGACGAGATCTACAACTTTTGTGAAGGGCCGGAAATCAGAAGAAGTCATATGTACAAAGATGTATTTTTTGGTGTTACCTTAAAGATTTAAAACACTGCATTTTAGCTTTTGTAATTTTTTTGTCATTTTTAATTAAGAGAGAAATAAAAATAAAAATAGAGAAAATATAAAAAAATATATTTACAACTTAATCTATTTTTTTTGGATTTTTAATAATTAAGAAAATAAAAGGATAAAACGCAAGGGCAAAACAGTCAATTTGTACAATATACAAAAGTGGCCCAAAACCCAAGTTTTGCATACAAGCTCCGATTTTAACGAAATTGGTCTTATTTTGAATGTCTTTGAATGTATATTACTTTTAAAGTTAGTAGACCTAATTCGGAGGTTGTATGAGAGAGATATGCGCATTTTAAGGTCTAAGGTCTCCAACTGGGTTTGGGGTTTTATTGGTCAATTTTACAAGTTATTATTTTTTTGATATTTTTCCTTTATTAGTGTTAGTCATATATAAAAAATAGAGTTGGTTTTATTGGATTTGGAGTTTGTATAAAATATATACAAAGAGGGTATTTTAGTTAATATAGAGGTGAATATTTACAAGTGAAATTGGCTTCTTATTTAATGCAAATATGAATGCTAAAATGCAGATATTATTCTTGCATGCATGAATGCTAATTATGCAAGATAAGGGGAAATATGCTGGTATTTACTTGGGAACAAAGCTCTATTTTCAACTTTTAGAGTGATGAATCACCGATTCATCAGTGCCAAACAGAAAAGTAAAAGTAGATTTAACCTGATCCTCAAGAGTGAATCCGACCTGGTTGTACCCCGGGTATCCTTCAAGAAACGAAAGAACTCTTTCCCTACCAACCTCTCAATAATATGATTGATAAAGGGCAGTGAAAAGTGGTCTTTCCTGGTAGCTGAATTCATACGCCGGTAATCCATGAGACATTCCATGAAGCATGTACACAGGTCTAAATCTTCTCACCACGATCATTCTTTACGAAAGTAATCCCAGATTTCTTCAGGACATGTAAAGGACAAACCCATTTGAAATCTGAGATGGGATAAATAAAACCAGCATCGCACCATTTCTTGATCTCTTTCATGACAATATCCTGTAGATTCAATTTAGACAACATTAACACTCACATGAATGTTTGTTGTCATCCTATAAGTTGATATGATGCGCTTGACTAATCCCATGGAGATTCAACATATTCCATCCAATGGCCTTGCAGTTTCTCTTCAGAACATCTAACACGTGAGATTCTTGTTCGTTGTTGTGAACTGAGGATGAATGAAAATATCTAGGGGGGACCCGCAAGGAAGGCATATGTCAACATTGAGCGTAAAACCTTAAGCTCAGGTGGGGTCTAAACCAACTCTGTGACAACCTCTACAACTTCACTAATAGAAAGCATCTGATCTACACTATGAGTATTGTCCATAGTTGCTGCTATAGGCTCAACAAGTAAGACCTTAGAAATGTCTGCAATGAATGATCTCTACTAGAAAGGAATGGCTCAATAGGATGTTCAGAATTCTCATCAATAATCTTAGAAATCTCAATAGGAGGCATCTCGTCAGTAATCTCATAAAAGGAATGTGTCTCAGGAATCTCAGAATATACATCCAAAAACTCAAAATTATCCTCAAAACACAGCTCAAACTGTCAATCACCTGATGACTCAGAATGATCAAAAAGGGAACTCAAAGTGACTATGCTTTCTAGAAGATCCTTATGATAAAGGAACTCTTGGGTGTACATGAAATCAATTAATAGATATGTCTCTTGAAACTCTGTAAGAAAATAATAGTCTTTAGAATCTAGGGTAATTGGCTTTCTCTCATCTACTTCTGCTGGTGGTAGTGATGTCCTAGGATCTAGGATGGTATCTATCTTCATCTTGTCATTGTAGGAGTAAAGATGATCTCTCTAGTACCATAATCAACTACATCTTCAGCCATTTGAAGGATGACCGACCAATTATGATTTGGGTATTTAGTAAGGTGCAGAGGTGTCCATATCCCTGACAACAAAATCAATAGGAACTCTCTTTCCTTGCATCGTTACAATAACATCATTTAAAATTCCTCTCGACCTCTTGATCGATCGATCATCAAATTAAAGGATCATCTTGGTGGATCTAAGAGGCCCCAACCCAAATTCAGTTAGTAGCAAGGATGACATGAGATTAATGAGGATCAACTATCGAGAAGAGTACGATCAAACTCTTGATCAATGATGTGCCAATGGATGTGAGGTTCTCCCTTATCTTTCTTTTTGGGTGGGAAGTTGCTAATGTCATGAATTGTGGCCATGGTCAAGATGTGCTTCTCTATTTTCTTTCGTCCGACCTGCCTTGGTTGATGCTTTTGAGTACATGATTCTTTCATTCCATTTTTGAGTACAAACATGTACTCCATGACCTTAAGGAGTGGCATCGCTAAAGAGATATTCTGAAGTATCTCTACCACTACATGATGAGATAGTGTTGTTTTTTTATTTTTGGATTTTTTTGGTTTTATTAAAAGATGAAGTAAATGGAATAGAATCAGAACAAAGTTCATGCTGCTTATTTCTCTTATTAAAAATAGTCATTATATACATGTGCATAACCAGATTCAGTATGTACAATGTTATCCGCTACAGGAATAGAAGGAAGAAAAGGTAAAACAAGACGGACTGCTTGGTCTATTGTTGTAGTAGAAGACTCCATGACGGGTGTGTTCTTCTTCACGGCTGACTCGCCACTGCATCTTTCTTTATTCTCTTTTTGGATATCCTGAATAATGCTGGTGGAGAATGTGGTGGTGATGGTGAAAAAGAAGACGATGAAACTCCAAGATCTAGTTCTACAACAATGGATCGTTGCTCTCCTAGTGAAGTAAATAATGAAGTCGGGGAAGCTCTCTTAGCAGCTCTCTTCCCCAAATGTTATGTGAGCAGATGCAATCTCCTACTTCTCCTAAGATTAACGGCGTCAGATAAACAAGTAAAATCAATGGTCATAACTGTCTCGAGGGTGGGTGGGATATGAACTACATCTTCTTTAAATTTGAAATATTTTCCTCGACCTCGTCCGAAATCAATATCTTGGTGGTGGTCATATCGTCATGCCTCTAAGTTAGGTCATTCATATTCTTCATTTGTAATGCAAGCTGATCAAGTTTGGGATTCACGTGCCTCCGGATGCTCAATGACTGGTTGTTGTTGAGACTGGTAGTGTATAGGTTGCCGGTACCCATAGTAGTGTTGTTGATAATGAGGAGGAAGAGTATGTGAAAACTACCCATAAGATGATGACTAATGCCAATAGTAGGGCTAATGAAAATATGAAGACTGCATCTGTTGCTATCCATGTCTCCAGTTCTGGAAATGAGGTGGAGACGAGAAGTGAGGTTGTAACTTCTAGTGGTGGGGTTATGGTCTCCCTCCTTGAAAATGGTGGATGGGCCGCTAATTCTGATGTGAAACCAATTGACCATGACCTATAGGATGGGGCTAGCTGCTCTCTTGGTCAAACCAAATGTCGTTCACCTCCTAAATGAGTTGTGGAGGGTGGAGACTGCTTCTCAAGAATGTAAAGGGGCTCCTGTTATGGTACAATCTGATGTGAATGTTGTGGGACCTGATCAAGTGTCTCATAGTAGTAGATGTGCTGAACTGTAAACGGTCCTCTTGTACTTTGTTGAGCTGGTGTGGACGAAGTCTGCTCAGGAGTAGAAGTATTGGATGCGGTACTCACATTATGACATGCACTAATCGGACTGACAAGAAGTTCCATATGCTTTATGATGTCATCAATCTTGTCCCGGTTCTTTGTCCTCTGTACGATCACTTGAAGCTTATCAAGCTCCTTTTATCACTTCTATGTTATGCCCACTTTGGTAGGTGAGTTCCTATGATTGTCATATATACACTATCCACCCTATCCACATCATGTGATGTCGTCATGTTGACATCCTTGTAGGGTACAGGAGGAGGAGGCACAAGATGCTTCTGAAAAGAATGCAAAGAAGAAAGTACTGCATAGCTCTCCGCCATCTCCTCGAAAATCATATAAAGGTCATTGTCATCCTTATTCAAATGTGACCACCCACAAGTAGCAACTATCAACTTTTGGATCTCTATGCTCAAATTCCCAAAGACGTTCTACACAAGGCTCGTCTCTGGAATGTCGTGATGGGGACACTTCTCCGTCAAGTCTTTAAATCATTCCCACACGTCGTGAATAGGCTTATGGGACATTTGGGAGAAGTTGGAAATCAGGGATTGCATTTGGATGAGATGTCCAAGTGGATAATATTTTCGTAGAAAAGAGGAGCTTAACTCTTCCCAAGTCGTGACAATCTTTCCCAAATGGTTAATCCAATATAATGCTTTGTTCGTGATATTAAACGAGAAAGTTGCCATCTTCACTACCACTAACGAGACATTAAAGTAGTGTATGGTGCCACATATGCGGTCAAATTGTTGGATGTGTACATAAGGTTCTTCATTGTCATGTCCGTGCAATATTGGGAGTAGATGTAGAATTGTGGGCATAAGATCAAAATGCCCATGAATCACATGTTTTTCAATCCATGTGTTGGTCTGTCCTGCACCTGGATTATAGGAGTTTTTAAGTGTAGGCTCGGCGCCTGGCTTAATTAATGGATTTCCTCCTCCCCTGTTCCCACCTCCCTGCTACTCCTCACTCATATCTTGCCTATCGTTCCTCAGCTCTAAGATCATCTCTTTCAATCCATCCTGGATGTCAGATGTTTAGTCATATGCCTGAATGACATGTATGGAAGCTAACACTGTATTGTTGATCACACTCTGCTCTGCCATGGAACCCTTGCCCTTTAGTATCATCAAGTGCTATAATTCTGACTTTGAAAAGGTGTAAGGCACTTGGCCCTAAAAATGGTGGAGTCTCAAATGATAGTTCGAGATTGATGAATCCACATTTCATCATCTTTATTAATTTTTTTTGCTTAAAATCCCATATAAAACATTTCTATATATCAATAAATCCATTCTTTTACTAACCCTAGATCTTGTGCAAATATTATATATGTATCACTATTTTAACCTTAAATAGAAATAAATAAATAAAGGGAAAATAAAGAAAATAAAGACTGTATATATGCAATATACACATGCTGAATCTGACCCTGAGAGAAGGTCAAGACTTGACCTGATTGACCAGGAATAAAGTGGGGGAGAAAAGGCCCAAAAATACCAACGTCATTCCTCATTTGTGTTTATTCATCATATGTACAATATTATCTATAATACATACTCTTTCCTTAATTTATTCATCATAAATTATTTTATAAATAAAAATTATTTCTTCTTGAAAAATAGTGAATAAAAGTCTTTTGTAAATAATAATAATAATTGCAACACAAATTTGTATATACTGTGCAATTAACAACACTCTTAAAAAGCAACAAAGCTTAAATTTCAAGATTAATATCTTCTTCACCAAAACTCCAAATTCGTCAAACTCACTATCATTGTACTCCAAATTAAATTATTTTTAAAATTTAGTGATTTTATAAAAAATCTTAGTTAAGGTGTGAAATGTGGCTAATTTGCGCACTATTGTATATTACATGTATGTATACTATGTATATTATTTAATTACTTATTTTCTTGTGTATATTACTTATTTAGTTCTATTTGACTCATATAAAATACCAATAAAGGTTAAAAAAATAAAAAAATCAACACAACTAAAATCATGTATATATTATATATGTACCACTATTCTATATATACTGTAGATAACCTATTTATTTAACCTGACAAAGTAATTCCTAAAAATCAGATAAAAAGTTTATTAAAACCCTTGTAGAATATTGTAAATATATATAATTATAAATCATGTATATTTTTTTATAAATAATTAATAAAAAAATCAAAATCTTGTACATGTGTGTATACATATCTACAAATAATACCTTTTACTTCTTTTAATCCTTGTATATAAATTATTTTATTAAATAAGAATCATCAAAATTAACTTTATTATGTCCTTAATGTTTTTATTTACGTCATTTAATTATTTCAATTCATTTACGATTTATAATTGATTTATTTAACTTTTTATTTATCTTTTGTAGTTTAGCCAATTTTGGCGTTATCTTACACGCACTCTTATTGGCTGACCCGAGTTTGTTGACCCGGGTCAACTGCTTAGTCTGTGCCCCTTCTCCCGCTTACTAGTGTTCCACCCATCCTTCATGGAACTTTCCCACGTACTCCCCAAGATAACTGCACCTGATTCCTTCTCCAAAAATTCCGCCCATTCACTCGTCGCCATAGATAGCCCTTCAGATCTGCCTTTCACGCATTGATCTGGTCATGCTTTTAATTTCAAAGCTCATCGGCGTTACGATATAAATATACAACCTCTTCCTCTACTATGAGTTTGATCCAAATTTACACAATATTCTCCCCTAGTTTGAGTTCTTGAATGTTGATCGGTGATGAAGGTCGACATCCTTGAAGCAGAAGCCTGAGGAATTGAGCAAATTACGTGATCCAATCACGTGGTAGGAGTTCTCCACTGCGTTCTGCCTCTCTACCGCAGCCATAGATCGAGGTGATTTCACCCCTATTTTTCCATCCGTAGGCAACTTAGTTCTTTTTCCTTTGATTAATCATTTCATTTTCGTCTCGATTTCCATTTAAGAACATAGATGAGATCTTCTCCTTCAATTTCTAATATGCATGATCGGAGGAGTTTCGTTCATCGTCAACCCAATCCGACACGACCAACAACCTCTCCTGCCTTTTCTACATCTCTTCCACCTTCTGTCCAACTTCAAATCTTCCCAGATCAGAAGACCGAACTCCCCTTCAAACATACTTTGTTGGAGACCCTCAGTCAGTCACCATTGCATGTGCTTTTGATCTAATCCTTCGATCGTAGGTTTCTCTGTGCAATAGCCTTTCATTGCTGGGTCAAAGCACGTGGTATCAACACTGAATTGATTTCTAGAGGTTCACCTGAGGACGATACCTTTCCGCTCTCCAAAACGTTGATTAGGATAGTTTGAGCTCCGTTACATCAGCTGACCACAAGAGGAGAGCCCAGGAGTCATTCAGACAATTCATGAGGGAGATGTGGTGGAGAATGAGTGAGTATTAAAAGATCAGATTTCACCATCAACCACCTTCTTCTGCATTCTTCCAAACAGCTCAAGTGTTACACGATCAAGAACAAGGGGCCTATTTTCAAACACGATCATCCATTTTGCCCTAATTCTTCATTGTCGATCGAAGTCGCAGATTGGATCATTGCCAATCATACTTGATATATTTATAGCCGACAAATCTAAGCGCCATCGCCATACATCCATCTAGAGCGCTATATCAATAAAGAGTACTTCTGCACCAAAGCCCCTGCAGTTTATCTAATTTGCAATAAAGTCCTACAAGGCCTTGTGACTGTCTATTTTTAACTGAACAGTTGCTTTCATTCCCTCGAATTTGTTTTATATGCATTCTCGTCCCTGTTTGAACTGAGCTCATTCATAACACATGATTTCTTTGGTTATTTACAAAACTTGGTTTGCATTTGTGAGTTATTATTTAGACCCTGAAATGATTTAATTACATTTTGGTCCTTTCCAAGAGTGCACGTGCTTGTGGACAAGGTTTTTGGGAATTTTCCGTGATTTTCTCTGAAAAATATTTATAATCATTTAGTCAAAAAAATTAAAATATTTACGTATATACCAATATATTTCTGCATTTATTTTGCATATTCAAAATAAAAAATTTAGAAAAACACCTGCAAAAATAATATAAATATTATTATAAATTCGTGTTAAGCATATATTTCATTTATAATTTTTATTCATTATTTTTGTGATTTATAAAAAATAAAAAACAACTTAAATATTGTTGTTAGCATTCAAAAAAAAATATAAATCTTTTTCTAGAAAATATATAAAATTCATGTTTGCTTGTCTTGATTTATTTTCATTTTGTATAATTTTGGTACTTTTCTAAAAATTACAAAAATAAATTGTAAAATATATTTCTAGAAAATAAAAAATTCCTCTTCCATTCTTTATATATTTTATCTATTCTAAACTTTATTTAATATTTTTAAAAATACAAAACATTCATTTTGTGTTCTATGTTTTTTATTTTCAAATTTTCATATATTTAAAGGTCGTAAAATATGTGGAAAATTCTAGAAAATATTAAAAACACTAAAAAATTGTCAGAAACTAAAAAATAATTCTACTTTAATTTTCTGCATATTTTAACACTTTGTAAAAAATCTAAGAGTTGTCTCATTTTTACTGATTTCTTTATTCTTTTTTTATTTATTTTGTTGCACAAAACTAAAAACTTTTACGAAAGTTAAAAATTCAAAAGAAAGAATTAAAAAAATCAAATAAAAAATAAAAAAAATAAAATTTCGATAAAAGTTATACTAAATTCAAATTTTAAAAAACCATGACAAGTGTAAATAGAAATTCCTTGATTATTTTCATTGATTTTTCATTATATTGAATAACCTTCAGGATTTTTGTGGCCTCCCTGAGTTTGACCTTGTACGTTATACATGTAAATTAAAAAGCAAATATCTCTTACTACATTTTCCTTATTTATTTTGGCTTGAGAAACGGATAAAATGCTTGACGTTTCTTTGGATTTGCATATTGTTTTGGAGTGAGCACTCAAATTGAATATCGTGTGTCGTTAGGGAGCTGATACAATGCTTGTCAGATCCGATGTGTCAGACACTAAAAGCTCTCCGAGATCCGACTATTGGATTCATTTGAATTTTTTTTAACGTCCTTTTCTCAATTTGCTTTAGAATCCGACTCAATGTTTCCCTATCTATATTTCTTGTATTTATTTTCATACTATTTTTGCTCATATTTTCATAACGGTGTCTCTTACACATTATTGTGTTTCCTCTTTCTTACGAGGGCCCAACAAGCAAGCGTGGCATTCATAGGAGCACCGAAACACTGAGTGATGTGGAGGCAACTTATTTTTTAATCAAGTTGTAGGAGAGTATAGGAAGAAGAGAAGAAGATTGGAGGAGATCAGTCACTTGGAGCATTCTATGTAGAATTTTTTTTTGTTTTCCTTTAACATTTTATTCATTCATTATTTTATAAAAATATGTAATTAATTATTTGGT
Organism: Ottelia alismoides; assembly: GCA_037367405.1. NCBI lineage: Eukaryota > Viridiplantae > Streptophyta > Magnoliopsida > Alismatales > Hydrocharitaceae > Ottelia > Ottelia alismoides. Next base: position 1,387,489 of record JAZKJV010004510.1, read on the forward strand.
ATTTGCCTATTTTTTTGTTTTCTAAAAGGCCTTTATATACCTTTTGTTTACGAGGTCAGTTTCATCAAGTGCAAGCTCACTTGGTGGACCTCGATATCATCACCCTCTTTTTCTTTGTTTTATCATGGTTTTTATGTGCGTGAGCCCTTAGTTGTAGGTTTTATTATCTTGCTTGACCTAGGTAATCGATTAGGTCTAAAGCCCTAAATAAGAATATATGCACCTATAGAGTAGAACGTAACTTGGATTTAGTCAAATTAATTGTTTTTTGCCCGCTAATAGAAGTTGCTTCTATGACGGTTCTCTTGCGTCATATAGGTTAGTTTATTTTCTGTATTTATTTGCAACGCGGATCATATTGCGTGTTGAGTGCCAGCAACAAGGTACGGATCCTCTATCTCATGCATGCATCATAGAATTTTCTCGCACATTGGCATTTCGGAATTCCTTCCTTGTTTTAACTCACATAATATCAAAAGGAAATTGGAAATTCGGTAGATGATTCCTTGAAAATACCCATAAAAAGTGATAATTGTATAAAATAAGAACTTCTATAGAAAACTCAACCCTAAAACTAAAAGTAAGGACATTCATTGTTTTTGGGAGAATAACCCATCATTGTTTGCATGTATTTACCTCCAGATTTAGTGGGTAAAGACGTTGCCTTAAGGATAGAGCCCAAATACCTAGACTTGTGCCTTAAGTACTTGTACATCACTTTTCAGTTTATGGTTGCAACTGTAAGCACTTACCTCCCACCATAGAAAATTACTTTGGTGTGCTAATCGTCTTATCTCCCATTAGGCCTGATATTGAACACAATAGCCCGAGAAGATTGTACCACTGTTTGGGGAGGTATGAGTATGCACACAAGGCGATAGCGGTGACTCACCATGTGTGTTTACTATTGAGCAACTTCTTATAGATTCACTAATTGAAAAGATATAAGAGCGAACTCTTACGGTCTCCAATTGTGTTCAGTTGGTGAATTAGGGGTTTGTATTGTGTTTGTTTGCTAGTCCTAGAGATCCTTCCACACACTTCGTGTATTTTTCTCTCTTTCTCTTCTTATGTTGACCATCGTGTTCTCACATATTTCCTCTTGAGATCAAAGATGTCAGATTGGAGCATTTCTCATTCAGACTTTGAGAACTCTTTTCACACTCAAATCAGTAATCTTCTATTTAGAAGACTCACTTCCGTAGTATTCTTCTTTCTCCACCTCATCTTTCACATCATCGATCAATCCGTTGATCAAGATTGACTCTATTCTTGAACTATCATTTGAGACCCCATCATTCTTATAGACTAATTCAGTGCCATGTACAATTTTATAAACTAAGTCAGCACACTTGATGCCACCGAAGGCCAAGAGTTCCATGGCTAAGTAGAGAGAGACCAACAATACGTTGTTAACCTCCATACAGTCCATTCATGCACAATTGACTGAACAGGCTGACATCCAAGTCAGATTGAGTTATTATCTTAGAGATGAGACAAGACAAACAAGAGAGGAGAGAGGAGGATAGAAAGACTTGAGGAGCTGGGAATGGGGGAGATATCCATTACTTGAGCTGGTGGCTAAGCTCATGTTGAAGGATGCTTATAATGAAGGAGCAGGGCAGACCAACTCATGGATTAGAATTCATGTGATCCAAGATCATTTTGAGCTTAATCCCACTATTTTGACACTACTCCCCTTATTCCACGGGCACATAAATGAAGAACCTCATGTACACCTCTAATAGTTCGATCGTATCTATGGCACGATACACTACCCAATAGTCCCATTAGAGGTAGTGAAGGTGATAGCCTTCTCGTTCAGTCTCATGGACAAGGCTTTGTATTGGATCAAGCACTTGGGAAGGGTTGTCACTACGTGGTAAGAGTTCAGGTCTGCAATTTTGAACAAGTACTACCCTCTCGGATGACTCAACCAGGCGATCGTTGATTGATAACTTCTCCCGGATGTCTCATGATCCTATTTTTGAGGCATGGGAAAGATTCTAAGATGTAACAGAGAAGTGCCCCTATCATGATATTCCAAAGACAAGCCTAGTGCAGAACTTCTTTAGGGGATTGAGCATTGATAACTAGAAGCAGGTATATGCCGCTTGTGGGCGGAGTCATTTCAATAAGGACGAGGATGTCCTATACTAGATTTTTGAGGAGATGGCAGAAAGCGTTGTAGATCTTTCTTCTTCCCAAGGATTCCAAAAGCATCCCATTATCTCTTCTTCTTCTTCTATGACACCCCCAAAGGTGTGAACATGATGACATCACATGATGTAGATAGGGTGGACCAATCAGATCTGACCATCATTGGAAATCACCTATCCAAACTGGATATAATTGAGAAATAGTCCAAGGAGCTGAGAAGCTCCAAGAGATCAAACAGACAATGAAGAACCTGGATAAGTTGGATGAGATAACCAAGCATCTAGAGCTTCTTGCGAGTACGATAAGTGCATGTCAGTGTGCGAGTTTAACAATCGATACTTCTACTAGGGAGCAAACTTCTTCCACTTCCACAACATAGAGTACCGGAGGACCATATACAGTTCAGTACATTTACTACATGTAATCTCCTAACCAGGTCCATCTGTAGTCATAGCAGATCGTACTATAATAGCAAGAAACTCCATAAACTCCTGACCAGGTCCAGCCGTAGTAACAGCAAATCGTATTGTACCAGCAAGAAACTCCATATATTCTTTAGCAGCAATCTCCACCTCCACCTCTCATTCAGGAGGTGAACGTTATCTGGTTCGACCAAGAGAGCAACCATCCCCATCCGTCAGGGCAACACCAGTTGGGTTCCCAGCAAGGTTAGAGTCCCGCCCACCAGTTTTAGGGAGGTAGACAACAAAATTAACAACAACAACATTTCCAGCCTCACTTTCAGTCTCCACCTGACTTCCAAAACTGGAGACATGGCTAGCAACAAATGCAGTCTGCATATTTCCCACAGCCCTACCACAACCAACAGTCTACATTGTGTGGACAATATTTACATCCTCCTCCTCATTATCATCCACAGTATGGATACGAGCAGACTCCCTACAATTAGTCTCAGCAACAACCTGTCATTGAGCATCTCGAGGAACCTTCAGTGAATACTGCAATCGATTAGTTTGCACTTCTCATGAAGAATATGAATGATTTGACTCAAAGGATCGATGACCTGACACCATGAAGACATTTATTCTTTCATAACAATCCCAACAATTTCAGGCGCAAGGAGCAGGTATTCCATGATCCATCCACCCTCGAGATTGGTATGACCCTTGATTTTACATGTTTATCTGACACCGTTCATTTCATGGGCGGTAGGAGATTGTAATCACCTTCATATCCCTTGGGATTGGGAGATTGAGCCACTAAGAGAGCTTCACTTTCCACATCACCTTCTTCACTAGCATTGCAACAATCTAGTGTATCAGCACCAGATCCTGGAGTTTCACCATATTCTTCTTCACCACCACCACTACCTTCACCTTCTTTAGTTAGAGAGATATGCAGTTCATTGTCAGTACATAAGGAGTACACACCTGATGCAGAATCTCCTTCTCCACCAGCAATAGCAGCCCATCCTATTTTTGATTTTATTTATTCCACCCATGTTTTGGATAGCAATGTACAGACTGATTCTGGTTCTCCAATTGTATATGAGGATTCTAGTTTGAATAAGCAAAACTATCATTTGAATGTTTCCTCTTATTATGTGACATTTCCTTCTGCTTTTAATAAAACCAAAAAAAATCAATTAGTAAAAACAACCCTATCTAATCTTGGAGTGGTAGAGATCTTATAGAACATCTTTGTAGAATTATCACTTCGCAAGGCAATGGAGTACATGCCTGTTGTGAAAATGGAATGAAAGAAGCATGTACTCAAATGCGTCAACCCAAGGAGAGCAAACGGAAGAAGATAGAAAAACACATCTTGACCGTGGACACAGTTCATGCCATCAGCAACCTCCCACCCAAAAAGAAAGATAAGGGAGCACCTCACATCCGTTGCCACATGTTTGATGAAGAATTTGATTGTGCTCTTCTCGATAGTGGATCCCCCATTAATCTCATGCCTTCCTCTCCACTCATTGAGTTTCATTTTGGGCAGCTTAAATCCACCATAATGATCCTTCAGTTTGCTGATAGATCGATTAAGAAGCTGAGGGGAATATTAGAGCACGTTATTGTAACGGTGTAATGAATGAGATTCACAGTTGATTTTGTTGTCATGGATATGGACACCTCTGCACCATTACTCCATACCCCTATCATACTAGGTCGGTCATTCCTCCGAACTGTCGAAGCGGTAGTTGATTATTGTACTGGAGAGATCATCTTTCACTCTAGTAGTGACAAGGTGAAAATTGAGATGATCACCAATCCTAGACTAGCACTGCCACCAGCAGCAGTATATGAGAGACAAATAGTTACATCAGACCTTGAGGACTATGATTTTCTTGCCAATTTTCAAGAGTAAAATCTGTTTAGTGATGTCATGGATACCCAGGAATTCCTTTATGAGAAGGAAACCCTGGAAAGCACAATCGACATGAGTTACCTTGTTGATCCTAGTGAGTTGTTTGTTGATGGACAGATTAACTAATTTCTAAGGTTCAGTCTTAGATATTGGATGTAAATTTGTTATTCCTTTGACACAACATTCTGAGATTAATAATGAGAGACATCCTATTGAGAATTCTGAGATTGTTGTTGAATATTCTGAAGAGCCTAATGAACCATTCCTTTCTGAGCAGAGATCTTTCGTTGCAGATCTTTCTTTGATTTTAATTGTTGAGCCGAGAGCAGCCCTGGAAGACAATTCATAGAGTACATATCATATATGATCTACTAGTGAATTTATAGAGGTTGTAAAGGAGCCGATTCAAACCCCATCGGAGATCAAGACTTTACCAACAACGTTGAAATAAGCCTTCCTTACGGGTCACCCCCCAATTGTTTCCGGTTATCCTCAACTGACAGTTGACTTAAGAACAAGAATCTTGCATGCTAGTGGTTCTTGAGAGAAACTGTAAGGCAATTGGATGGAATATTTCGTATCTGCCTAGGATTAATACAGCATTGGGCACACATCATATCTACTTAGAGTTCACCAGCATACCCTCCCATGAGTGTCAGCGACGTCGCATTCCAAACCTCTGGGATGTTGTCATGAATAAGGTCTTGAAATGTTGTGATGCTAGCTTTATTTATCTCATTTCAGATTCCAAGTGGGTCAGCTCTTTACATGTGGTCCCGAAGGAATCTGAGATTACTATCGTAAAGAATGATTGTAGCAAGGAGATTCTAACCCGTATACCTACTTCATGGCGTGTATTTGTAGATTACTGAAGACTGAACATAGCTACCAAGAAAGATCACTTTCACTGCCCTTTATTGATCATATTATTAAGAGGTTGGTAGGGAAAGAATTCTTTTGTTATTTTGATGGGTACTCAAGATATAACCAGGTTGCTATCGCTCATGAGGATCACGATAAAACTATTTTCACGTGTCCGTCTGGCACCTACGCCTTCAGACGAATGCCCTTTGGATTGTGTAACACCCCTGCTACATTCCAAAGGTGTATGTTTGCCGATTTTGCCGACGTGGTGGGTACTTTTATAGAGGTCTTCATAGATGATTTCTCAGTCTACGGGCATAGTTTTGATACATGTCTTACTCATTTAGACTGAGTACCTCAACGTTGATGTGAGGAAACCTAGTGCTCTCATGGGAGAAGAGTCACTTTATGGTGAAATGGGATTGTACTGGGCACGTTATCTCCAAACATGGTGTGGAGGTTGACCTGTCTAAGATTGATGTGATCTCAAAGCTAGAGCCACCACAGAATTTGAAGTAGTTGAAGTCGTTTCAGGGACAAGTTGTATCTATAGGAGATTCATTAAGGACTTCAGTAATATTGTCAGACCTTTGACCGGGCTTCTATGCGGGGAGAGTGAGTTTGTTGTTCATGAGAAAGTACTCCTTGCATTTCACCAGATGAAATAAATGGTTACTAGTGCTCATGTCCTACATCCACCAAATTGGTCTCTCCCTTTTAAGATCATGACGGACGCGTCATATTATGCAGTTGGATCTATATTAGGGCAGAGGAGGGATGGGATACCATTCGCTATATACTATGTAGAAAGAATTTGGATGAGGCACAACGAAATTACATAGTCACAGAGAATGAGATGTTAGCAGTGGTGATTGCACTTGAGAAGTTCAGATTTTACCTCCTTGGATCACATGTAATTGTATTCAAAGATCACACTTCCATATGATACCTAATTATGAAGAAAGATGCTAAACTGCTCCTTTTCAGATGGATCCTTATTCTCCAGGAGCTTGATTTAGAGATTCGAGATAAACTTGCAGTAAAGAATGTTGTAGTAGATCACCTTTCCCGCATTACAGATGCAAATACTTTTGAACAGAGAATTCTTCCTAATTCAGAGAACTTTCTAGATGAGACCATTCTGTCTGCGGACTCACTTCGATGGTATGTTGATATTGTGAACTATCTTATCTCCAATTAAGTTCCATAAGATTGGTCGAAGCACAAGGTAGACAGATTTCTCTCAGAGGTACATTTTTACCAATGGGGGGAAGCGTCCTTATTTCGTGAGAGTGCGGATTGTATCTAGAGAAGGTGCACTCCTTACGAGGAATACACCAGCATACTTGAGCACTAACACAAATTAGAGTCTGGTGGGCATCATTCGGGGAAGTGCACTGCAACATAGATTTTACATAGCAACCTAAAGTGGCCAACTTTAATTAAGGATGCAACGGAGTTTGTTCGAGGTTAATTAACTTCCAGAAGAAGGGAGGAACTATAAGTTCTAAAGATACCATGTCTATGAGATATATCCAGATTTTTGTTATTTTTGATGCTTGAGGTATAGACGTCATGAGCACATTTCCTGTCAGTCAGGGATGTCGGTACCTCATGCTTGCCATTGATTATGTTAGTTGATGGGTGGAGGCTATCCGCACCCGAGCGGCTGATAGTCTTACAGTGTGTTCTTTTTTCAAGGACCACATTATTGTGCAGCTTGTGATTCCCAACATGCTAATTTCAGATGGGGGAAGCCATTTCATCAACAGAGAAGTCAAGAAGCCTGTGAAGGAGTACGCATTTGAGCATAAAGTTGTGTCTCCATACCACACACAGACTAATGGCTTGACCGGGATTTCAAATAGGGAGATAAAGAAGATAATGCATAAACTAGTCCAGTTAGGAAGAACTATTCCTAGATGCTTGACTCAGTTCTATGTGCTTATCGGATGACATACATGTCTCCAATGGCTATGTCTCCCTGCATATTGGTGTATGGAAAGCCTTGCCACCTAATAGTTGAATTAATTCACAAATCTTTATATGTAATTTGTATAATGAGAATGAAGGAAAGAATAAGAAGTTTGATCTGAATAAATTGCTTCAATTATGAGATTTTGCATATGATAGCTCCCTTATGTACAAGTATAAAGTCAAGCATTGGAAAGATAGACACATTAGAGGAAAGACTTTCTCCCCAAATCAGAAAGTTAAGTTGTTTCATGCTAAATTGAAGTTGTTTCTAGGAAAATTAAAAAGCAAATGGTCAAAACTGTTCATTGTGAGTGATGTGTGTAACAATGGTAATGTTATCATATATGGGTTGTCATCTGACGCACAACCATTTATTGTGAACATACAGTTGCTGAAGCCATACATAGATCATGATACATTCATGTCCATAGTAGAATCATATATTGATATCAGATGAGGACTTTTTGACATCTTTTGTGTCTGATACATGATTTGATTTCCTTTTGTATATATCCTTTTGTATTATTCTTTCATCTTCCATTTTTATCGTTCACCGCTTTGACGTGTGTATGTGCTATATTTAGGACGTACTTTATCCTAAGTATCGGGGGTGAATGATTTGAGTTGTTCATATTCATTATGTTTCATCACTCATGTTATTGCTTATACTTGGGATACTTTACCATAAGTATATGGGGGTGATGTTGTTCATTCCATCTCTTTTATGTTATTTTATTATCTTTTACTATTCTCGCTTGTCCTTCAACTTCTTGATATTCTTTTTCTATACATAGGGATCTTTTATCCTAAGTATAGAAGAGGACAACTCAAGTCGTTGAGTTTTTCATTCTCTCGATTTTCCCCATTTGTACAGTCTTCTATACTTAGGATTATTTGATCCTAAGTATGGGGGGATCACCGACTTCTATTCTTTTTGTCTATTCTTTGAGTCGTTGTTGTATAGGATTCTTTTCACTTTTTCTATACTTAGCATGAGTTATGTCGTCCTTTGTAACTCTTTGGTCGCTATGAGGCCATGGTTGAATAAAAGTGTAGGGGGGTGCCATATATATTGTATATATACTTCAGCTGTAACTCGCACTTTTATTAATAATATGGCTATTACTACTCTTATAAAAATAAATAAAATGTTTAAAAAAAGATTTGTGAAATAGTTAGCAAAAATGTTTTGTATAAATGTTTGCAAGAAATGAATGTAAAAATATTTGCAAAAACCTTTTGTATGATTGTTTGTAAAAATGTTTGTAAAATGTTTGTAAAAATCTTTGTAAAACTATTTTTGTACAAATCTTTGCAAATTTATTTGTAAAAATGTTTTGTTTCTAAAATTCTTGTAAAATTATTTTCTATATCAAAATTATGTATACTGTACAAAATGTTTAAAAAATTTTGAAAGCAAAATGTTTGCAAAAACCTATTTGTAAAATTATTTGTAAAATGTTTGTAAAACTTTTTGAATAACCATTGCAAAATGTTTTGAAAAATGTGTGAAAATTCTTTGTCAAATGTTTTTAGAAGGGTTGTAAAATGTTTGTACAATTATTTTGTCACATGTGATATAGATTATGGGATGTATATATATTCATAAAATACATGTGTGTGTATAAAAACCTTGATTACTTATCCTCTGTAAATAAAATTTTTATCTGTATATATATTTCTATTATAAAACATGTATCTAAAGCTAGTACATTCATATATAAAATTTGTATAATCCTTGTGTGTATACTTGTATATATTCAATTTACTAACCCTATTTCCTTGTTAAAAAATGTGTTTAAAAGCCATAAAAATTTGCAAAAATATTTGATTTTTTTAAAAAGATTGTTCTATTATTTTATTTTTCTGTCAGTAAATGTGTTAGTACATATTTCTTGCATTGCATGTGCATTTTTCATAATGGTATTGACACTAAAACTAGTCTGGAATAAAGAAAGAATTGATCTTTGTTGTACCTTAATCCACATAGTTTTAGGGGAACCCTTATAGGAAATGGGATTGGGGTTCTTCAGGTCTATAGACTTAATTCTTTGAACCACAAGACTTAGTCCAGTGTCATCTTGACTTCCTAAGTAGATTATCGGAGTACACACATGATTATTTTCGTTAATGACCTATTTTACACACCTACGCTTACACTTTACTCACTTCAGTTGAAGTGGTAGAGGGTTGGATTTGCTGATATGAGACACAATCCAATGGAAACATCGATAGTCACATATTTGTGGCCATTGTACCCCAACACGGTCCAATAGCACTGAGATCTAAAGGCAGAATGTTGTTGATTGCAATAAAGCTTCAAAAGAGTGATAGTCTACTGTCTCAAGAGGAAAGATTCCTTGTGTACATGCTGCACCTTGAATATATTTAAAAAAAGTGAAAAAAAATCAAAAACACCAAAAAAGTGGACATACCTGATTGAAAATAAAATGCCTACCAGTGTGTGTACATTCGTATAATCATATAAGCGAGATTGAGCTTCCATGTCATATATTAATAAGCTTGCAGTTGGATGACATGACTACACTGGTCATAATCCAAGGATAGGTAGCTACACTGGCTACCATCCATTCTTCTCTCCACATCCTCTTCTTGAGCTAGTTACACTTAAACTTATAAGGGAATACCATTGTTCTTGAAGAAAGAGTTATTGTATTAGGAAATTAGGGTCACCATGTTGGAGAAAACCGACTTCTATCGCTTCAGCCGAGGATAGTTACCTATCACTTACACTGTACAAGAAATATTCATAGTCATAAGGGTTTGCATATGAGTTGATTTATTCTCATATGGCTATTGAGGAGACTTGAACATGAGTTATGTTGTTTCTAGAGGATGTTGAGTGTCAAGTCCGTTTCTTACTAAGGTTCTGCTCAAACTAGCAATCCAAATGTCTGACAGAGCTCCATACTTTTATTTTATGAAAATAATTTTAATGCCCAGTATTATTCAATGTTCTGTATTTTTCCTTTATTCTTTTTCTTTTTCTTTTAGTCACTTATTCTTCAAATTAGAGTTTGCTAAGGGGCTATCAAAGGTAAAACATATGAGGATGATAAATATGCATTTCATCATCTTTATTCATTTATTTAGCTTAAATCCTTTATAAAACACCTGCAAATTTCAATAAATGCATTCTTTTACTATCCCTAATTCTTTTGTAAAGATTGTAAATTTATCACTATTTTAACCTAAAAAAATTATAAAGGAGAAATAATGAAAATAAAGATTGTATATGTGAAATATTTTTTGGTTGAATCTGACCTCGAGAGAAGGACAAGACTTGACCTGATCAACCAGGAGCAATGTAAGGAGAGATAAGGCCCAAAAATACCAAAATCTTTCTTTATTTGTTATTATTCATCATCTGTACAATATTATATATAATACATATTCTTTATTTAATTTATTCATGACCAAATTCTTTGTAAATAAAAATTATTTCTTCTTGAAAAATTGTCAACATAAGTCTTTTGTAAATAATACAAATAATTGCAACAAAAAATTGTATATATTGTGCAATTAACACTCTCAAAAAGCCATAATGCTCAACTGTCAAGATCAGTATCTTCTCCACCAAAACTCCAAATTCATCAAACTCATGTTCATTGTTCTCCAAATTAAAATATCTTTAAAATGGATATGATTTTATAAAAATCGTAGTTAAGGTTTGAAATGTGTCTAATTGGAGTACTATTGTATATTATACATAAGTATACTATTTATATTATTTAACTATTTATTTTCTTGTGTATATTTGTGAAAATTGTATTTTTATTTAATTGTGAATATTGTATTTGACTTATATATAATATCAATAAAAATTACAAAATAAAAAATCTACAAAAATAAAATCATGTGTATAATGTATAGGTATAACTATGTATATATTATACATATACATTTTTAACCTAATAAATTAATTCCTAAAAATCAGATTAAAAATTCATTAAAGCCCTTGTAAAATATTGTAAATAAAGAAAATAATAATTCATGTACATTTTTTTTATAATTACTTAATTAAAACAAATCAAAATCTTGCATATATAGGTATAAATACCAACAAATAATAACATTTATATCTTTTAAACCTCTTAAAGACATTATTTTATTTATTAAAAATAATCAAAATTAACTTTATTTTGTTCTAAACATTTTTTATTAACATAACTTATTTAATTACATTTTCGATATTTAATTGATTTATTTAACCTTTTATTTGTCTTTTTTCATTTAGCCCATTTAGACATTATCCTACACGTGCTCTGATCGGCTGACCCAGGTTCGTTGACCCGAGTCAAATGCTCATTCTATGCCACTTCTCCTACTTGCTCGCATTCCACCTGTCCTTCACGGAATTTTCCCACGCGCTCCATTCGATAACAGCCCTGGGTTCCTTCTCCAAAAATTCAGCCCATTCACTTGTCGTCTTAGCCAAGCCTTCATATATGCCTTTCACTTCTTGATCTGGTCATGCTTTGAATTTCAAAACTACCGACGTTACATCTATAAATATACATCCTCTTCCTCTAATGTGAGTTTGATATGATTTTACCCAATATTCTCCCCGAGTTTGAGTTCTGGAGTGTTGATCAGTGATAGAGTTTAACATCCTTCATGAGGGAGCGTGATGAATTCAGAGAAATCCACGATCCAATCACGTGACCGAAGTTCTCCGTTGCTTTCCGCCTCTCCATTGCAACTATAGATCGAGGATATTTCACCTCTATTTTTACATTCATATGTAACTTAGTTCTTTTACCTTTGATTCTACATTTCATTTTCGTCTCGATTTCCATTTAATAGCTTAGATCAGATCTTCTGCTTCAAACTCCAATTCGCATGCTCAGAGGAGTTCCATTCATCGTCATCCCAATTCGACTCGACCAACACACTTGCTAGACTTTTCTAAATCTAGTCATCTTATGTCAAACGTCAGATCTTCCCTGATCTGAAGACCGGTCTCCCCTCCGACCACACTTCACTGGTGACCATCACTCCATCACCATTGCCCGAGCTTTTGATCTAATCCTTCGAATGTATGTTCCTTCGAGCAATAGAATTCCATTACGGGGTCAAAGCATGTGGTATCAGCATTGAGTCGAGTTCTGGAGGTTCACCTGAAGCCGATACCTTTTCGACCTCCAGAACATCGATTAGGAGACTTCGAGCTCTATTGCTCCAACTGACTGCCAAAGGAGAGCCCCAAGAGTCATTCAGACCATTCAATAAGGAGATCTGGAGGAGAACGAGGGAAATTCAGTAGATCGGAGTTCACCATCAACCACCTTCTTCTGTGTTTTTCTTGACAGCTCCAGCGCAGCATGATCAAGAATAAGGTGCCTAGTTTCAATCGTGGGCATCCATCTTGACATAATTCTTCATCATGGATCGAATTCCTAGATTGGATCATCGAGGCTCAAAGTTGATTTATCTACAGTCGTCAGATACAAGGGTCATCGCCGACCAGAGCGACATGTCAATAAAGAGTACTTTTATGCCCAAGCCCCTATAGTTTATTTAGTTTGCAATAAAGTCCTATAAGGACATGTTTCTGTTTATTTTTAATTGAACAGTTGCATTTCCTACCCTAGAATTTTCTTTATTTGCATTCGCATCCATGTTTTAATTGAGTTCGTGTGTAGCACGTGATTTCTTGGGTTATTTGCAATACTTGATTTGCATTTGAGAGTTATTATTGGTACCCTGAAAATAATTTAATTACATTGTGGTCCTATCTAGTGGGGTACGTGTGCTTGCGCATGAGCTTTTGGGAATTTTACGTGATTTTTCCAGAATTATTGATATATGTTATCATTTAGTTTGCAAAGTTCAAATATTTATATATATGCCCCTGTACGTCTACATTTTTTTTGCAAATTAAAATCAAATAAAAATTAGAAAAACAACTCTAAAAATTAAATAAAATTATCTTAATTCCTTGTTAAGTATGAATTGTTATTATTTTCATGATTTATAAGATTTCAAAAAAAATCCTTGTTTGCATTCGAAAACCAATAAAAAATATAAAACTTTTTTTAGAAATTCTAAAAAAAATCTTGTTTGCTTGTCTTGATTTATTTTTATTTTTATATAATTTTGGCACTTTAGTTCCTCACAAAAACCATAAAATTTAAAAAAACATTAAAAAATCTAAAAAGTCATCAAAATTCAGAGAAAATTCAAAAAAATTTAAAATATCTTTTAAGGAAAAATCTCTTTCTTCCATATATATTTCATATATTCTGAACTTTATTTGATATTTTTTAAAATCCAAAACATTCATTTGTGTTTTGTGTATTTTATTTTCTATTTATTATTTATTTAAAGGCCATAAAAAATGTGGAAAATTCTGGAAAAATCACAAGAAACATTAAAATATTTTCAAAAACTCAAAAATTACTATACTTTAATTTTCTGTCTATTTCAAAACTTTGTAAAAATCCAAGAATTGACTCCTTTTTATTGATTTCTTTATTCATTTTTTTCGTTTGTTCTGCAAAATTAAAAACATTTGCAAAAGTTTAAAAAAAATAAAAAAATAAAAAATCAGATAATCAAATGAAAAATATAAAACTAAAATTCCATAAAAAAATATATACAAATTTAAATTTTCAAAAACCAAGACTAGTGTGCATAGAAATTCATTGTTTCTTATCATTGATTTTTCATTGTTCGAATAACCCTCGAGATTTTTCTAGCTTCCCTAAGTTCAACCCTGTACGCTATAGAGGTCAATTAAATGATAAAATTCTCTTGCTAAATTTTATTTATTTTGGCTTGAGAATGGAATTTTTTTTAACACTTCTTTGGTTTACAACGACCCCGATTCTTTTATGAATAATTTATTTAAATTAAAAACCTGAATTGTAGTGACCAACAAAGATTAGAGTCAATCTTAAACAATGGATAGGAAGACCAGATGGGTGAGGTATAAGAAGACAACCTAACTGGAGTGGGAAATGACCTCGTAGAGTCCGAACATGAAAAACTCCAATCTGACATCTTCGATGTTAGTAGGAAAGTGATGAATATGCATTTCATCTTCTCTCTTATTTTATTTTACCTTTAAATCCTTTTTAAACATATTTATATATTACTAAATCCATGTTCTTGTTAACCTATATCTATGTGTAAATATTGTACATATATTACTATTTTAACCTAAATTCAATAAATAAAGAAATAAAGGAAAAATAAAGAAAATAAAAGACTATATATAAGTAATAGATACAGGCTGACTTGAACCCCAAGAGAAGGTCAAGACATGACATAATCGACCAAGAATAAAGTTGGGGGAGATACGACCTTTAATCAAGAAATCCAAAAAATGTGTTTTGTAAATACTTTTTATTTTTTAAATACTCCATTTATATTTGTATAAAATTTACACTATCTTATTTGTACATAAATAATCCTCAAATTAAATAATTTTCAAAACAAAATTTTTAAATAAAAATGTTACTTAAATAATAAAAATACTTGTAAAATAAAATCGTGTACAAAAAAAAGTAACCACAATCGGAAAAGTCGTAAAGAAATATTTGAAAAACCAATTCCGGCTCCATATGAACTCAAATTGAACCAAACTCACTTCCATCTTATTCTAAATCAAATTATCTTTAAAATGGTAGTAGTTTCATAATTTTTTGAGTTTTGGTTGAATTTACGATTTTCTCGGGTGGTTTATAAAATTTGACCATTTATTTATTTTATTTTATTATTTTTGTACATATTATACTTTTAATAATTGTAAATATTATTCACAGTAATTTAAAGTAAATAAAAATTATTAGAAAATAAAAAAATATTTCCTTATTTGTACATGTGTATAATACACCTTATGTATATATATTATGTATGTAATTAACCACCTTATATAAATATCACCAAAAAATAATAACTAACATTAATTAATTAAATTATTCTAATTTCAAAAAACTAATTTAATTTATTTATTTAAATAAATTTTAAAACATGCCCTTTGTATATAATTTGAATATATGTCTTAAATAGCAACCATTAAGATGGCTAATAATTCTTTGTATTAATTATTTTTATTAATTTATTTAATTCTGAATCTTATTTTTATTTATTTAATTGATTAATTTTATTTATTTAAACAACCACTAAATGCCTTCCTTTTTGTACATATCTTCCATTTTTATTTCTTCTTCTTTTTAATGGGTCTCCTCTCCTTCATTTTTCCTTGATCAATCTTTGATGAGAGGAGCCTAATCTCTAAGAGCATTCTTGTCATAAAAAGGTGCACAGCTTCCGAAGTGTCCGGTGACAACGAGTTGCTCCTCATCGAGGCCATCACGACTTACATCCGCTCCCAAGTGAGATCCATTTTTATTTCTTGTTTTTCATCTAGGTTAATCGTAGTTTAATTTTTGTGTTATTAATTTCATTGTCATTTTTTTAATTTTAGATAATTGTTTTTAATCATAGTTCAATGTTCTAATCACTCAATCTGATCTGATTTTGATTTCATAATCATCCTCTCGATCAACATGTTCACGTTCTATTTAACAGATCTATCATCTCCCACCACATATAGTGGTCGGAGACTCGGTTCCAATCCATCACCTATGCTGCAACCCTTTGTCCAACTAATTCTTATTTTATTTTTTTGATCGAGTTATAATTCATTGTCTTTTATTTGTTTCGTTGCAAGTACAAGGAATTTTAGAAAAAAAGGAAAAACATTCAGCCATTGTTCTTCCAAAAAAATAATACAAAAAAATAAAAAAGGATTTGCGTGGCAGTGCCGGTCGCCACCTCGCGATAGCCATCAATCGCGTTGCACTTGCCACCTTCGCAGCACCACTTGGTGCGCCCCCACGTGAAGTAGTCCAACCATCTGCCCGCTTGCGCAATCAACCGCATGCACCGTCCTTCCTCCGCCAATTGCCACGACCACCTTCCGGACCAATAGAAGGGCGTGGGTTACCAAACCAGACGCGCCACCGCCCATCCCAGCCAATAAAATATATAGCATTTACACTCAATAAATCTACAAAAAATGTTATATTCATGTTACTTGTCTCTTCATTGGATAAATTTCACATTGCATTTTATTTTTATTTGTTATTATTAAAAAATAAAAAACGTTGTATTTTTCACTGTTTGAAACATGAAAAATCATAAAAATGCAAATATTGCATTAAAAATTAAAAAAATAGATTAGCCTCTTTTTTGTTTATTAAATTTTATTTATTTTCAGGCATTAAATATTTTGAAAAATCAAACTAATGCAAAATACCCAAAACCATAGGAAAGAGCACATAAAGTTGTAGAAAAATCCAAATATAGTGATTCCACTTTATGTTTGTAAATATTTTCTTCTTCTTTTCAGGAAAAAGAAATAGAATAATTTTATACCTTAATTTTTTTAAATTGTAAAATAGTCTTGAATACTCCCTTTTTGCTTTTTTCCTTGTTTTTATTCATTTGAAAATCTTAAGAAATCTAAAATTCTTTGAAAATAATAGTATAAAAATCCTTAAAATACAAAAATATTTTTACGGGACTTTTTTGGACAATTTTTTTATATTTAAAAAATCCAAAAAGTTATATTCCTTTTGTCTATACATTTTCTTTGAAAATTGATTATTTTCAAAATGAAAAATTTGCAAAAATAAAAACCAACTAAATAAGAAATCAAAAAATAAAAAATAGAATGAAAAAATATAAATATAAAAATATAAAAATCCTACAAAAAAGATAGTTGCATTTGAGTTCCTTTTTATATTAATTGATTTTTTGATTACTAGAATAACCCTCAAAATTTGTAGCCTCCCTGAGTTCGATCATGTTTGCTATACAAGTAAATTAAATAGAAAATTCTCTTGCTACATCATTTTTGTAATTAATTCAGCTTGAGAATAGAATAATTTGTTTGTTTAGGGATTCTTTGAATTGCAACGACAATGCTTTTATTTTCATAAATAAAAACCCTTGAAGAAAACCCTTTTAACAAAATGGCGTCGTTTTGTATGTCTTTTTTCTGTCTTTGTCTATCTTTTTTTATTAAGACAGCAGCTTACCAAGGTCTATATACACATGGATTTTATGAATTTGTATACATATTCAAAAATAATCATATTTTTAAAAGTCTTTGCAGTTGAGGCCCAGTGTAGCGGCACCCAAGTCTGGAGTTCCACTCCTTCACCACCACCTTCACATTCACCATGCAGATTAGATCACCATCACCAAGGGAGGATATACTAGTCGTGGATTCTTCCCCTTCACCGACAGCGGCATCCCATTCTATTTTGAATTTAGTTTCCTTCACCTATTTTGGTCAACATTGTATAGACTAATTCTGGTTGTCATTTTATAAATGAGGAATCCACTTTGAATAATGGAAATGAATGTTTGAATGTTTGTTTTAGTTCAGTCCCATTTCCTTCTGCTCTCACATTTAAAAAAATACAAAAAAAAACAACCACATCCATAGAGTGATTGAGATCTTACATAACATTTTTTTGGAAATGCCACTCCTTATGTCCATGGAATACGTGCTTGCAATGAAAAAGGGAAAATAAGAGGCATGTACACAGAAGCATCAACCAAGTCAAAACAGACGAAAGAAAAAAGAAAAACACATCTTGACCATGGCCACAGTTCATTCCATCAGCAACCTCCCACCTAAAAAGAAAGACAAGGGAGCACCTCACATCCGTTGCCATATCTTTGATCAGGAATTCGATCGTACTCTTCTCGATAGCGGTTCCTCCATTAATCTCATGCCATCCTCTTTACTAACTGAATTTGGGTTGGGGCCTCTTAAAACAACCAAGATAATCCTTTAGTTTACTGATAGATCGATAAAGAGGCGAAGAGGTATTTTAGAGGACGTTATTGTAACGGTGCAGGGAATAAAATTCCCTTTTGATTTTGTTGTCATGGATATAGACACACTTGTACCGTTACTGCATACCCTGATTGTACTAGGTCGACCCTTCCTCCGAACGGTCGAAGCAACAGTTTATTATGGTACTGGAGAGATCATCTTTCACTCTCGCAGTAACAAGGTGAAAATTGATACAATCTCTGATCCTAGACCATCACCACCACCAGTAGCATATGAGATAGAGAAAGTTATACAAGAGCCAGAGGACTGTGATTTTCTTGCTGAATTCCGAGAGACATATCTTTTCACTAATTTCATAGATACCTAGGAGTTCCTTTCCCAAAATGACTGTGCAAATCACAGTCGACATGACTTCACTTGGTGATGCAATTGAGCTAGTTACTGATGGAAAGTTTGAGCTGATTTGTGAGGATCAATCTGAATTTTTGGAGGCACCTTCTGATATTAATTTGTTACACTTTTATGAGATTACTGGTGATATGCCTCCTTTTGAGAGTTCTGAGGTACATATATCTAAGCCATTCGTTGAATTTTCTGAGTTATGTACAGATGAGAGATATCTTTCTGATCCATGATATGGTCATGGACCAAGCAACCCTAAATCCTCAAGTATGCAACACTGGGCTTGATTACAATCCATGGCTTTTGAGGGGTTTTTGGGTTCAACTTTGCATGGAATCTTATACATTACAGTCTTTAAGTAAAATCTTAGAAACCAATGGGTAATTCTGCTTAGATTCATCATTGATCAAATCATGTCACACATGATTCAATTGTATGTCCCTACAAATTAATTGAGTTGAGGTAAATTTGGAGGAGTGAGATAGAAATAACATTCCTTTCCCTATAAGATATTCGTTTGAATTTTAACTATAGGAACTTGCTACCATTTTTAAATATAAATATATCCATCTTCATTTAACTTTGGTTCTCAACTAAAATTGTGTATTTTTTGAACATTTCAAAGGTTTCTAATATGAAAGGACGAAATCCCATAACACAAATTATCATAAATGGATATCACATGTCATTAATGTTCATTATGGTATAGACAACCCAAATACATCAATTTGTATGCAATCTTCAATACCTACGCATCTTACACCATCCCTAGAAAAGGGGTGCATCAGATATTTTAGATTTGAATATAATATTAACAAATATGTAAGATTTGAACTTACAACAATCTAAAGTTCCGTCTCTTACTAGTCTATTGATCCTATCAATATACATGTGTCTAAGATGATGCCAGATCATTGTAAAATGATCTTTATTCTCCTATTGATCTTTTTAAGGTTTAATTTCCAATATTAGAAATATTAATGAAGCAAGTCCTATAGATGTTACATTACTATTTGAAATGCATCCATCGTAGCTCTTTATAATAGGTCTATTCTAGAGTGTATGTTTATTCAAACAAACTTAGAGATAAAGAATTAATGTATTCTAATATCCATGTTATGGAGACATTTTCTAAGATTGAGGGCTCTCCACATGAAAACATGTAGTCTTTCTATCCAACGGAGATTGTTGCTACAACTGTATCAACTCCCATATAGATGACTATTAAACATTAAGATCAAACTTTCTAGTCTTTCAAAACATATGCAATCAATTACAAGTGTTATTAGAAGAAATAGATGCAATATATTAATCTTATCAAATAAGTAAGTCAATTTCAGCAATGATATTTCGATGTAGAATCTTTTGATGTATTATCCGATTCCTTCTCTAAATATTCTAGATAGTCATGATAGCCATACTATCATTATATATGCCTATTGCAGTATTGGCATTCATCCAACTCTTTGGATATCAAATGTATGTAAGTTATAGAAGTACAATCAACTCTTTGACTTTCCTTCTTACTTGGGTCCGACCAATGCTTCCACTACGCTTCCTTAATCTACAAACCACTACACTTAATTAATCCACAAACAACACTTTATCAAGACAAAGGATCTCTTAAGTTGAATATGTCCTCAAGGGACTTCAATATAAGAGGATTTCAACATTTATACATGCTTCATAAGACATGAGTATGGATAGTAGAATGGCGAAAATCGTCATATCTACATTCATATTAACTCTTAAAGACTTTGGTTCAGGTAGGTAACCAAATATTTTGAGTGCATCATCTCTTATGGATTTGTCATTCTACATAATGCAGTGAACAATGTCAGGTCAGTCATGATTAATGTTGAGAGCAAATATGTTTGCCAGAACATCTTCTTCAATTTTATAGGGATTTTGACAATTACGGTCATCATCAATATGATACTTCCAAAGCACATTTGATGATAGATCAAGACTATAGAGACACACAAACGACAAGTTGTTGTCCTTATTGTCTATTTACATGGTGTTCCTTATTATTACGAGGAAATTAAAATATCGCAACAATAAATATTATGAGTCAAACTACAAGTACTGCATCTTGATCATGGATACAACCCATAATTTTTTATTTTTTATGATTGAGTATAGTTTTGAGATAGTTTAACGAAGGTTATCTGAACGCATAAATATTATTTTACTTTGATTACTGATTTTTATATTAAAGTTGTCTTGCCTTTTAAACTCTTAAATTCCGTTCCCTTATTCACTTTCAAAGCAAGAGATAAGCTTACCACTATATCTCTAGAAACATATGGGATCTCCTTTCTACCTTTTATATCCCAATAATATGAGAAACTACAACTTGGATAAAAAGAAGAAGGAACTCATTCTGTCTTGCTAGTCCAATTTTCATTTCTCAATTCGGACTTTAAATCTTGGCTCGCCACCCCTAAGATGATGTTGAATCGTTGTTAATTAAATAAACCATCAATAAGAATAGAACTCGCTATATGCAATCCAATATCGACTCAATAATATGAGGAACCAATATTGGGGTCACTATGCATACACCCTTACTCTTTCAAGAGGCAAAGAGCCTGATCCATGTGCATTTGTATGAGGAGCTGTCACTTTGGACAGGCGTCTCCAGCATACAATCCATGATGATGAAACCCTTTCCTTGACGAGAGACCATTGATGTCATTTATATGATCCTCCATATCCCTTTAAAATTTTAATTAGTAATTATGATGCATACTCACATAATTAACTCTTCCAAGGGAATTACAACTATATTTAAAATAGATTATTTTAGTTTTATCTAGTGTATTTAATATCTAATTTGTCTATTCATATTAAATCAGTTATCAAATTAGTCAATCAACTAGCAAATAATTAGGATTTGCTTGAGACTACCATATAGTATTAACTCTCATAAGTTTGTATTTTCTTGAGTTTTAGTAATTAGAGTACAATTTGATTTACTCGCATTACCCTTTCATCAAAATGGATCAAGCCGGGTCAGACAGATGACGCTAATAGGGAGTGCTTCTACTCCAAATGTTGTGGAGGGTGCCAATTAAGTAACCCATTATCATATACATTGCCTAGATGGGTTATAATGACCCGAGAACAATAATCAATAGATCAATGTACTTGAGATTTTATTGATTTTTCCATTGGTGATTGATATTATAGTATATAGTAATCTCTCAGAAATCTTAGGCATCCTAAAATAATTTTGAGTGTCTAAATTTCCAATCATATGAATCAAACTTGCTTTTCATGTAAAAATTGACCTAGAACTATTTAGGTTAAACTACGGTTTTTGTCATGAAACATTCATTCATTAGTGATTGTTGTTTAATCAAATATTTTCAAAAAAATACTAAAAATCAATTAATCATGGAAAATCTACAATTTCCTCTATTGACATTGAATGATAAATATATTAAGAAAGTGATCTTGATGATCCAATCAACATGTGACCCATATCCACTAATTATGGAATACCTAGGTAAAACAGAGTCGGAATCATGCCAAATAAATTCATACGGTTTATAGGTTTAATTCTCTACTTAATTAATGTGCTTATTCATATTTCATGATGGAAAAAAGAGAAACCAAAAATTAATTTATTACAGATCTGTGAATACATGCAAAAATAATGTGATTGCAGGAACTTTTTGAATTTTAGTTTGCGCCCCTTTGGTGCCAACAATTGGCTATTGTTGTGCGTACATATTTATATATTCCAAATACATTCTATTCTCCAAAAATTCATCTAAAATAGTGCATAAATTGTCTCTTTTCATTTTAGCAAAAACAATTTGAAACATGCGTCAAATATAAAGCAATGAGTGCTCGCACAATAGATATACAAAACCTCATTCACCTAGAGTTTTGAATCACATCTAAGACCTTTATCCAAGGCTTTCATACCACTTGAAGGCTAGTATTTTGGTCTTAGCGTGTCACGTAAGGGTATAGATCACATCGAATACAATCTAGGGCAACTACTCGTACTAGTTGTAATGAGCAGTGGTATTTAAAATTTTATTAAGATGAAACCACATGATTTGAAAACACTACTGAAATCTTTTCATCAAGATCACAACTGAGTAATTAGGATTACCTCTTGGAGTGTGTTTGTGATCGCTAATATCTAAAGTAAGAGATTCTCCTATCTCAAGTCCGATCCGACGTAAAAGCATTTGCGGGTGTGTAGATGGCATGCAAAGCTCCCACAATCCGAGTTGATGATCTGAGGTTGGAATCTCCTGATTTCATCTACAAAATATGGATCCTTCTTTGTGAGTAAGAAGAATTGAAGAAGTCGGAGTCCACGAGCGGTTGATTCGACAACACAAAGGCGTTGCGATGACGGCAACTCCCTAAACAGCCCGCAAGTAGACGATCACTAGGGTTTGAGAGAGAGAGTCTATGGATGTGTATAAGAGAGGGAGAGAGAGAGGAAGATCTATTGCAACAGCTTGTGTTGAAATTATTGTAGTAGAAAAGGCTAGGGCTCCCCTTCTTTTTATACTAAATTGGATGGTGGAGATGCACTCCATATTCAAATCAATGGTTGAGATTTTGTTGCAATAATTTGTAATAATAATTAATTAATATAAAAGAAATTAAATATATTCCAAATAATATTAACATATTTAACTTCAATTAAATCATGAAAATTCTCATGAACGAAATATCAATAAGAAGCCTCTAGCCAAGTAAAGGGAAGGAGATAGCCTCCTTCTCTATATAACATGGGTGACGTCCAAGCTTCAAATTGGATAGAGATTTTCTCTCTCCAATTATCATTTAATGTCATTATATTAAATCCTTATTCACATAATCTATTATGAACAAAATATCACCAAATAGTTTTTGCAAATTATTTGTGAAAATTATACATAAGCCATTGACAATTATGAATCAAATCAACAATCTAATATAAAATGTAAATTGCATTTACAATTAATTGTCCAATGTGAATTCAATTAACATCAACATTTAATTCATAAATTCTATTATAATTAAATCTCTCCAACATATTGTAAATCACATTTATAATATTTATTATTATTATGTATGTAATATTCCCATTAGTCACGTATTTGACAACTAAATCATATATAATTTCCTTAGATGTCAAATATCATGTATCTAATTAATATGAATCATATTAACATTATTTATGATAATTAAATCATATTTATTTATTCATTTCCCATTGCTCAGATACATTATAAATAATTGAATTATTCTTGAACTCTTTCAAGAATATTGTGCTCTCTACTGATACTTGGAGATATGGATAGGGCGATTGCACATTCCTTGTATAGTGACTTGGATTGAGATCATAGCTCAAATCTATATATCGAGAATCTCTCATAGATGTTTGCTTAAATCAAAACATATCTAATCTTCTTATTTCATCCGAGTCATATTCAGATCGATATCTAGCATTTGGACTAAGATTATCTTATTGTTCTACTGAATAGAGTAACTAAATTCAAAATGTTTCATCACTCCCTCGGAATGGAAGCATCATGTGTTTGACATGCGAGCTCACGTAGAGCCATTACACAATAAATGCTATTGCTAATATCATTCCGTGATCTGAAATGAAGAATAACCAATTTACATAATAGGTCCCTTCGTACAATTAGGGTTATGTACCATGGTCGTCTTAATGATCATACTTTTGTTGATTCAATTATTGAATCATAGAGGCTGATGCTTGGATTAATATCTAATGAGTTAGATTGAGGACTCATCAAGTACCGTCAAATGATTGTTAAGAGAGGATCTCCAGCCTCAGTAGGAGATGGTAATCCTTTCTCACTTGGCTGATATCTGACCGACCTCTTGATGCAGGTCCTCTGCATAGGAATAGAGATTAGGAGGTGTCATATTAGTTAGGTTAAAAAGTTGACTTAACGAGATCGAGATAACCAAAGTCTTATGTCGTATGTTGTCATGATATAGGCACGCATCCTCTAACCGGAGATAGATGTGTTACTATATGTCTGAGTATGTACATATGGCAGACCAATAGATTGATGACCTAATCAAGGTCTATACATCGGCGCGCTGTGTGCATACAAGGGCATATGAGTAATACGATCTCTCCATGGGATCATATAGGTTCATTTCCTGAACCGGAAGACATGAGCTCACTCATGAGATATTGGGAAGAATCAAATTTTGCGCACGGTCGTCTGACTTTAGAAGCTTGACTAAATTTGTAAGGATTGATATATACTTTTGGAAAGTATATGATGAACACCTAGGTATGATATATGCTTTTGGAGAGTATATGATCGATACCAACTCGCAATGATCGAATGAGAAACTTGATGATAAATCCCTGAAGTAGATAGTGTAAAATTGATCTTAAACTTCAGGATTATTCTGGGTCTTCCAGTATGCAGGATGTAGGTATTAGGAATACCTGAGGGTGAAGTGATCATAAACGGTTGTATAACCATGACGCTCCCATTCCTAGGGAGTGATGAAATGGGTCTGAATTTTAGTGACTCCTCTCAATAGAGAAGTAATATGATCTTAGTCCAAATATTGGACATTGATCTGAATGTGATTCAGATGCAATGTGAAGATTAGATTTGCAGTCTTGATTTAATCAAGCATTTATTGGAGGCCCGAGATCTGGATTTGAGATGTGATCTCAATATCCAAGTCACTATACGTGGAACAATACAATCGCCCTGTCCTTATCTCCAAGTATCTGCGGAGAAAGCGCATTTGAAAGAATTCAGGATAATTTCATTGTTGATATATGTATCCGAGCATTGAGAAATTGGATAATTAAATGTGAATTAATTATCATGAATAATATGAATTCGATTCATATTATAAAGAGAGTTATCTTAGATAATTGAATGAGATTTGATTATCAAAGATGTGAATAATGTGAATGTGATTCACATTATTTGGGCACATGAGAATAGAGATCCAAGATGATTAAATGTGATTTAATTATTATGGATATGAATAATGTGGATAACACTATCCATATTAATCATATATATTATAAATGTGATTTATAATATATAAGAGAGAGCAATTTGTAATTTACATTTGTTAATTAAATGTTGATGTGAATTGGATTCACATTGAACAATTGATTGAAAATGTAATTCACATTTTATTTTAGATTGTGAATTTAATTCACAATTTTCCAATGGCAAGATTGCAATATTCATAAAAAAATTATGAATTATTTTTGTTGAATAAATTAAAACAAGTGTTGTTGTAAATCTTGGAGATTTCCATGGAATAATGTAATCTCATGAGATATCATGAGATTACATGAGATTGCCACCAAATCTCATATCATGGAAGGAGGCAATCTTCATTCCATAATCTCCATGCTTGATTGATTTAATTTGGGATTAAATCATATTGATTTATCAATTTACATTTAATCCAAATTAAATTAATTGTTGTTGGTTTTTACCAACAAAAATCATAGCCATTAAAAGAAACACAAATTAATGTGAGCCATTGGATTTGTGTTACCCCTAGATTGAGATCCATGGATCCCAAAATATTATAAACAGATGGGCACCCCTTGCTCTTCAAATGCTAATGAGAAACACAGGGCTCTCTCTCTCTCATTCTCTATACACACCCTCTCTCTTCCTCTCTCATGGTCGTCCACCGTGGATGCCCTAGAGAGAGTCTCCATCCCCGCAGCATCGTTGTTATGCTGCTGATTCGATTTCTCGTGAATCTCCGCCTCCTTTGGTGCGCCTCGCTCATGAAGAAGACGTTGTATCTCGTCTGTCGAGGTCAGGAGATTCACTGCTTGGATCATTGACATGGATTGCGAGGATACGTATTTCATCAACACGCTCGCAAGCATCTCCTCCATCGGATCGGACTTGAGACAGGAGGTCTCTTCGTTTGGAAACTCAATCGCAACCATGCTTTAAGAGGTATTCCTATTAATTGATTGTTGTTTAGATGAAATGATCTGAGAAGTGTTCTTAGATCATGTGGTTTTATCGCATGAAAATTTTTAATTTCCACTACATCGAGCAACTAGTGTGACTAGTCGATCATGATCGCATACGATGTGATCCTCACGCTTCCTTGATGCGCTTAAGGATCTAACCATATCCTTCATCATGGTTATACAATCGTTTACTATCACATCACCCTTGAGTATTCTTTAATACTCATGCATCATGCATATTTGAAGGCCTAAACTAAACCCGAAGTTTTAGATCATATTTGAGTTGCCTTCTTCAAGGTTTTATAATTAAGTTTCTCATTTGATCATTGGGAATTGGTATTGATCATGTACTTTCTAAAATCATATATCATATCTATAAATTTTGTCAAGCTTCCAAAGCAAGATGACCATGCATGGAATTTGATCCCAGTATCTTATGTGTGAGCTCATGTCTCCTGGTTCGGTAATGAACCATATTGATTAATCCTCATTTCACCACCTTCATTCTTTCATTCTGGACTTCAATCCATAGCTAAATGCACGTATATATCATTAATTTATGGAAATAAACACTTAATAAATCATATGAAATGTTGTATAAATATCGTTGAAAATATTGTGTTTAATTTCAAAAGAAAAGAAAAAGAATGAAGTATCAAAGACACTGAGTGACCCTAGACCTCAAGACCCAATCATCATGATGACTTGGTAGATAAGGAATAAAGTAGGGGGATGGAGACAGAGAAATTATATAGAAAGTACCCAAAAACCCTAATTATTTTTTCCCAATAGTTGTATTTTGGGATATATTTTTTTTTTTATACCTAAAATCACTGTACATAAAAGTGTAACGAGAATTCACTAAAAATTAATGCACAATGTGCTTGGGATGCATAAAATAAAAGGCCACACATAAAACTTTGCATACTTGTATCTTCTCCAAACATATTCAAAATTGGCCAAACTCATCTTTATTGTTCATAAAATTAAAATAAGATATTTAATAAAGGTTGTTTCGTTCAATTTGGAGTTAAGATGGAAAAGTTAGGTTTTGGGCCCTCATTGTGCACTATACTTGTATATAATATTCAATATATTTATTCTTTCTTTTTTCTTATATTTTATAAATTTGTAGATATTATTTAAAACATATGTATGTAATTAAAATAAAATAAAACTACTAAAAATAAAATAAATAATAAACTTCAATACATAGGCAAAATATATTATAAAATACCTATAAGATTTACGAACATAATTAATTAAATATGTAAATAAACTAAGAGAAAAGACCTAAATATGTATTTAACTAAATTATAAAAATATAAAATACATGTATATAATAATAAAAGACAAAATAGAAATTAAAAATAAAATATGTAAAATACATGTATATTTACATATATATATATGCATGTAAATAATAACATGTTATAAATGGCCTTGTGAAAAAAATAAAATAGGTATGAAATACAATATTAAATTACGAATATATTTTAATTTTTAACAAAAAATGAGTTAATTCATTTACTATTTTCAACTGCTTTACAAATATTTCTTATATCTCATTTTTCTGGTTGGTCCACGGACCAACAATGACTCAAGAAAAGTTAACTCTGGTCAACCGCACTTTCCCCTTCAGCCGCCCATGTTAGAAGCTCACGAGAGGCTTTGTTCTTCGATTTTTCACGCCAGCACCTCACTTCCATTTCCCTCGAGCCCCTCACGCTTCTGACCTCCTCACATCCACCCCTCTTGCTGGACCCATACACTTCACCTACCACCAACACCCAGCATGCAAGCTCGCCTCAAAACCCATTATTTATCCATCTATAAAAATCCCCTCTCCTCCATTGTTTGACCTCAAATCCCTCTGTAGTTGATCATAGCCCATAAGAATAGCCCTAAGGCTTGCAACTGTTGATAGGAGCTTGTCGTTGTCATTCTGTAGTGAGGAGGAGCATCATCGTAGAAGAACAAGCCCATTGCTGGACACCTCACCAGTGGTTCTGCTTCTTCGATTCTAGGACCGAATCGAGGCCAAATTATTGCTTTTATAGGTAAGGTTTACCATAGATTTTCATTTCCAATCATCAACCCATTGCCGGGTACTTCACCAGTGGTTCTGCCTCTTTAATTCTAGGACCGAATCGAGGCAAAATTATTGGTTTTATAGGTAAGGTTCAACATAGATTTCCAATTTAAACCATCAATTTTGTCTTTTATTATTGGATTTATGTTTGATTGATAGCCATAATTTGACCTAAGAACTTGAGCTCCAGGCCAAATCATTTATCCTCCGACTATTATTTGACCTTATTTCCATACAATTTCAATCATTGCCATCTTCTCTGCTTCGTGGCCACTTGTCCAACCCAGATCCTACATGAATCTGGTGAATCGAAGTTTGCACTAATACCATTCACCGGGGCTTTGTCACCCTTCCGCTCCCTGTGCTTCCTTGCTTCACTTCTTAGTCGAGGCGACTCGCCTCGAGCCACTGAACCTTTTGGTGTAGGTCAGAGGGTTGAACCCTCTACTGGAGACATGGATCTATGCTAGAACAGACCTCTAGGTTTCTTAAAGCAGATTTAGCTCCAGATCGACCATAGTCGCATCTGGGCATCATCGGAAACTACATGCAGACGCGAAGCAAGCTCATCAAGCCATGGCTATCGTCGTACCTCAGAGAAGACATTGGAGTGAGGAGCAAGAGGCGATCAAAGAGAGCCCAAGACTTGTTCTTCGACAGTTCTTCCAAAGCCCTCCCTAGTTGTTGGATGAAGAATGTGGATCTAATCTAGGTTGTTAAAGTCAAAATAAAGCGGTGCACATCCGAGCCGCTATATTCTCCATGTGTCATCCAAGTGATGGCCTGATTAGAGGCAGTGGCAGTGCTGGGATAGAGGAGGGATGGAGTGCCATTTGCTATCCACTACGCTAGACGGACTTTGGATGCTGCTCTGTAGAACTACACCGTCACTAAGAAGGAGATGCTAGCCGTAGTGTTCACCCTAGATAAGTTCGGATCATACATCATTGGATCTAAGGTGACCATTTATACTGATCATACCGCCATCAGGTACCTCATGGCAAAGAAGGATAAGGAACGCATGTATTAATTTCATATTACATTTAATTCAGCTGTTAGGTCATCTCACATGATTCCCCACGTGAGTGGACAAATTACACGTATACCCCTTTGATTTCAATATTGCTGTTAAGATTAAATTGTTGTAAATATAGTTGAATTTTTTTGGGTATTTGGCATGTACACCCTTGCCTTTTAATTATATTTCAAAAGATCCCCTAAGAGCTTGTATACTTTTATTTATGCTTCTTTATCTTTTTTAAATAGTTCCCTTGATCTAGAGAGCAAAAATAGGATAAAGTTCCTTAGTGTATGCCCATTCATGTCATGTATATTGCTTAGCATATTTCTCACATTTTGCAGTTATTAAAATCAAAAGGAACCTTTTTATTTTTTTTGGATATAAAAATATAAAATCAGCTTTAAAAATTCCAAAAAAATAAATAGTGTTTACTACTATATTTTATCACTAACGATTAAAAATGACTAAAAAATACATAAGAAAACTAAAAAAAATGCAAACCCTCTCTAACCCTAAAAAATTAGAAAAAATTCCCAAAATTAAAAAAAAGTAGTTTTCTTGGCTATATTTTAATATATATACATATCACTATATCTAAAGAATAGTTTTGATAAACTGAGGACCCATATTATATTTTTAAATCTCAGAACAATTCATCCTCTTTAATTAGTCCCAGATTTAGATAATTTTGAATTAAAAAATACATAAATTAGCAAAAATCAATAAAAATTACATTTATAAATAGAACACCGTGTATTGTGTTTAGTTATATACAAATAGTTATATATACTCATTATTATTATTATTATAAATATTATAAATACATTTTAAATCCTTTAAATGATAAAAAAGGATTGTTTTTATTTGTTTTTCTTCTTTTTATATATTTATTATAAATGTTCCACATATGTCCTATATTATACATCTTCTTACATAGTGATATATATACACTTATTATATATTAAAAAAGATAAAAATATTAAAAATTAGAAAATATATAAAGAAAATAAAAACTAAAAAATAAAATTAAAAAACTAATGTAAAAAATCTAGAAAAATTAATTAATTAAAAAATATATCAAAATACTAAGTATATAGCAACTAAATATATACATGCATACAATATTTATTAATAAATAATACGGCTACACCTGTATGTTCCTTGTATTCGACACCCTACACATACTTGATAACTATAAAAATTTATTTTTAGGGTTTATAATAGATTTTGACTCAAGTTTACATTGATTGATTATTCATATTGTGGTTAATTATGGTATGAATTCATTGTCCATATACAATCATCATGCGACGGTGTTCTCGCCTTGCATAGAACACTAGACCAGATCGAAGTATGATTCAACACATGTATGCTCCCTTTGAGAAATAAAATTACTCATATGCCCCCGTATGCACACCAGCTCATCGGTATATAGACCTTTATTGGATCATCAACCTATCAGTCTGCCAAATGTATGCACTCAGACATATAGTAATGCATATGTCTTTGGTCAGAGGATGTGTGACTATATCATGATAGTATATGGCGTAGGTCTGGTCATCTCGATCTCTTCAAGTCAACTCTTTGACCTAACTTAACGATACCTCTGAATCTCCATTCCTACGCAGAGGACCGGCATCAAGAGGTTGATCAGATATTAGCCATTAGAGAAGGATTTCCATTTCTTTCTCAAGTTGGGGATATGTTCTTAACAATAATTTGGCGATGCTTAATGAGTCCTTAATCTAACTCTTTAGGTATCTTCCACGCACCAACGTCTATGATTCAACATTTAAATCAACATCTGTATGATCACTAAGATGGCCACGGTACATAACACAAATTGTACAAAGGGACCTATTGAGAAAATTAGCTATTCTTTATTTAAGATGAGGGAATGATTTTCTATAACATTTATTACATAATGGCTCGCCTTGGGCTCGCATGTCCAATACTCAATGTAGATCGATGAAACCGCTTCCTATCACGAAGGGTCGCACCAAGACATGATTCAAGTGGTTAAAAGCTACCCAGGAAGGATTAAACCTCTAATCGAAGTCTTGAGATTTATTTTATAGTTGTGACAAGGGCGCTCAAAGGATCTAAGGTTTCTTCGCAAATCTATACTTATTTGACCAATCTTTGGTCTGGCATCAAAGATCAATATTTGAGGAAGAAATTTTAGGAAATAGTCAACTTGAATTGACCAATGTATTGTGAAGGTAAAATCGATGAAATGAGGGAGTCAGAAGTTTTGATAAAACTCGAGTAGGCGGGCTAGTTTACCGGAAGTCAATGGAGACATGATGAATCTCCATGTCATCAACTTTATTCTTTCATTTTATCCTTTAATACCTAGCTAAATGGATGTATATATCATTAATTAGTAAAAATAAACACTCAATTATTCATAATAATAATGTATAAAATATTGTAGATAATACTGTGTATCTGCCAAAAAAAGAATAAAGAAAATAAAAAGAAAAAGAATGAGGTGCCAAAGATAGTGAGTGACCCTACCACCCTAGATCCAGTCATTATGATGACTTGGTCGACAAGGAATATAGTAGGGGGAGATAGGGCGGTCAATTGTATAGAAACTACAGAGAAAACCCCTAATTGTTTATGCTAGTATTTATAATTTTGGACCTATTTTATTTTATTCATTATACACCTCAAATCAATAAACTTTGAACATCAATATTGTATTCAAAATAATAAGGCAAAATTTATTTCACTATAAGTTGTTTTATAGTGTGTCTGGCACATACAAAATAAAAAGCCGTAAAGAAAACTTTGCAGACCTGTATCTTCTCCAAACAGATCCAAAATTGACCAAACTCACCTTTATTGTTCATAGTATAAAATTAGTTATTTAATGGAGGTTGTTTCATTTAATTTGGAGTTAAGAAGCAAAAGTTAGGTTTTGGGCTCTCATTGTGCAATATACATAATATTCAATATATATTATGTATATTTTCACTACGTTATATTTTAAAAAATTGTAAATATTATTTAAACACATGTACATAAAAAATTATTTAAAATAAAATCATTAAAATATATTAAAATAAATAAGCTACTTTAATTTATAGATGGATTTCACTTATATATCTATATAATATGCATACATATTTATATAAGTACATTAATAAACTCATGAAAATGTAGTAAAAATAAAAAAATGTACTTAAATATGTTATAAATATATAAAATATTTGTAAATTATAATAAAAATAAAATACAAAATAATATTGAAATATATAATATACTGGTATATTTACATATATAATTACATGTAAATATAAACATGTTATAAATTAACTTCCAAAAATAAATAAAAATCATAATTAAATACTACATAGAATTGTAAGTATTTTTCATGTTTTGACTAAAAATTAAATAATTCATTTTATATTTTTTAATTGATTTTACATAGCAATTTCCCCATTCTTTTTCCTTGTTGGTCCACGTGTAACAACCACGTTGCGAGGAGTGACCTCATGTCAACTCTACTTGCACCTGCCTCCTTCGTTGTTAGAAACTCCAACAACACAACCTCGTCGACTTTATACGCCTTCCCCTCTTCCATATCAATCGAGAAACCCACCATATTGTAGCTCGTTCGTCCGTCTCCCACGCCTAGACCAGAATCCCCACCAACCACCCTACCTACACGTCATCCCTTCGCATTTTTGGTCGGAAGCCATGCCTATGAAATCCTCTCTACGACCTTCTTTTTTGTTTTTGATCTCCCTTTAGCCACTAAAACCCCTGTTGGAGACCCCCGTCGAGTTCTTGGTGATAGAAAGTTGTACTCCAGACCTTCATGGCATTTATAAAGTGGTGGATGAAGGATATGATAAGATCCTTAAGCGCATCACGGAAGCGTGAGGAACGCATCATATGTGATCGAGAGCGACTAGTTGCACTAGTTTCTCGAGATAGCAGAATTTAATAATTTTAATGTGATGAAATCACATGATCCAAGAACACTTCTCAGATCGTTTCATCTAAATCACAATTTTGGTATTAAGGTTACCTCTTGAAGCGTGGTAGCGATCGAGTCTCTAAATGAAGAGACCTCGTTTCTCAAGTCCGATCTAACGGAGGAGACATTTGCGAGCATATTGATGAGATGTGTGCTCCTCGCAATACATGTTGATGATCCAAGCGGCGAATCTTTTGATCTCGTCACATGAGATCCAATGTCTTCTTCATGAGCAAGGTGCACCAAAGTAGATGGAGATCCATGAGCAAATACTTTGACAACATAATGACGATGTTGTGACGATAGTGACTCTCTCAATGGTTCCATGGTGGACGACCACAATGTGTGTGAGAGAGAGAGACACATGACGTGTAGAGAGATACAGAGGGAGAGAGCATATGTTCATTTTTGTAACCCGAAGAGAAAGGGGTGCCTCTTCTTATATAGGGGTTTTGGAGTCCATTTATCTCATTCCATGGATAACGCAAAATCAATGGATGAAATTGATTTGTGTTTCTTTCAATGGCCATGATCTTGTTGTGAAACACAATAATAAGTAATTTAAATTAAATTAAATATACATTGAATTATCATCAACATAATTTAATTTAGTTTGATTAATTTAGGTATGTGGATAAAGAGAGAGAGAGAGTCAACCCCTAAAATAGGGGGACGACCACCAAGGGTGGTCGTCTACCACCCATTAAGGTGGATCCTTTTTCTCTATTTTTTGTGAGATACAATATCTCATATAATACTCTTAAATATTTGCAACAACTTTTATTGCAAATATATTCACAAAATTAATTCAAAATTAATTTGTAAATATGTCAATCATGCCACTGAAAAATTGTGAATCACATTCACAACTCAAAATTAAATGTAAATTATATTTTCAATTAATTATCCAATGTGAATCCAATTCATATCAATAATTAATCAACAAAAATAAATCATGATATGCTCTCTCAAATATATTATAAATCACATTTATAATATATATGATTAATATGGATAGTGCTACCCACATTTTTATATCCATGATAATTTAATCACCTTGGATCTTTATTCTCATGTGTCCAAATAATATGAATCACATTCACATTGTTCGCGTCTTTGATAATTGAATCACAATTAATTATCTCCGATAACTCTCCTTTTAATATGAATCAAATTCATATTATTCACGATAATTAAATAACATTTAATTATCCATTTTTCTCAATGCTCGGATACATATATCAATAGTGAAATTATAATGAACTCTTTCGAGGATAATGTGCTTTCTCCGCGGATACTTGGAGTAAGGAGAGGACGATTGTATTGTTCCACGTATAGTGACTTGGATATTGAGATCAAATCTCAAATCTAGATCTCGCGGATCTCCCATAGATGTTTATATAAATTAAAGTCGTAGACCTAATGTTCTCATTGTATCTAAATCACAATCAAATCAAGGTCCAACATTTGGACTAAGATATGATTACTTCTCTATGAGAGGAGTCACTAAAATCCAGACCTATTTCATCACTCCCTCGGAATGGAAGTGTCATGGTTATACAATCGTTTGTGATTACATCACCGTCAGGTATTCCTAATACATGTACATCCTGCAAACTGGAAGACCCAGACCAAACCCGAAGTTTTAGATCTCTTTTAGACTGACTCCTTTAGGGTTTTGATCATTGAGAGTCGGTATCGATCATATACTTTCCAAAAGCATATAACATACCCAGGTGTTGATCATATACTTTCCAGAAGCCTATATCAAACCTACAAATTCAGTCAAGCTTCAAAAGCGAGACGACCGTGCATGAAATTTGATTCTTCTCGATACCTCATGAGTGAGAACATGTCTTCATATTCAGTAAATGAACCTATATAATCCCTTAGAGAGATCGTATTACTTATATGCCCTTGCATGCACACCAACGCACCGGTGTATAGGCCTTGGTTAGGTCATCAACCTATTGGTCTGCCAAATGTACATACTTAGACATATAGTTACACATCTATCTCCGGTCAGAGGATGCGTACCTATTCGTGACAGCATACGACATAGGACTTTGGTTATATCGATCTCGTTAAGTCAACTCTTTGACCTAACTTATCTAACAGCTCCGAATCTCTATTCTTTTGTAGAGGACCTGCATCAAGATGTCGGTTAGATATCAGCTTATGAGAAAAGATTGCCATCTCCTACTCATGCTAGAGATCATCTCTTAGTAATCATTAGACAGTGCTTGATGAGTCCTCAATCTAACTCTTTAGATATTCATCTAAGCGCCATCCTCTATTAATCAATAATTGAATCAACAATTGTATGATCATTGTTGAATACTCATTCATCACTTTTTATTCTTTTATTTTATCTAAATATCTTGGCAAAGCATCATGTAAATAATTGTAAATACAATTAATTAGCAATAAGCATGCATTTGTTAATATTCCATAATTAACATGTATTTGTGCAAAAATAAAAGTATAAAGAATAAAAAAAGAAGGAAATATTTATAATAAATATTGAGCGACCTAAACCCAAGAGAGGGCCAAGTATTGGCCTGATCGCCAAATAAAATAAGTAGAGAGAGACAAGGCCACTCTACCTTGTATATATACACCATTTAGGCATATAATTTATTTTTACAAAAATAAAAATTAAAGAAGATATTTTTAGTTCGTTGTATATATTTCTCAAAATAAAACAAAAGTTAGAAAAATAAAATAAAAATAAACATAGAATAAAAATTCTCTCTCTCTCTCTCACCTTTTACATAATACATGTAAATATATATCTTTCATTATTCATTTTATATTTGTAAATAAATAACTAAAATAATATAAAATAAATTTATACTCCACATATTATGTTATAAATAAATAAAATACAAAATTAGAGCATTTCAATAAAAATAATAAATTAAAAATAAATGTATAAAAACATAGGTATTTTATACCTATATATAATGCAATATATTGTAAATATAATAAATTAGTTTTCATAAAAACAAATAAAAATCATAGAAAAATAGTTTGAAAAAAAATAAATATCTTCATGTCGTACACTTTTTTATTTAAAATCATTTGCTATTTTTAATAGATTTTACGAATATTTTGGATATCTATTTTTTATTAGTCCAAGAGGAATGTTGACTCCGGTCAACTACCCCTCCCGGACTCCCATTCGTGCGGATCCGATTTTTACTCGATGTTCACCCATTTACCCCAACCGGATCCTCCACCCTCTTGCTCCGATTTTCTGCCCGCATCTCCCTGGTGGATTTGTGATCCTCACGGATCCCCAGGGAGCCAGGGGTCGTCCTTGGTTTGCGTGCTCCGACCCAATCTATCTGGCTACCTGGGACACCCTACAAATCCATTCCATCGCTTCCCCAGCTCCGCAGCTCGCGTCGTACCCCTTTTTGATACCATAGATATCTCTACCTTGGTGACAGCAACCGGAGACCACCTTTGGTCATTGGAGAGATGTTGTGTAGCTGTAGCTCACCTATCGTGGCCGGAGCACCACCGCGAAGAGCCTCCTCCGCCAGCCGTAGCATAGTCAAGGCAATGATCCCGCCGTCCAACTCCCCTGGAGCTCAGGATCATCTTAGGACCTTCAGGTAATCTTTCCATAGTTCCTAGCTTCTCCGTTTAGTCGATCTTTCATTTCTACCTCGTTGTCGCTCTGCTAGCTCCGACCAGCCGGTTAGAGCCTCGCACCCGTCATCCACCCATTCAGATTGACGCATCCGTTCACCATCCATCTTCCTACGCCATCTGATCACCCTGATCTTGGCTCGGATTGCCAATGTTTGGCCATCGGTCTCATCTATCGCCTGCGCCGGAGAACCACCTCCCATCCACTGCCACTTCTCTCTATCTTCGGCCCAATAACCCCAATCGGAGCATTGCTCTGAGTCTGAGCTATCTCGTGCAGGACTTGATGTGCGCGACGACCTCCTAGATAGACCTCATTCACCTTCGTCAGAGTGCCTCCAGGTCTCAGCCGACGCCAAGCTTATCCCACTGCCAGCCACTCCATTGGAGCCGACCACTCGATGCGGAAGAGCCCTCCGGTCCTTTTGGCACTTCCAGAGCCTTCATCGAAGCCATCGATCTCCCGCGATGCTCCGGCGATGTTCGCCCCAACTCAGTTCATCTAGAGGATCTCTCCGGCGTTCGATCGCCCGCACCTGCTAGACATTGCCCCAACTCAGGTCCATCGCTTGGAGCTATCAAGCCGGTAGATGTCAGATGTAACAGCCATGTACCATCCACGTAGCTGACATTTGATAGCAATCAGATCTGACATCTGACGCGCCGGAGCCATTATTTGTAGTATGTACCCCGCACTTCTTTATTGTTATTGATTGCCTATTTAGTTTCCATATTTGCAAATATACCCCTGTGTGTGTTGTTTTACAACATGTGCGGAAATTGATGGGAAAATTACATAACGGACCTTAAGCTTTTTGTGCATGTTATTCTTTGATCCGAGGACTTAAGTTATTTGTATTATGGTCCCGGTGTGCTGTGCCTTTTGTTTTTGCTTTAATAAATAGCAAAAATTATCCAAAAATCGTTGAATTTTGAAACGTGGCTCCTACCACTGTGTAGGAATTTTGGTGATTTTTGGGTTTTGGTTTGTTTTCATTTATTATTTTCTAAAATTAAAAAACACTAAAAAGAGCTCATGTTTTCTTTAGAAAATCATAAAAATATTGAAAACCTGTGAAAAATTATAAAAAATTCCTGATTGTGTGTTTTGTGTTGTTTGAATTTCTATGCAATTTTCATTTTATTCTCATTTATAAAACTCATAAGAATTAAAAAAGAGTTAAAACTTATAAATATCATTAAAAATTCCTAAAAAATTATAAAAAATGTGTTTTCTTCGTTTGTAGGTAGATTTTATTTTATAGTTTTATATAAAATTACCGCTTGAATTTTATAAACATTTTAATTAATTTTAATGTGCTTTAGATTCTAGATGTACATTGTTCCTTGTTTTTGACTTTGTTTTTTTTTTTTAAAAATAATTACATATCAGAAAAACCCCATAAAATCCACAAAAACATTTGAATATTTTAACACACAAAAATATTTTTGTTTGGAATTTTTGAGTATTTTTGAGTCTTTAAATAATTATTTGAGTCTTGATTTTCGACTTTCTTTTTTTTCTCTTTTTAAAGATTATAAAAAAAATAGAAAATTTTAAAACCACCCATTTCTTTTCTTTTCATGGATTCTTGACTACTTCGTACCTTCTGCATTACGTACTCCTTGTGATCGACCTTGGTAGCTATACCAAGTAAAATAAATTAGCACGACCGCTTGCTCTATTTGATTGATTGATTTCTTTATTGGTGGTCTGAATTTTCTTGATTGAGCTTCGTTCTGTCGATTGGGGTCGCAACGACCTTGATCTGATTTTCCGAGACTTAACCCTGATCAGTTGAGTCACTCATCAGAACGACGTCGTTGCCGGGGAGCACGGCTTAGTAGTCAGTTTTCCTTTTTCGGCTTTATTTTTATTTTCCTTCTTTTTCTTTGTTTTCTATTTATTTTTGTTCTTATTTTAGTTCTTTTTCTTTTTATTTCTTTTTGTTTGTTTGTTTTTATTTTTCATTTATTTTCATTTCATTTTATTTTATTTATAACTGTGGTCTGACATATTTTCTGTTTCCCTTTCTTGCGAGAGCCCGACGAGCGATGGTGGCGATCTTCGGAGCATCGAGCACCCGCGTGACTTGGAGGCAGCTTGTTTCTGCATCGAGCCGCAGGAGAGCGTAGGAGAGGAAGAGCAGGACTTTGGGAGTAGTTGTAGTTTATTTTAGCTTAGTCTTTATTTCCATTACTATTATTAGTGTAATAATACAACACAAGACTCGGACTCATTCTTGGGGTGATCTCGGGGTCTGTTTTGCCGATCACTGGTGTGCTCGGGGGACCTCACCGTAGATTTTTCGTCAGTTTTGCTTTTGATCGCATTTTTCTTTTATTTCTGATTCTCGATGTTTTTGGCCCTTAGACTTAGGATTTATAGCTTGATTTTGACGTAATTACTTAAGGCCCCAGCCCTAATTGATTGCATGTTCCTATAGATCGATAACTCTGCCTTATTAATTAAATCATAAAATAAAAGTTAACCTGGTCACCTGAGGGGTCACGTGTCGCTAGAGGCCATATACAGTGTTGGCGGATCTGTTGTGGCAAACACTGATCTGCATCAGAGACCGGACCCCGACCCATCTTGTTGACTCGTTACCTATAGTTCTTCTCGAGTAGAAATTATTTGTCTAAGTCTGATTTCTTCTTGCATTATATATGTAGTTTTATTTCAGTCTTTTATTTTATGCGCGGATCACTCTGCATGTAGAGATGGAGTCAGGTACGCATTTCTTACTCTGCATGCATCATAGTGTTTGATTGCGCATCAGCTTTTTTGATTTCTCCCCCTATTTTTGGACTTAAAATAACCAGGAAAACTGAAAAAATCATTAGACGTTGCTTGCTTTGAAAAATACCTAAAAAAAGGAAAACTATAAAATTGGGACTGTTAAGACACACTTGACCCTAAAAGAAACCTCACTTAAAAATTTATCTTGGGAGAGCAATCCCCTCATTGTCTGGTTTGGATGAACGAGAGAGTGACCCGCATATTAGGCTAGAGGCACATCTGACCTCTCCTTAGACTACTGATTTCGGGTTAGTCTTTCTACAAGTGAGGATCACTC
This sequence comes from Ottelia alismoides, assembly GCA_037367405.1. Lineage (NCBI taxonomy): Eukaryota > Viridiplantae > Streptophyta > Magnoliopsida > Alismatales > Hydrocharitaceae > Ottelia > Ottelia alismoides. The sequence goes on from JAZKJV010004510.1 coordinate 1,427,894, forward strand.
TAGTTTCCGATAAAGCAGGCTGCGATATCCTTAACAGAGCGAGTCGATCGGGTAGCTGGTAAACGGTCCGCGACTTGTACTGGCTAGGAAAGATCTAGCTTTGGGATCGGGATAGTCTCCTGAGAGCGTTGGATTCCCAACAACTCACTTAATCGCTATGAAAGACAATTTGATCACCTAATAAAATCGACAAGATAAAAGACCAAACTTTTACGATCATCAGCTCTACGTGAGTAGGTGAATTGGGGGTTTGTGTAACCGATCTTGTGTGTTTTTCTAGATCTCATCCGCCTTCACTCGCAACATCACGATGATGGGCTAGAGGTCCCTTAGGCAGCCTTTGGTTGCACCATTTTCGAGCACTCCAGTCCGCTCATCTAGGTTGGTTTGCGAGAGCCGAGACCCGCTGTCCGAACCTGAGTTTGACTCCACCCTGTTCCCCCTCGACCACCCTTCTACCAGTCCTGAGGTTCCAGAGCAAAGACAACAACAGACATTTGATGATTTGACGGCACCTAAGTTTGGATCTTTTGCCTTTGTAGAGACCATGGCCAGCTGTGAGGAGTGCACCGATGGACCTAGCAGGAACCAGACCTATGTATTAGATTAGGGTGCCATCAACAACACCCTATTAGCCTCCCTGGAGACCATGCAGCGTCAGATTAGAGACCAGGGGGCTTTCATGGCGGATATGCATCGAGAGATGGAGCAGATGAGAGCCGACAGAGAGCAGCACAGAGCCAGTGGAGGAGGAAATAACCCTGAGGGAGAGCCTGAGGAGCCAGCACAGCCAGCAACACCTGCACGACCGATGAGAGAGTTGCACAACCCTGGTGCAACTCTGACCAACAGATGCTTTCAGCTGCCAGCCATTTTGGGAGATTTTAAGCTACTGCCTCAGACCATCCAGCTTCTACCCTAATTCCATGGACTCGCCACAGAGGAGCCACACATCTACTCCAAGAATTCGAGATGATCTGCAGTACTGTCCACGATTGGCTCGTGGATGAGGATACCATCAGGATGATGGATTTTCCATTCTCCCTCGTATACAGAGCAGCAAACTAGCTGAAGCACCTCGAGAGATACACCACATCATGGGAACAACTCTGGAACAAGTACTTGAATAAGTAATATCCACTAGGCCGGACGAATGCAGCCAGAGCCCTGATCAACAACTTCGCAATGCTTCCCAATGAGCAGTTCTATGAGGCATGGGACAGATTTAGGGAGCTCACAGACCGGTGTCCCCATCACGACATATCCAAGCCCAACCTTGTCCAGAGTTACTTCTGCAGGATTACACCAGAGTTGCAAGGGCCAGTGAATGCATCCTGTGGGGGCTCATACATCACCAACGATGAGCATCAGGTTTGTTCCATCTACGAGGAGATGGCGGAGAACTACACAATTATGTCCCAGAACTGACTATATGCACAGGGGAAGCCCACACCGCAGGTTGTGTCCTATCAGAGGATAGCACGGGTCGATGCCTGTCCATCCACATCTTCAGCAGCCGTAGCACAGGTAGAGTCGATGACAGCTGATATGGGGATCATTAGCGAGAAGCTTGACTGCATCGAGCTTATCAAGAAGAAACGGTGCTAGGGCATGTCTCATATAGATCAGATGGTACAGATGTTGAGTGACCTGAAGACCCAGATCATGTGTCTCCAGTAGGCACAGATGGCTTCTCAGGCCCCGTCTCAGGTCACGGGCAAATCCCAGCAGCAACAGCTCGACCTAACCCTCCCCCACTACCGACAGGTTCATCACCTACAGGCGGAGCCGTTCCAGCAGCAGCAGTAGTATGTCCGGCTACCACCATCCCCAGACAGTCAGATGGTGATCTGCCAGTCGGATCAGCCCCTAACGGTTCTCCCCCCACCCACTTACGAGCAAGAGCCATTGATGGAAGTCAACGGGATTTGGTATGACAGACCTCTTACTGGGATCCGACGAGACCATATTGGATTCCGTTGGTTGACCGGAGGTACCACTTCCCAATAGCAGTCTCCTGTTCAGGGTGGCCAATTCAGCCAGCAACAGCAACAACACACCGAGTTCACACAGCCACAACCACATCCACCTTACCAGCAGCAGGGTCCTCGTCCCTATCAGTAGGGACAGTCGTGGAGGCAGAATTAGCAGCCTCAGCAGTTTCATCCCCAGTACCCCCCTCATACATCACAGCAGCAACCTCACTTTCAGAGAGGCCACTCGTCCGATTCTCATGGGCCCGCCTATGAGAACCCATCTTTAGATGATCTGGCCCGCCTTATCTCTGAGCAGCATGCTACATTCAGACGGGAGATGGATGAGTTCCGTCAAGAGATGAGGGAGATCATGAAGGGAAAGGTCACCATACCAACTCAGATTAAGCCAAATCCAAACAACCTGATGAGGAAGTCTGAGCAGATAGAGTTTACAGAGATTACCACTCCTAGCGATTCACTTGGTGATATTTCTACATACACTTTTAATGCGGACTTTATTACACTTAGGAGTAGTAGGATGCCAGCCGGTGATGCCTCATTTGAGCGACGACCACATGAGGACTCAAGAGAGCCAGATGAGGAGGAGAGCGGTGTTAATGCCGCTCATGATGATGTTGATTACGGTGGTGCTGACGCCACCATGGATGTAGATCCAGCTGACGGTACTGAGGCCGTTACTTCACCAGATGCACGAGGTCATGTTTATGCCACCAGACATGATGATGCTGAGACAGAGTACGGTGCTGATGCCACAAGTCTAGATGTTGCGGGTGGTACTGAGGCCACCCACTCTATTCCTGTTGCATTTCCTTCTGTTAGCGTACCTCAGGACTATTCTGGTAATAAAGGAAAGGGTTCTTTATTTGTGAATCCATCTGTGATACATGGAGATATGTGTACGGATTTTGTTTCACCACAGAAGGGTCCCGATCCTAGACCTCCATCTGAGGAGGGCCTAGCCATCCCCTTCCCTCAAGCACTCCGCTTGGCTAAGGGGACTAAAAAAGGAAATCCAAAAAAATCTCAGTAGCTACAGTTCAGCCAGCAGATGATAGACAAATTCTAGATTCAGCTGACTCTACAGGAGGCCTTGGAGCACATCCCTCTCTTCCAGAGGAACCTTAGAGAGAAGACCACCATTGTAGAAAGAGGAGGATTCACCATTTAGGGATCCATGTGCTCACTCGTGCCACCTGCTTCGCCATCCAGAATCATCTGCCAGCCAAGAGGCTAGATGCAGGAGCTCCCTATGTTAGATGTCACATACATAAGTAGAGGTTCGATCGGACTCTATTAGACAGCGGCTCTTCTATCAACCAACTTCTGGCAGCCTTACTCGACCTATTCGAGTTTGGCCCTCTCCGACAAAGTAGGACGGTCCTTCAGTTTGCTGATCGATCTGTCAAGAGGTTGTTGAAGGATCAGGGCTTGAAATTCCTCATGGACTTCGTTGTGTTGGACATGGAGATCCCTGAGTCTATGACCGATACCCCCATCATTTTAGGATGTCCGTTCTTTGCCATAGCCAAGGCAGTGTCCGATCATGATATTGGGAAGGTATACATTCGTGTCAAGGGTGAGAGTATACAAATAGAGATGATCGATGAGACTAGAGGACGAGATTCAGCTTGCTCAGAGTCGCTCAGTGATTCAGAGCAGACGACAGAGGCAGAGCGAGACATCCACCAGGAGTGTGATTTTGTGATCACAGATGATGAAGTAGCTTGGTCAGGACCCATTTCACGTGCCATCCTCTCACCTTCAGATTCCATTGATGCACAGAGTCCAATAGAGTAGAGCTTGGAGAGCGTATTCTTGAAAGAGGATACATTTCAGGAAGCAGATCGTGTTCAGGAGAGCAAGGCAGTAGATATTTCTTTTGATTCAGATTCAGATCCCTCAGAGTCAGATATTAATTGGGCAAAGTTTGATGAGTTGATTCCATGTCTGATTCCTACAGAGCCAGTAGCTACGGTGGAGATTGATCCTATTCTGAGCACAGACACATCAACAGAGCATTCTTCACCAGCTTGTTATGATCAGTGAGAGTTCTCCCATGCAGATTTGGTTGCTTTCACTCAGACCTTTCAGAGGCCAGATCCGCCAGCTCCCACATGTCCAGAGCTGAATCCCTTGCCGCAGTCGTTGAAGTACAGGTTCCTTGCAGGCGAGCATGAGATGCTCCCAGTCATTATCTCAGCGGATTTAACTGAAGAGCAAGAATCTCGTTTGATGGAGGTTCTTGAAAGGAACCGCAAGGCGTTAGGATGGAGCAGAGCTGATATCTGGGGGATATGTCTGACCATGTGCTCCCACCATATCTATCTCGAAGAGGACGCCAAGCCGTCATGTGAGTTCCAGCGGTGGATGAACCTGAACCTTCGAGATGTTGTCATGAAGGAAATCTCAAAATGGTGGAGTGTCGATTTTATCTACCTCATCTCCAACTCCATGTGGGTTAGTCCATTATATGTGGTTCCCAAGAAGACGGGCATCACTATAGTTGTGAGTGAGTCTGGAGAGGAGATCGCTACCCGGTTACCCACTTCTTGGAGGGTCTGTGTGGACGACAGAAGATTGAACCAGGCTACCAAGAAGGATCATTTCCCGATGCCTTTTATTGATCAGATTATAGAGAGGCTAGCTGGGTAGAGTCACTACTGCTTTTTTTATGTTTACTCCGTTTACAACCAGGTGGCCATTGCGCTCGAAGACAAGGACAAGACCACATTCACTTGTCCCTTTGGGACATATACTTTCAGGCGTATGACCTTTGGTCTATGTAACGCTCCGGCGACATTCCAAAGGTGCATGTTGTCCATCTTTTTGGACATCGTGGGTGAGTGCTTGGAGGTCTTCATGGATGACTTCTTGGTCTATGGCGATGGGTTTCATGCTTGTCTTGACTGCCTAGACCACGTCCTTTAGCGATGCATCAAGGTCCATCTTGTGTTATCTTGGGAGAAGAGTCACTTCATGGTGACTCTAGGGACGGTGCTTGGTCATATGATCTCCAACAGGGGCATAGAGGTTGATCCGGCCAAGGTGGATATCATTAGGAAACTCAGTCCACCGTCCAACTTGCAACAGTTACGGTCTTTTCTGGGGCACGTCGGTTTCTACTGATGCTTCATTGATGATTTCAGTAGGATTGATCGACCGTTTACTGATTTGCTGACCAAAGACACCGAGTTCATTGTGGATGATAGGTGTTTTGCATTATTTGAGACTCTCAAGAGTCTAGTTGTTGAGGCTCCTATCCTCCAGCTGCCTGATCGGTCTCTCCAATTAGAGATCATGATGGATGCCTCCAATTTTGCCGTAAGGGCCGTGCTGGGAAAGAGGAGGGATGGAGTACCATTTTCCATTCACTACGCTAGTTGTACATTGGATGTCGCGCAGCGGAACTATATTGTCACTAAGAAGGAGATGCTAGTCGTTGTCTTGGCCCTAGATAAGTTCATATCTTACATCATTGGATCAAAGGTGACTATCTTCACAGACCATACCACCATCAGGTACCTCATGGCAAAGAAGGATGCCAAAGCGAGACTAACTAGATGGATCCTTCTACTCCAGGAGTTTGATATTGAGATTAAGGATAACTCTGGAGTCAAGAATGTGGTGGCGGATCATCTCTCCCAATTAGAGCATCTTGAGGAATCTGAGCAGACTGATCACATATCTGAGACCTTCCCAGATGAGGCAATCCTTGCTATCGCCTCGCTCCCGTGATACACTAACATTGTGAACTATCTTGTTGCAAAGAAAGTTCCACAAGGTTGGCCTAGGAAGCAACTTGGGACCTTCCTTGTGAAGGCCAAGTTCTACCATTGGGAGGATCCCGTCCTTTATCTTGAAGGAGGGGATAGCATCTGGCGTAGATGCATTCCTCAAGAGGAGCACCATAGCATCCTCACTTACTGCCACAAGCTCGAGGCAGGAGGACATCACTCTGGGAGTTGAACGGTACAGAAAGTGCTCCAATCCAGCCTATGGTGACCTACCCTCTTCAAGGATTCTGATGAATCGTGAAGAGGTATACTAATTGTCATAGGATGGGAACTTGTGGACAGCGTGATATGATGGCGATGCAGCCCATTCACTTCTGTGAGGTTTTTGACGCATGGGGCATCGATTTCATGGGTCCATTCCCTAAGAGTCAGGGATTTGAGTACATTCTATTGGCTGTTGATTATGTTAGTTGTTGGGTTGAGGACATCCCCACCCGAACTGCATATGCTAGGACTTTATGCAGATTTTTTAGAAAGAATATCATTTCATCGTTCGGGGTGCCTAGAGTGTTGATATCTAACGGGGGGTCCCATTTCGTCAACGACAAGGTAAAGGCCCTTGCTAGCGAGTTCAGCATTGACCATTGAGTATCCACTCCATATCATCCCCAGACTAATGGTCTTGCTGAAATGTCAAACAGGGAGATCAAGACTATATTGCAGAAGGTCGTCTGCCCTGACTGAAAGGATTTATCAAAGCTTTTGGACTCGGTCTTGTGGGCATATCGAACTTAATTCAAGACCCCTTTGGGTACGTCTCACTTTTGCCTCGTTTATGGCAAGCCTTGCCATTTACCTGTTGAGATTAGGCATAAGTCACTTTGGGCTATCACAGACATATTTTTTGATCTAGTGAATGTAGGAGACCAGAGGAGGGCAGAATTGGCAACCCTGGAGGAGCTTAGAGATGCAGCCTTTTCGAGCAGCCTACAATACAAGGAGAGAGTGAAGGAGTGGCATGATTCTCATATCAGTCACAAACAGTTTGAGCCAGATCAGAGAGTATGGTTGTTCGATGCTAGGCTTAGATTATTTCCAGGGAAGTTTCAGAGCAAATGGAAGGGACCATGCCTGGTTCGAAAGATACATGACAATGGAAGTATTGACATATCTGAAATGTCATCTGATTCTACCTTTCGTGTTAACGAGCAACGGCTCAAACAATATCTAGATCATGAGCCACTGGTCATTGACGTCGCCCCTATTCATTTTGTGTGAGATGTGATCTTTGACTCACATCTGTTGCATCTCACGCCTGATTATCATTGTCTTCCACCCTATATAGATCCATATGTCCATATCATACCATTCCTCAGTCCAGCACCCCATCTGCATCTTTGATTATGCTATACTTAGGGTGCACCTTACCCTAAGTATAGGGGAGGTGTAAGACTTTTGATTTCTCTTTTGATTCTTTTTACCTCTCTTTTGCTGCCTATACTTAGGGATCTTTTACCCTAAGTATAGGGGAGGTAGACCCTGTACATTCTCCCATTCGGATTTCCCTTCATGTACAGTCTGTTATACTTAGGATTACTTGATCCTAAGTATAGGGGAAAACACCGAGATTCTTTTTCATTCTATTCTTTGATTCGTCGTTGTAGTATATCATTCCTTTCCACTTCCCTATACTAAGCACGAGTTATGTCTTCTTCATCGCTCTTGATCCACTCTGAGGACACCGTTTAAGCTAAGTATAGGGGGGTGTCGTATATATTTCATATATGCTTTAGCCATAACTCGTACTTTGTGTGAGTGTGTTAATAAATAAAATGGCTAAAATCATCTATCGAAAATTCATAATAATTTAAAAAAATTCTTGTACATAAAATTCTTTCTTGCACATACATAGCTATTTACAAAATTATTTTTGTACAAATGTTTGTAAAAATGTTGTGTAAAGAGTTTGTACATATTTTGATATCAAAATTAGGTATATAGTATAAAATTTTTGTAAAATGTTTGAAAAATAAAAAGTTTGGTTAAAACATTTTGCATTCATGCATTCATTCATTCATGCATTCATTCATTCAAACATTTTTGCATCCATGCATTCATGCATTCATTCATTCAAACATTTTTCAAAAATAAAAATAAAAGTGTGTAAATAGATTGCAACACTTTTGCATCCATGCATTCATTCATTCAAACATTTTTCAAAAAATTTACATTTTTTAAAAACTTGCATAAAACATTTTTGTATATACTTGTACAGTTTCTCTGAATCATAGTTGACATTTAAACTATCCTAGAATTAAATTGAAAAATGGAGGTTGGTTAAAACCTTAATCCACCTAATTCTAAGAGGAACCTTATAGGGTTTAGGATTGAGACTTTTCAGGTCCATTGGGACTAAATTCTTTGAGTCCACTAGGCTATGATCTTATGTCATCTTTATGAGCCTAAGTAGAATGCTTAACAACGCATATATGACTCTCACAGATAATGGCTTTACTTGCACCAGCACCTTACACATAGCTCTCTACGGATGAGGTGGTGAGGAGGCGGTCTTCTTTGGCTTGGGGTAGCATACGAGGGTAGTAGTTCTAGGCGGAACCTCTCATCTACTTTTAGTGAAGGAAGTGCGTCTCAGCTTGGTCTGGTGGCATTGAGGTCTAAAGATAGGAGTTGTGGGTTGCAATAATGCTTCAAAAGAGGGATAATCTACTGGCTCAAGCCGAAAAACTCCTTATGCATATATGCTGCACCATGTAGATATGTTGTACAAATGCACATCGAAAAAAATGTGCAAAAGAAAGGAAAACTACAAAAAAGTGGTGGGTCCGATAGAAAATGAAATACCCACTGTAGTGTATATAGCCAAATAAAGCAAAGCTTATTTTACCCATGCCCCGTCTAATGAAGCTTGCAGCAGGATGACTTAGCTACACTGATTGGGCTCCTAGGATACATGGCTACACTGGTCATGGTCCATTCTCTTCTTCGTCCTCTTCTTGAGCCGGTTGCAATTGAACTTAGAAGGGAATACCCCGCTCCTCGAGGAAAGAGTTGTCAGACTAGGGCATTAGAGTTAATTTGTTTAGTGGGGTTGTCACTTTGCCCATTTCTGAGGTGGGGATCTACATATCACTTACACAGTACTAGGAAAGATTCATGGTCATTAGAGTTTGTGTATGTAGACTTGTTCTGATCTGGATTACTGAGGAGTCTTGACCATAGATTAGTGGAACTTAGAGGCTGTTAAGTTTTAAACCTAAGTCCAAATAAGGTTCTGACAAACTAATAATCCAAAGGTCTGAATGAGCTCCATATTTCATGAAAGCAAGTTTAATAATCAACCTTGATTTCTCTTCCTTTTCTTTTCCTTTTCTTTTCACTTCTTTTTCAAATAAGTGTTGCTAACGGACTAACAAAAGTAAAGTATAGGGGGGTGATGAATACTCATTCATCACTCTTTATTCTTTATTTTAGCAAAATATCATGGCAAAGCATCATGTAAATAGTTGTAAATACAATTAATTAGAATAAGCATGCATTTGTTGATATTCCATAAGTAGCATGAATTTGTGCAAAAATAAAAGAACAAAGATTAAAAGAAAAAGAAGGAAATATTTAGAATAAATATTGAGTGACCTAAACCCAAGAGAGGGCCAAGCATTGGCCTCATCGCCAAAATAAATAAGTAGAGAGAGATAGGGGCCACTCTACCTTGTATATATACACCATTTATGCATATAATTTATTTTTACAAAAATTAAAATTAAAAAGATATTTTTAGTTCTTTGTATATATTTCTCAAAATTCAAATAAATAGAAAAATAAAATAAAAATAAACATAGAATAAAAATTCTCTCTCTCTCACCTTGTACATAATACATGTAAATATGTATCTTTCATTATTCATTTTATACTTGTAAATAAATAATAAAAATAAAATAAAAATAATTTTATACTACAAATATTAGTTTGTAAATAAATAAAATACAAATTGGAGTATTTTAGTAAAAAATAATAAATTAAAAATAAATGTACAAAAAACATAGGTATTTTATACATGTATATAATACAATATATTGTATATTCCATAAATTATTTTTCATAAAAATAAATAAAAATCATAGAAAAAAGTTTGAATAATAATAAATATTTTTAATGTTGTACACTTTTTTATTTAAAATCATTTGCTATTTTTAATAGATTTTACAAATATTTTTGGATATATATTTTTTGATTAGTCCAGGAGTAATGTTGACTCCGGTCAACTACCCCTCCCAGACTCCCCTTCACGCGGATCCGGTTTTTACTCGATGTTCACCCATTTACCCCGATCGGACCCTGCACCTTCTAGCTACGATTTTCTGCCCACATCTCCCCAGTGGATCTGTGATCCTTGTGGATCCCTAGGGAGTCACGGATCGTCCTTGGTTCGCGTGCTCTGAGCCAATCTATCCGGCTACCTGGGACACCCTATAAATCCATTCTATCACCTCCCCAGCTCCGCAGCTCACACCGCACCCCTTTCTGATACCCTAGACACCTCTACCTTGGTAACAGCAACTGGAGACCACCTTTGGTCATCGGAGACGTGTTGTGTAGCCGTAGCTCGCCTATCGTGGCTGAAGAACCGTCGTGAAGAGCCTCCTCCGCCAGCCGCAGCGTAGTCGAGGCAAAGACCTCGCCGTCCCACTCCCCTGGAGCTCAAGATCGTCTTAGGACCTTCAGGTAATCTTTCCATAGTTCCTAGCTTCTCTGTCTAGTCAATCTTTCATTTATACCTCGTCGTCGCTCCGCCAGCTCTGACCAGCCGGTCGGAGCCTCGCCCCCATATCCACCCATTCAGGACAAAAATTCGACACATCCATTCACCATACATCTTCCTACGCCGTCTGATCACCCATATCTTGGCTCGGATCGCCAATGTCAGTCCATCAGTCTCATCTATCGCCTCCGCTAGAGACCCACCTCCCATCCACCATTGCTTCTCTCTATCTTAGGCCCAATAACCCCGACCGGAGCATTCCTCCGAGTCTGAGATATCCCGTGCAGAACTTGACGTGCGCGACGAACTCCCAGATAGCCGTCGTTCCCCTTCGTCGGAGTGCCTCCAGGTCTCAACCAATGCCATGCTTATCCGACCGTCAGCCACTCCATTAGAGTCGACCACCCGACGCAGGAGGGCCCTTCGATCCTTTTGGCACTTCTAGAGCCTTCATCAGAGACATCGATCTCCTGCGGTGCTCCGACGAATTTCGTCCCAACTCAGTTCATCCATAGGGTCTCTCCGTCGTTGGATCGCCTGAACCTGCCAGACACCATCCTAGTCGTCCATCGCCTGGAGGTGCCAGGCCATTAGATGTTAGATCTAACGGCCCCGTACCATCCACGTAGCCGACATCTGATCGCACCTCACAAGCGGCTTCCACGCGTCCCCCTCACGTGACTCGTCGCGTGCTTTATGGGTATATTGCTCATTTCCACCCTACGCTTATTGTAGTTTTTATTTTAGTATGTAAATCAAAATCATAGGTTAGACCATTTTATTTAGTACCTGTAGTTTTCGGTATTTGCTTTTTAGTCCTGTTTGTATGGACCCACGTGCTTCGTCACATGTTTTTCTGGGTTATTTGCAGTATGTTCCCTACACTTCTTTATTTGTTCCTGATTGCCTATTTAGTTTCCATATTTGCAAATATACCCCTGTGCGTGCTGTTTTACAACATGTGTGGAATTTGATGGGAAAATTCAAGAATGGACCCTAAGTTTTTTGTGCATGTTATTCATTGATCCCAAGGACTTAAGTTATTTGCATTCTGGTCCCATGTGTGCTTTGCCTTTTGTTTTTAATTTAATAAATAACAAAAATTGTCCAAAAATCATGAAATTTTAACACATGGCTCCTGCCACTGTGTAGGAATTTTGGCGATTTTTGGGTTTTGTTTTGTTTTCATTTGGTATTTTTTTAAAATTCAAAAACACTAAAAATAACTCTTGTTTGCTTTAGAAAATCTACTAAAAATATTAATATCCCTTGAAGAATTATAAAAAAAATCCTGATTATGTGTTTTGTGTTGTTTGAAGTTCTATGTAATTTTCGTTTTATTATCGTTTATAAATTTTAAAAATTTAAAAAGTGTAAAAACCTTAGAAAAATTATTAAAAATTCCTAAAATTCAAAAAATATGTTTTTCTTCTTCTGTAGGTAGATTTATTTTCTACTTTTATATAAAATTGCTGCTTGAAATTTTATAGCATTTTAATTAATTTTAATGTGTCTTTAGATTCTAGCTGTACATTGTTCCTTCTTTTTGACTTTGTTAGATTTTAAATAAATTAATTAAAAATTAGAAAAATCCCATAAAATCCACAAAAACATTTGAATATTTTAAAAACACTAAAATATTTTTGTTTGGAATTTTTGAGTATTTTTTAAAATTCTTTGAGTGTTGATTTTTGACTTTTTTTTATTCTTTTCTCTTTTTAAAATTCATAAAAATTTGAAAATTTTAAAAACCACCAAATTCTTTTCTTTTCTTGGATTCCCAACTACTTCGTATCTTCTGCATTACGTGCTCCTTGTGATCGACCCTGGTAGCTATACCAGGTAAAATAAATTAGCAAGATTGCTTGCTCTGTTTGATTGATTGATTTCTTTATTGGTGGTCTGATTTTTCTTGATTGAGCTTCGCTCAGCCGTCGCAACGACCTTGATCTGATTTTCCGAGACTTAACCCTAATCGGTTGAGTCTCTCATCAATCATCAAGATGGCCATGGTACATAACCCTAATTGTACTAAGGGACCTATTATTAATTATTCATCATTTCAGATCAGGGGATGACATTCGCAATAACATTTATTGCATAATGGCTCGTTGTGGGCTCACATGTCCAGAAGAGGGTTAGATCTAAGGCCAACCGAGCTTCGTCTTTCATGAGCTCTCCTGCTCTGAGTTCGCGAGACCATTGAGCTTCAAGGTAATTTTAATTTATCGCTTGTTCTTCTAGTAGGCTAGATTTAGGTTTAATTTCATTATTTTATTACATACGTAGTTTAGTTTTAAAAATCAAATCATCGGAGCACTAGGCTCCGACACCCAAACCCATTGTGTATCAACTATGTTCTTACTCCCTTTCGCCCTCATTCTCTTCCCCATTGAATTATCCATATTTTCCCTTCTATTTTCCCCTCGATTCTCTCACGGAATCAGGAAGCTAGACTCCATCTCTACCGCCTTCTTCGGAGTCCTTTCTCCCCATCACCCTCATGCGTACCCATCTTTACTTAGAGGTCGAGCACATCCATCTCAATCTCCTTCACCTTTCGGTGCAGGTTCCCGAAGGACAACAGAACCTGGAGGTCCATGCCATCGGTAGAACAAGAGCTTCATGTGACATCAGCTCTTAGGCTCCTTCGGTGAGCCCTGAGCACAACTGAAGGACCTTTGCTAATGCTCAAAACCCCCGGAAGAGGAGAAGCTGCTCAGTTGATTTGTAAGAGGGCAGAAGCGACCAGAATCAGCGAATCAAACTCGTCAGGTGTGAGTTCTTCCATACTTCCAACCATCCTCTCCAGCGTTCAATCAGAGGTACGGTCCAGATCTAATCTAGGTTGTTTATATTTATTAAAGCGAAGCCCTTCCAAAACTGTTGGATATGCCACATTGATCATTCTTCGCCTTCTTATTGTGCATGTTTAAAGGGGCCATTTATTAAGTAATCCTCTGCCTTTTTGTAGTTTTAATATTTATTCATGTAAATATTTACTTTCATTTAAAAAGTTGTGTAAAATTTGCAAGTGGGCCATGGATGTTACTGTAAATTGCACAAAGGTATGCTACTAGGTCAGCTCATGTGACGCTTCAAGTTGGCAATTTGCAGCCAGACCCCTCAAGTTTCGTTATTTTGGCTTAGTATTAAAATAGTAATATAATTTTAAATTGTTAGTGTATTTTGAATGAAACTCCTTGTATTTTATTTTTACTGCATTTATATGTCTGCTAGGCCTGTATAAATTTTTTATGCATTTTATTTTGGATTAAATAGCTCCTTTGTTCCATAAATCATGTAAAAACTACATGATGTGTTATGAATGATGCATTAACCTGACCATCTTTTTATTTGAAATTTCATTGCATTTTCAGTTTATTAAAAATCATTTTGGTGCTATTTATTCGATATTTAGAGATAAAAAATAGAAAAAAATAGAAAACACTTTTAAAATTTCTAAAAAAAATAGATAGTGTATATTACTATATAATATCACTATAAACAAAAAATCACAAAAAAAATATCTAAATAAAACCTTAAAATTTTAAAAACCCTCCTAAGCCTAAAAAAATAGAAAATATTTTCAAAAATATAAAAAATAGCTTTCTTTTTTTTTATATATACTTAACACTACATATTAAAAATATTTTTAAGAAATTTTTGGACTATTTATCTTATTTCAAGACCTTAAAACATTCAGTCTATTTAATTACTCCTTGCTTTGGAGCATTTTGGACGTTAGAAATACCTAAAATTAGAAGAAGAAAAGCCCAGAAAATTATAAAAATCAAGAAAATATATAAAAAAATAGAAAAGCAATTTATTTTGCAATTTTTGAATAATATTAGTTATATTTGTTAATATAAAGCCATATATAGTTTATATATGCAGATATATAATTTTATACTTATTAATATAAGTATTATTATTATTATAAATACTTACAAATATTTTTAGTACCTTTTAAGACATAAAAAGGACTGTTTGTAATTTTATTTAGTGAATTTGTATATATTTGTTCTATATATTATATATTACTTATTATATATATTACTATATAAATACATATATATTACTTATTATATGTTGAAAATTAAAAATCATAAAAAAATAAAAAGAAAAATGAAAATGATAAAATTTAATACATATATATATATATAATTAAAACCATAAAAAATAAATATCACTAAAAACCCACGAAAAAACTAAAAATCCAAAAACGCACAAAAAATAGTTGTTTATTCTTTTTAGACAATATTTATTTGCCTATCCTTGCATCTCTAAGTGGTTCGACGCCTAGAATACTTGTACACTATAAACTATTTATATGGGTTATAACAAATTTTAGCCCGCTCCATATTGCATTCTTTATGTCACTACTTGTGGGATAATTTTTTACTTTATTGAGGTCTTTGTGTGTGGTTACATCCACGATTGTGCTATCGCCCTGTGAGATCACACAATCACTCATTGGATTATCCGTTGATCAAATGGCATCGTTGATTGGGAAGCAACGCTTAGGATATGTTTACTGTACATATTTAACTGCATAATTATCACACTTTTATTTCTTTGTATGATTCATTGCTTTATCTACTTCTGACATATCTCTTTGTTGAAATTCATGCAGGGATCGTTTGTGAAGGCAACTTCAGAGGAAGTCAGTGCACCCATGCGATGAGGATATCAGCTTTTTCTGCGAAGACTGATTGGAGAAAGCAAGAGAGAGAAACATATAGAGAAGAGTAGAAGTTTTTAGTTAGGATTTTTCTTTTTTCATGTGAAAATGTTTATTTTATTTTTCATATTAATTTTAATAATACATGGACGTGGACTTTTGGACATTTTACTTCACGAGGTCCACTTCCCAGGTGATTGTTCACCTGGGGGCCTCATCGGCTTTTTCACATATATTGTCACTTGTATTTTTATTTATTTATCATGTCTTAAGCTTTTCATCTTTCTTTTCTTTATTTTTTACGATTGGGCCCTTATATTTTTTAGAACTTCTTGGCCGAGTAAATTAGTTCCAAACAAATTAATATATGCATGCTACTATAGAGCTACGTTTGGATGTGGCTCCAATTAAATTGTTGAATACTTGGACTTGAAATCGAGTGTCGTGAGAGGCTCTACTTAATGCTAGCAGGATCTATTGCGGCAGACATCGAAGAGTCTTGAATACACGACATTTGGGTTTCATTTTTACATATTTTGCATTTGGTTCTTCACGATAATAGTCGCTCCTGCTTAGCGCGATTTCATTGGCATGCATTGCATTTAGCGTAAATTTAAAAATTCATTTTTGCATCCAGCTTGGAGAGAGATGGGAAGCATTGTAAGGATTATTAACTTTGCATACATCATTTTATACTAAGGTGAGATTTCCACCTTAATGCCAACTTGCATGGCTTCTTATCACCCCTCCCATTTTTGTATCAATTAGGATTAAAAGAAAATTCAAAAATTGTTAGGCATGTTATTTAGAAAAATACTAAAAAAAGTAAAACCCAAAAAATTAAAAAAAGTTGATTGTTTAATAAATTTAAACCTAATTAAAATTCACAATGAACATTCATTGTTTGGGGTTCATAAAGCCCACATTTTGTTCATGTACAATCCACACTGAGTGAGGCACGACCCTTACGGAATAGAGCCCTAATCATGATCTGTCACTACTTATATAATCAGTTAAGATGATGAAGTATTGACACTTTATAGTACATAGGCAAGTGACGAACCTCGAATTGCCCTTTGTAAATGTGTCGTGTTGTTGTAGTCGGGCAATCGGATCAATCAAAAATTAACCACAAGAATTGAAAAATCAACGAATTAATTAATGTGCGGTATTGTGTTTATTTTAGCATGACAATCACCAGGGTCGACTCAAGGAGGCAAAGGAACAACTTCGGCTCAAATTAGAATGTTTATCACACGGTTTCCCATGTAGATTTTTTGTATTTTTTTCATGCAATAAGAATGCGAATGCACAAAATGCGGTTGGACTAGGTTATTAACCAAAACAAGCAACTTAGCCAAATTACTTTTAATGTCAAATTAATCCAATTTAGACAAGTTATATTTTTCCTGGAAACCAAATCCAATGATGAATGTAAAATGTCTTTTTTTGGATTTTAGGTTTAAATTGCAATAATAAAAAATGCAAATGTTTAGGGGTTTTTATGCAATTTTTCTTGCAACCAAAATACAAAATTAATGAAAATTTTACTAAATGTTAAACATTTTAAAGTGAAGCTACAATATTTTTTTGAATTATTCGTGAATATATGATTTTTATATGAATTTTTTTATGAAAACATAGTGGCTGCGAGTATTTAATTCTTAATAAATCCACAAAATCAACTTATCCAGAGAGTGAATTATTTCGAACAAAATGTTTTATGAGCAATCTAGGAAAGTTAAAATTTTGCAAAAATCATGTTTGCATATTTAATTAAAATCATTTACTAAATCAATAATTTATTTTATTCACACAACATATCCATTTTTATGAAATTTGGATAATAATTAATGCACAACTGGAAGCATCATCTATGACTTTTTTTACAATTTTTGGATCAAATGTTAATTAAATATGAATTTAAGACCATGAATCGGGTAAAATATGAGATTTTTACTCAAAATAACTTTAGTTAATTAATAATTGCTCACAAAATTCCAAATAAATAACCAAGAGATAGAGAATTAAATGGTATACAATAAGCATTTTTTTGTATTAAATACATGATGTAGAATAGATGTCCAAATAAGAGCATAAACATGGGGGTATCCGCGCAATTACATAATTAAAATAAATAAATTGAAATATGCACAGGGGCATGTTTGTAATTAAATAAACATGAAAAGAGAAACTGCAATTTTCATAAATAAAAAAATAAAAAGGGAGATCGACCTTCTCTTCTCTTCGTGGGAAACGTGATTTCCAAGAATGGAACCCACTTCTCCCTCGCACCTATGGCACACTGTAATAGGGAAGAAGGCAGCAATGGGTTGTGGGCGTAGATGTGGTGGTAGTGGTGGAGGAGCACGTGGTCGCGGAGGTCGAGGCCATGAATGGTGGCCACAAGCGAAGGGAGGTTGGTGGCCACTTGCTGTGGGAGGATGGATCGTGCATGAGGGCAGCTGCTGGTCCAGGGCAGCGATGAGTGGCTGGCGGTGGTGCAGCTGTGCTCCTGGTGAATTGTGAGAAAGGGAGGTCTATGGTGTTGCTGCAGACGCGCGTGCAGGTATATATAAGAAAAATGGTAACCGCGATGGAAAGGGTGAATGGTGACAAGGTCACAGGAGATACCTACAATATTTTTTATTTTTAACATTTTTTTATTTTTTCCCATTGTTTTGAATTTTTTAAAACTTTTCCCTTAGTTTTCTTAAATAGGAAACAAATATATGAAGAAGAAGAGGTGGTGAATGGGGATGGTGGTGATGATGATGGTGTTGATTATGAGTTAGTGTAGGACAACAAAAATGAGTGTTAGATAAAATAAAAAAATGAGGAAATGAAGATGGATTAAGGGAATGAATGATTGAAGGTGATTATAGAACGACATAAAAATGTTAGATAAATAAAATAACAAATAAAAGTAGAGGGAAAACTTACCTGAGATTTCACCGGAATCACAGAGCAACTATGCTGAACTCCTATTGTGGCCTCGTGAAGGAAGGAGGAATCCTTTGAAAAAAAAGCAAGCCTGACTGGAAGCTCGAGACATGGCAATGGTGGTGCCGTGGATCTCATTTTTGAGTTTGTCGTCGTTCAACTCCTCTCCTACAACTAACACCTGGAGGATAAAGGGGCTCGACCTCTCTTCTCTCAAAATGGTGGATAGGGAAGTATGAAGTATGAGAAGGGAATAAAAAGGAGGAGGATGAAGATAAAAAGGAGGTGGAGAAGGTGGCTTGGATGGGAAGTTGGAGTACAGAATAAGTAAAATGAGAAAAAAAGAAAAAAAATAAAATAAGCAGGCTATTAAAAATAATGAAGACAAAAAAAATTAAAATCGAAGAAAAGTAAAAATTAAATTAAAAATGAAAATAACTATAATTAGTGAACTAAAATAAAAATAAGTAAATAATATAAATAAGTAAATAATTAAATTATAATTAAAATAATAAATAAGTAAAATGAATAAACTAAAATAAAATAAAATAAATAACAAAAATAATATAAAAATGGGTGACATGTGGCGGCTCCAGGAGTTGCCACGTGTTGCACCCAAAAAAATAAAAAATTAAATGTAAGGAAAAAATTCAAAAAAAATAACAAGGGGTCAAATCAAAAAATGGACAACACAAAAGTTGCTCGTCTCGACGAGATCTACAACTTTCCTGAAGGATCAAAAATCAAAATAACCCATCTGTACAAAAAGTATTTTTAAGGGTATCTTATTGGTATAAAATTCCGAATTTTTGTGTTTTGCAAATTTTTTGCCATTTTTAAAATAAGATTAAATCAAAGAAAATCTAAAATGCAAAATAAATATTTACAACATAATATAAGTTTTTCAGCATTTTAAAAGGATTAAATAAATTAAATATAAAATAAATGAAATACATGGGTTTGTGTACAATATATAAGGGGCCCAAAACACAAGTTTCACATACGAACTTTGATTCTTTTGAATTTGATCTTGTTTTGAAGGTAATTGAACATACATTAATTCAAAAGTGAGTTGGGGTCCATAGGAGACCTAACAGCCTTTAAGTTCCACAAGTCTATATTCAGATCACCTCAACAGTCAGGTCAGAAAAAATTCTCATATGTAAATTCAGATGACTATGAATCTCACATGTATTGTGTAAGTGAAATATAACTCTCCACATCAGAAATGGAAAAGAAATAGCTTCCTCTAACATGGTAACTCCAATTCCTAGGTCTTGCAACTATTTCCTCGGGGAGCAGGGTATTCCCTTCTAAGTTCAAGTGCAATTGGATCAAGAAGAGGGGGTAGATAAGACAATGGATTGTGACCAGTGTAGTCATATATTAGTGTAGCTTGACTAGTGTAGCCGAGTCTCCAGCTGCAGTCTTCCTAAGTATGAGACTTTGAAGCATATGCCTTGATTATTTGATCATACACATATACACACTCCGGCAGGCATTTTATTTTCAATCAGCTTTGTCCCCATTTTTGGAGTTCTCTTTTTTTTTACATATATACAAGATGTAGAATATACAAAAGGAGTTTTTCTTCTTGAGCCAGTAGACTGTACGTTGTTTGAAGCTTTATTTAACCCACAACATCCCGTCGTTAGAGTTCGACACCACTAGAGTAGGTTGATATGCACTACCCTCCCTAGTACGGATGTTTCCACTCATGTGCTACTCCAAGACAATGGATTCTATCTCCTCATCACCTCATCAATGAAGAGATACGTGCATAGTTCTTGTCCAGGATAGATCACTGTCTAAAAGAATCGTGCGTGTGTATGAAATATTCTTTTTAGATCAATCAAGTTGACATGTGAACATAGACTTGCGAACTTAAAGATTTAAGTCCCTCAACCTGAAAAATCTTAACTCTAGTTCCTATAAGATTCCTTTGAAATTAGGTAGATTAAGGTCAAATGAAATCCATCCTCGACTTCTATTCATAACTTGGATCAGAACCCGCTAACTTTTCACTATTCATATGTAAGATATGCAAATGAAATGAAGATGATATGCAATGTATATGAATGAAGTGCAAGACATATTTTTTTATAGAATGCAAGGATGATATGCAATGGTAAATAAGAAGCCTCTTTTTCTCAAAGATTTTTTTTAAATTTTTTGGTATACCTCCTATTTTACAACAAATTTTATAAAAGTATTATTTATAAGAATTTAATATATTTATACACTTTTATATACAATATACATATTATACAAATATACATGTATTTTATAAAAAACAATTCTACTAAATTTTACCAATCTAGTATTTATTACAATACAAAAACACGCAAAAGTATGTGTTATAGGTAAAGTATATATGTAATATATACATGCCCCCTATACTTAGCATTTGTTATGTCCTTAGAGCACGAGAAGCAATCAAAAGGCATAGCTCGTGCTAAGTGTAGAGAGTAAAATAACAAAAAGTATAGAAGTCGACCCGCCCCCTATACATAGGATCTGGTCAGCTTAAGTGTAGAAGAAGATAAAAAATAGAGCGGACGAGGTCAAGAGGAGAAATGGATGAGTATATACGTAGGGCGGGCATCAGTCCCCCCTATACTTAGGCTCTAGTCAGCCTATGTCTAGGATAGGAGTGAGTGTAAAAATTGGTGAGATCAAGATAATATATAGATAATGGTGAAGAAGGGAAGAAGAGACTCAGAACACTCTGCCCCTATACTTAGGATATGGTCATCCTATGTATATCCGTAAAATAAGACGATATGGAGTCAGGGCAAGTGATACGAATCATTAAGGAGGGAAATAGAAGAAAGAAAATCTATACAGTGAGAATATACAATGATCAAGATTGTGAAGAACCTTCTTACAGAAGCAAGGATGTAGGTAATATACGTGTGTGTTGCTGTCGGAATCATCCTCAAATGAATAATAGTGAAGTGAAGGGATCGTCCAATGAGGTTCGACACACGGCTGCTTGCTCGGATATGGTTTAAGAACAACCGAACTGAGCTCACTCATATAAATCATCTCAACAGGACCCGATGTGGACTCCTCAGAAAATTCCTTCTCGGGTATGTTTAAGGAAACTTTCTTAGTCAGTTTTCTAAAGTTGATGCATTGAGAGGGAGAGGAGAGTAACACACCTTGAGGGTTCGAGGGAACACCTCAAGGAATCAATTATTGACTTCCTCTCACAGAATAATCGACTAGAGGAAGGAGCAACCACGTTAATGGGTGGTGTTAATTCAGTCCTAGTTGTCTTCTTTGAAGGTCTGGGATGTGGTGTGGTGTTGAACATGGGTTCCTCATCAGACGAGTCACCATATAGATTGTAAAATTCCTGAAGGGTCAGCACATGTCTCGGATAGGAGCTAGTGTTCTCAATTGTCTTGGCAATGATGGACTCATTCATCAGATCATCGAAATGGTCAAGGCATCAGAAATGGTTGTATCCGACTCACGGATAGCTTCTAGTTGTGGGTCTTCTTTAGAAGTTGTCACGGTGATTGTGATGCAAGCAGTCGGTGAAGTGGAGGTGTGGGGAGTCTCTAAACCAAAGGTCATATGGACAATCTGTATCTCAGGTGTAGTAGAGAGACATGACTCATCTATATCTCGGTGGTAACCATTGTATGCGCCTATGCGGGTTACCTTAGAATATTGTGTGTCCTCAAAGAATGGGTGAGGTTGAAGTGCTCCCAATGCAGTGAAATCAGTCTCCCAAGTCTTGTAATATATAGTTTTCTTAGCCAAGGCTAAGAACAGCTTCTTGAGAATTATTGGAGGCTGGGTGAACTCTCCTCGGTGCTCAATGTCAATGATCATGA
This sequence comes from Ottelia alismoides, assembly GCA_037367405.1. Classification (NCBI taxonomy): domain Eukaryota; kingdom Viridiplantae; phylum Streptophyta; class Magnoliopsida; order Alismatales; family Hydrocharitaceae; genus Ottelia; species Ottelia alismoides. Next base: position 1,449,880 of record JAZKJV010004510.1, read on the forward strand.
AACCTACCTGGAGTAGAGCACCTTGGAAAGTAATGATGACCGAAATGGTTCCTCTCGATCATTTTACAGAACGATTAGTAACCTGAACGATCTCTCTTTACTTCCTAAGTGGTTCGAGTTTGAGATTTTCAAAGATGGAGGTCGGGATCATATTTATCGATGAATCATCGTCAATTCTCGCATGGATGAAAATGGTGTTGTTGATTCCACATTCAATTCGGGGCAACCTCTACACACTGTGGCATTTGGTTTTTCTCCCCGCCACGAAGGTGGTGGCCATAGACATTAGGTGTCTTTCTATCCTTATTCTCTTATTGCTTGACCTCTTAGTCATCAAATTACTCCTCACAAATCTTTTGAGGTCGAGGAATTGATCTATAGCCTTTATTAAGGGAAGCTTAAGAATCAACTCCTCAATAATTGCTTCCCTAAGGGCAGGATCCAATTTTTTTAGTCATTTTTTATTAGATTTTCCGAGTTTTCCATTTTTTGGTCTTTTTGGAATTTTGATTTTTTTATATTTTCTATATGTGAAGGAGAATGTACATACTCTAGTTTGGAGGGAAAGTGGTTAGTAAAAGAGAGAGGTAGAAGTGACTCCAGTTGTACATGACGTGTGGTCAATCTAGTATCTTCCGGGTTTTTAAAATTCAATCCGCAAAATCCATGATCCACTTTCATACCTGGACTCTTGATCGGTCTACAAATGTCATCCTCCAAAAATTTCTCATGATACATTACGAGAGAAGTATGCTCAATTAGAGGATACTGCTGAGAACGTAAGATTTCATACTCAACACAACTTGACATAGGCGTGTAATGCAGGGTTGAGTATGTCTCATCTGTATGGCAGATATTGGTCGGAGCCTCACAAGGTAGAGTCAGTAGACAGGGGGTTTGTAGGTTGATCTCATGAGTCCAATCCCCTATATATGTAGGCTCTCTGAATGGGTGGTTGATGAATCTGTGATTCATCACTTCAAAAGTCAAAAATAGAGCCTTGTTCCCGAGCAAATAGAGGCATATTTCCCTTTATATTGCATAAATAACATTCATGCATACATCCATAATTCATACATTTTAGCAGTCCATTTACATTTAAATAAGAAGACAAAAATCCCTTGTAAAATACCCATTCACTAAAATAACCTCTTCTCTATAATATGTACTCCTTAGTTAATAATATAGGGAAGAATGCCAAAAATCCCCCTTGTAAATTAGTCAATAAAGCCCTAGAACCCCTGTACACTAAAATGCACATAAAGCCCTCATACAAACTCCGAATTAGGTCTACTTACTCTTAGATTACTACACATTAAAAGACCTTTAAAATGAGACTAATTTCATTGAATTTGGAGCTCGTATGAGAAAGTTGGGTTTTTGGGCCACTTTGTATACTACATAGGTGTATAATTGTATCTTGGTATTTATGTATCATATTTGACCTCATCTCCGTCTTTGGTCAACATGAAACTTGTAGATCTCATCGAGAACTAAAACTTTCATGTTTTGAGTTTTTCCAAATTCGGCGCCCTCTTCTCTCTACACGTATATCTTGTTCCAGCCACTCACAGCAGGCCACGTGGCGCCCTCTGGTTGCGCCACGCGACCCGCTTCCCCTTGCCTCATCCGCCTTCACCTCCAACCGTTGGATCCTCTTCCAGATCCAACGGCCCAGCTCTGCCCACACGCGCCTAAATCCTGGACCATCAGATCATCTCCTGCCTTAATCCACGCCGCACATTAGCGCCCTCACCAGAGCCCTCCACGTGGCGGCATCTACACCGCTTGATCAGGCCCTTGGTCTCTCCATCGCAGCCGCCCTTCCATTGGCGCCCCTCGTCCGCTCGATCATTTCCATCTCCTCATCCAAGCCGCTCGCCCGTGCCTCTCCCAGCTCTCGCCACGTGGCGCGATCACGGCCCATCATCTACGTGCCTTGATCTAATCACACACGTCCCCTTCCGCTTCGACCACCACCGTTGGATCACAAGATCCAACGGTGGAGACCTCGTCTCCTACCTCTGGGTGCCCCTCTCTCCCACGTTCCTTGCCTTGCGGGAGGGGCACCCCCTTTCTATTTCCGGTTGCACGTCAGCCACCCTCTCCGACCGCTAACACCCCCACGATGGAGACCACTCCTCCCTCACCCTCGCCAGCTCCCTCGCTTCCCACGACCTCCACCATAGAAGCCCCACGTCGACCACAAACCTCACCTCGTCACCAGCCAACCCACCAACTCCATCCTTTAAATACTCCACCACCGGCAACCTTCAGCCGCATCCGCCACTCCAGAGAGCATCCCCGAGCTCTGATCCTCCAGTTGGTGACAGCAATTCGACGATTCATCGAGCGAAGAAGGGCTTCAGCTCCGGCGAGATCCACGGCAGCTCCGCCGTGTCGCAGCCACTTCCCCGAGTAGCTGCACGAGCTCGGGACATCACCGGTCCCTCGAGCGACGACCTGGACCTCAAAAGGGAGGTCCAATCCCCAGGTGAATCCCCCATTTCCCTTCCGATCTTTTCTTATTTTTATCTTTATTTTCTCTGATTTTATTCGCCGTCACCGGTCACTCTCTCGCCTCCCTTCCATCTCGCCGAGCTTCGCGTCGAAGCTCTCATCCTCGCGACACCATCCCCGACCTCCGATGACACCCCTCGCAACATTCCGATCACCAGCTCCGCCATTTGGCCGGAGCTCCATCCCCAGACGTCCTCCATCACCCTTAGGCCTCGCAGACTACCTCCACCTCTCTACAAACGCACGCACGAGCTCCGGCTCCATCCTTAACACTTGCAGGTGCCTTGCTGCTCATTGAACGGAAGCTCACCGGAGTTGTCTTCGAGCTTCGTAGCCAGCCACCTTCGACGGCCCATTCCAGCTCCCGGGACCATCAGCGCCTTCGCCGCGTCGCCACGCTCCTGCTGGGATATCTCCGACACGTCGGAGAGCATCATCGGCACCTGGAGGAACGGGCGGAGTTCAAGCCACCTCACCGGAGCCCAGCCTTCTCCTCCGCAGGAGGCGGAGGGTCGTCGAGGAAGAAGCCCCAGTGACCGTTCGATCATCTCGATCGAACGGTTCGCAGTCGGCCACGTCGCCAGCCCACCGGACTCGCCATCGACTGTAGGATCATCCTTGATCCCACGCTCAGGAGGAAGCCACGTCAGCATCTTCAGCCTCCATCGATCGACGTTGGATCATCATCGATCCAAAGGCCCGAGGTCACGCCACGCGTCAGCACCGACACCCCTTGGATCCATCTTGATCCAAGGGCCTTCAGTACGCCACGTAGCCTCGGCCCGAGCCTGCTCTCTGAGCCTAGGTTCGGGGCGGCCGAACCTCACTCCAGACTTCCAAAGCGCCCGAGCCTAGCTCCGAGCCTCCGCAGCCGCCGAGCCTAGGTCGCCCACGTGAGGAGCACGTGCGGCCTGGGTAAATTACACCGAGGCCCCCAGAGCTTTCCATATTTGCAAAGAGACCCCTGTGATGCAGACCCCACGTGAGGAGCACGTGCCCTGTGGAGAATTTGCACAAGAGTCCCCAGCATTATAGGTAATTGCATTTTAGTCCCTGTCTACATATTTGTTTATTGTAATTTTATTTTTTTCTGTATTGCATTTACACCCCTGGGTTTGCACGCATCCCTGGGCTGCATTTTACATCATTTTGCAAATCTAAAAATTGCATGTTGTTGGGAATTTTGTCCTCTGTCTATTGGTCCACGTGTCATATTTTTGTAATTTCAGTTGAATTATTAATGAATTAATTGGTGAATTTTTGACATATTTTGCCCAGTGACACCTTTTAATTTGTAGTTAATTCTTTGAGCTTTCAAAAATCATCAAAAATTCACAGTAGCTTTAGGACATTATTCTTAACATACCATAAAAATCTCATGTCATTTGCACACATATCGAGGCCTTAATAAATTGTTAAGTGATTTTATTAATGTAATTTTAATAAATTCATTTCACATTGAAACTCAGATCTTTCAATTTTCCTAGGTCCTTTATCATTAGTGCTATCTAGGATAATTTTAGTTCTTGAAAAAATTATGGTTTGATATTTATTAAAAATTAAATATTGAAAATCACCCTGTCTGTTTATTTAATTTCCAGAAAATCAATTTAGTGTCTGAAAAATCCAAAAAAATTAGTGTAGATCATTTTCACCATCATTAATCATCTGGCCAATTTTCATACTTTTTGGACTTCATTTGATATATTAATTAAATTGAAACGTTAAATTGGCCTGCATTTTCTGCATAAGTCTGCATAAAAATTAAAAAGACCAAAAAAATACCTCCTCGAAAATCCGACACTTGGACGCTTGCTAAAATTTACCCAAGTAAAAAAATATCTATCGCTTAAAATTAACTTAACACTAATTGAGAAGTGGTTTTTGACTAGCCTCTCGTATCCGACTGCATCGAATCACTAACATTAATTTGGACATTAATTTGACCGAATTAACATAGGGTGCGGGACGGTTATCAAAATGGCGTCGTTGCCGGGGAGGCACGGCTTAGGTTAAATTTTAGCAAATTTTGGAGTGTTTAATTTTCCTTCCCCGGGTAGTCTGACCCCCGGTTTTCTTGTAATTATTTTTTCTCTCTCCTTTATTTCTTGCATTATTTTTTTTGTGTCACTCTCTGACCTTAATTTGTTTCTGTGCGAGGAACGCGAGGAGTCGACGATGCTTCGAAGACTTAGCATTTTAACTTTATTGAGTGGAAGAGAGGCTTTGTATTTCATTTTATTTCTTTTTCTTTTTCGCATCATTTCCAGCGGTTCCCGTTTGGGATCTCACGTGTGTAAGTATAGTGGAACTGTATCCCGTGTGCCGTGTGGGTGAATTGTAACTTAGCTTGCACTAGCGGCTCCCCGAGCCAATCTAGGAATTGCTTGTTCTCGTAATCAATAGGACCACACAATACACTTAAAAGACACACCTAGACCGCAGTACTTAGTCAAATTAAACTGTTCTTCACGCTAATAGAACTGCCTGTCTAGGAGCAGCTTTTATCGCCTGCATTTGCATATAGAGTAAAAAGCTTTCAATTCTGTATTGCATCCTGCATAAAAAGCGAAGGGATCACTGTAAATATTCTTCACTCAGCATAGCATCATCGATTTTTCGTGCATCGGCTTTTCTCGATTTCCCCCTTTGATTTTCACACTTAAATTAAACAGGAAATTGGGATTGTCCGATAGGCGTGCTTTGTGGTGGACTTAATAAGTGATAATCTAACTTTAAAACCGGGACTGCTAAACAGTATTGACCAAAAAAAGGAATAAAATCTGAAAGTTGTTTGCGGGAGATTAATCCCCGACCTTGTATTCAGGATGAGTGAGGGTACTTGAGTGTGTGTGAACACATTAAGGTAGAGCCTAAATCCCCGTCTTCCATATCACGTTCTAACTGATCCTAGCAAATATCACAAGCCGAATAATTTAAGATTCTTTGACTAGTACCAAGTAGCCTCTGCCCGTCTCAGGTAGATAGGGGCGAAATTGCGGTACTCTGCGACAAGCTGCCAGTAACCCCCCGGGGTGAAGTTCCGGCCTTGTCAGCCTCCGCCTGCTTGCAGGTAGATAGGGGTGTGGTCACTGAATCCATCAGCTTGGGATAGGAGCGAAGAAAGGAAGGAGTGGCGGTATCTTAGGCGACAGGATAAACAGGGAAGACGCATCCGGCTCTGAGCCGACTTCCCTTTAGGCTGCGTAATCCTTGCTATTCTTGCTTGAAAATCACACTTAAAAACTACAAGATTAATTGGACTCGACTTCGAGTCCTTCACGGTGTTGAGTGTGAACCCAGGGTCTTGGATTGTTCTTTTTGCTTGCTTCAGGTAGGAGTAAAATCCTATCTTCTTCTCTCTTCATCAAGATGAGTGACTGGGGAGATCTAGACGTGTTATTCACTGATCTCTCTATGAGTCCCCCGAGTAACTCATCTTTATCGGTCCGAGCGCACCTTGGACCACCCAGGACTCATGACCCTCTTGAGTCCTGGTTCCCTCATGCTCAGGGTGGTTACTCTCAAACCAACCCTTTTATCTCCTCCGAGATTACCGAGGAAGACCATCGCCTCGGAAATCCCTTCCTTGATCTGCCCTCTAACACCGATCTTATTTCCCAATCCCTAGAACTGGAGGGAGAGATGCCGCCAAGGATGCCACCAGATGAGGACCAGATGCGACAGATTCTTAGACGCCTCACCGAAGCCGAACAGAAGAATGCAGATCTCACAGCGCGGATGGGACAGATCATAGTAGCTGGAGGGATCGACCGACCAATGGTCGATACCTACAACCCGGCGGAGAACGAGATCCAAAATTGGTTAGCACCTGCAGTTCCCGACCAGGCATTCTAGCTGAAGCCCCACTTCCTTAGTCTGCTTCCGAAGTTCAACGGAAACCACAGTGAAGAGCCATACACCTTCCTCCGTGACTTCGAACTAGTGTGCAACAATCTTAGCCATCCTAATGTTGGCCAAGATTATATCCGGCTGAAGGCCACCCCGTTTACCTTAGGAGATAAGGCTGCTCATTGGCTGAAGAACTTAGGGGTGGTATGTACCACCTGGATGCAGTTCAAGGATCTTTTCTTGAAGAAGTTCTACCCTCTCAGTAGGACTAATCAGATGAGAACGAAGATCGCCAGCTTCGCCCAAGGACCCAGTGAACCTTTCCATGAAGCTTGGGACAGGTTCAATGACTTAGTGCAGAAATGCCCATGCCACGGCATTTCGAAGGCGATCTTAGTCCAGACCTTGTTCTGTGGTCTAACCCTGGAAATGCAGGGGTTAGTCAGCGCCGCCTATGGAGGAAGCTATCTGAATAAGAACGAGCACGCTGTATGGAAGATCCTAGAGCAGATGGCAGAAACCGGCGGGTCACAGGCCACAAGGGCCTACCAGTTGTCTCCCTCAATCTTATCCAATGAGACAACTCGAAGGACTGTAGCAGATCTGACTGAGGACCTCATTCCCAGCATGGGGATGATTACTGACAAGCTTACCATGGTCGAGCAGATCCACAAGAGAGTCGCGGAGATGGAGTCTCTTTCAAGCCTTCCAAAGAAAGTGGAGGAACTCTCTGAAAAGGTAGCTAAGATCAAGCTACCTACCCCTTCTGCACCACCTGTACCTGTACATCGACTCCATCTTGTACAGGAACAGGCACCGGGGTCTCAGGGCAGCTGGGATCAGACTTATACCCAACAGAACCATCATGCACCCCCACAAGTGGAGACGAAATACGAGGAGCCTCCGCTAGTATACGAGATCAACGGGCTTTGGTATAGCCGTGACCAGGTAGTCCGGCAGATCGAAATGGGGAAGGATCAGCAGCACCGCCCATCCCCAGTCTACCAAGACACCAGGCCCGTTGCCATACCGTGCTTCCAGTCCAGGCCAGAACAGGGGTACCAGCCGCAGCAGCGCACCTACCAGCAGGGGCCAGCACCGTCCCATCAGCAGCAGTATCGGCACGGCCAGCAGGGCCAATACAGGACGGCATCAACACAGCAGCAAGCCCAGCCCACCGAATTGGAGTCCCTCACCTTGGCGATCCAGACCCTGTCTGATAGGGTCCAACAGATGCAGAATGACTACCTGGACATGAGGACCGATATCAATCGGGTCTCTCGTAACCAGGACCAACAAATGGCGCCAAGGACCCCAATTCCCGCACAGGTTCAGGCCAACCCAAACAGCTTACACCAGGGCCAGAACCGACCTCGAGATCAGGTATATTATTCAGATAATTATTTATCTGAACATGAGATCCTTTCGTACGATAATGTGAATCAAATGTCCCTCAGGAGCGGAAGGACCGTGACCATACCTGATCGGGCACGGGCGCAGAAGGAAGGAACCTCCGAGACTCTACCTGAGGAGAACTTAGAGGAAGAAGAGGAGGAGCATCACCACCACCAACACCGGCAGAAGAAGAGGACATCTGAGTCCTCGAAGCAGCATTCGCGCATCCACTTAGAGTCAGACGACAACGATGAAGAGCCCGCGCCTCCATCTGAGGAGGATCGTCCTGAAGAAGCGGAAGAAGCGTCACCGGTTTCGCCTCAGCATTTTCTTTTCAGTCAGAGTCCAAGTCTGAGTCTGTATCAGAGTCAGAGTCAGAGTCATGTTAAGAACTCAGTTCCCGAGATTAATGAGAATATTTCAGTTCCAGAACCTGAGTTGGAGTCAATAATCCCTTTCCCCCGAGCTCTCAAAGGTGGAAAGAATAAAAACAAATAAATCCAAAAAGATGACCCTGAGATGGCTGAATTCTGCAATAAACACATCAAGGTCACAATCCCTTTTGACAAGTTCGTGGAAATGACCCCTGCATTACAAAAATACCTTAAGGTGAGATGCACACCTACTAGGGTTAGCAGGAAGACCAAAAGCCGTGTTGAGAAACACGTTTTATCAGTAGCCACGACTTGTGCAATAAAGAACTCGTTTCCTCGGAAACGAAGAGACATGGGTGCACATTATGTAGTGAGTCATGTTGATGACATCGTGTTTGCACACACTCTCCTGGACAATGGTTCCTCGATCAATTTGATGCCCACTGCCCTCTATGAGCGGCTTAATCTCGGACCTCTTAGGAAATCTAGAGCACTTCTACAGTTCGCTGACAAATCTACTAAGAGGTCCCAAGGAGAGATAAGGAACATTGTGATCAAAGTCGAGGGGCAAGAATACATGGTGGACTTCACTGTCCTAGATATGGAAACACCTCGCAATTGGAGAGATTCCCAGATCATTCTAGGTAGGCCCTTCCTCAGAACAGCGGGGGCCTTATTTGATTATAAGAATGGGAAGATTCAGTTCCAAACTCCAGGTGGAGATGAGGAACTTGAAATTAAGCAGACAAGATGGCAGAGACCGGACTCCGAATCCAGCACCGAGTACTCTTCTACCCGAACAGACTGCGAGCATGTAGACTTAGTTGGGCCATGGAGACAGAGCCCAACCAGCACCAATGTGTCCATCTCCTTTGAAGATGATCCAGTGCATGAGTCAGTCTGCGAGATCCTCAGAAACGAGTACAGCTCTGAGCCTGCATCGCCCTACATCTTCGATGACGTAGAAGCCCAGTTGGGCCTGTCAGTCCTTACATCTTTAGGACAATCGAAAGATGAGGATGACGAGTCGGACGAGGCGTTTGCCGATTGTATGGAGACTTTTGACGATCCGACTCCAGAGCAGAACTTGGTGGCAGTTACAACAGAAAATGATCCAGCCACTTTCAACACTGAACCAGAGCAGATTGAGCCAGATTTTTTAGATGATCATACTACTCCTGAGCTCAAAACCCTACCCACAACTTTGAAATATGCCTTCCTTGCGGGCCAAGACAAGAAATTTCCGGTCATTATCAGTTCGCAATTGACCGAGGAGCAGGAATCTCGCTTGCTAGAGATCCTGGAGAAAAACCGCAAGGCGATAGGCTGGAGCATTTCCGATCTCCATGGGATAAATCCCGCTGTGTGTTCGCACCATATTTACTTGGAGAACGAAGCCAAACCCTCTCGTGAATTTCAACGTTGGTTGAATCCAAATTTACGAGAGGTCGTGAAAAAGGAGATAGAGAAATGGTGCGACGCGGGTTTCATTTACCCAATCTCCGACTCTAAGTGGGTGGCTCCAATCCATGTTGTCCCGAAGAAGTCGGGAATTCAGACAACCACCAATGAGGACGGAGAGGAGATCGTGACGAGAGTACCCACGTCGTGGCGCGTCTGTGTGGATTACAGACGCCTGAATGCCGCGACAAAGAAGGATCATTTCCCCCTACCGTTCATTGATCAGATCCTAGAGAGACTAGCGGGGAAAGAATTCTTCTGCTTCCTAGATGGGTTCTCGGGCTACAATCAAGTAGCCATAGCTCCGGAGGACCAGGAAAAGACCACGTTTACAAGCCCCTTTGGTACCTATGCTTTTAGGCGCATGCCTTTTGGGCTATGCAATGCTCCAAGTACCATTCAAAGGTGCATGATTACTGTATTCGCCGAAATGGTCGGCGAATTCCTGGAAGTCTTCATGGATGACTTCTCGATCCACGGTGATTCTTTCGATTCCTGTCTTAGGAATCTGGATCGAGTCCTCAAGAGATGTTGTGAGGTTAATCTGGTGCTCTCCTGGGAGAAAAGTCACTTCATGGTGACGGAGGGCATAGTGTTGGGGCATGTCATCTCCAAGAGAGGAATGGAGGTTGACCCTGCCAAGGTGGACGTGATCAGACAACTCCAGCCACCAACCAACGTAAGGCAGTTACGGTCGTTCCTCGGGCATGTTGGATTTTATCGGAGATTTATTAAGGATTTTTCTAAGATTGCCCGACCGCTAACTGAGCTTTTAGGCAAAGACATGGAGTTTATTGTAGATCACAAATGTCTTGAGGCCTTTAAGCTTTTACAAGGAATGATCATGGACGCACCCATCCTACAAGCCCCAGATTGGTCTCTACCTTTTGAGATCATGACGGACGCCTCTGATTATGCTGTTGGGGCTGTATTGGGACAAAGAAGAGATGGCGTCCCATTTGCAATTCACTACGCAAGCAAAGTGCTTGATTCTGCTCAGCGTAACTATACGGTTACAGAAAAGGAAATGCTTGCGGTAGTGTTTGCCTTGGACAAATTCAGATCTCACCTAATTGGATCCAAGGTAACAGTGTTCACGGACCACACGACACTACGGTATTTGATGATGAAGAAGGAAGAGAAGGCGCGTCTTCTTCGTTGGATTTTACTTATCCAGGAGTTTGATTTGGATATCCGTGATAAACCTGGTAAGAAGAACGTAGTAGCCGATCATCTTTCTCGTCTCGAAGATCTTAATACTTCCGAGGTTTCACCAATTCGAGACTCCTTCCCTGACGAGTCGATTTTTGTTATCGACTCACTCCCTTGGTACGCTAATATCGTGAATTATCTTGTCTCCAAGAAAGTTCCCGAAGAATGGCCTAAGAACCAAATCGACCGACTAAAGTCGGATGTAAGACACTACCACTGGGAGGATCCGATCCTTTTCTTTGAAGGACTGGATTGTGTCTGGAGACGTTGTATTCCTCAGGAGGAATACCATAGTGTCCTTTCTTTATGCCATAGCTTGGAGGCAGGAGGACACCACTTCGGGAAGAGGACCACATGGAAGGTACTTCAGTGTGGCTTCTACTGGACGACTCTGTATCGCGATGCCACCGCCTTCGCGAAGTCGTGCCCAGATTGCCAGAGAATGGGAGGAACCGTTGGTTCCAAGGATGAGATGCCAATGCAGCCGGTCATCATTTGTGATGTCTTTAACGCCTGGGGCATCGATTTCATGGGCCCATTCCCTGTCAGCCATGGGTTCAAATACATCCTCCTTGCGGTAGATTATCTGTCCAGATGGGTGGAGGCTATCCCAACCCGAGCCGCAGACAGCAGGATTGTCTGTATATTCATTAGAGAGCACATAATCTCTAGGTTCGGGATCCCCAAAATGATGATATCAGACGAGGGTAGCCACTTTGTGAATCGGGAGGAGAAGAAACTCCTAAAGGACTACGGCATCGAACACCGTGTCGCAAGCCCTTACCACCCACAAACCAATGGTATGGCTGAGGTGTCAAATAGGGAGGTGAAGACCATATTGCAAAAGCTTGTCCGCCCGGACAGGACGGACTGGTCTCAGATCTTGGATCAAGTCCTCTGGGCGTATAGGACGGCTTACAAGACACCGTTAGGCACGTCCCCATTCCGAATGGTATTCGGAAAGCCGTGCCATTTGCCCGCAGAGTTAGTGCACAAATCAGAATGGGCAATAAAAAAAGTCAACTGGAACACACACCTGGGTCAGAAACAGAGAGACATGGATCTGAATGAGCTTGTGGAAGTCAGAAACCGAGCATACGACAACAGTTTAGTGTACAAGGACAAGGTGAAGCGTTGGCATGATAGATATATCAGACGAAAGACCTTTGTTCCTGGACAGAAGGTATGGTTGTTCAATGCTAGGCTGAAGATTTTCCAAGGCAAGTTAAAGTCTAAGTGGACAGGACCATTTGTCGTCCGTACGGTGCATGATAGTGGATGTGTCGAGATCTCAGATCTCGCAGATGACGCACCGACATTCCTAGTGAATGGACAGTTGTTGAAGCACTTCGTCGAATCCAACGAACAGCTAGTCCATGTTGAGGAGATTGTATTCATACGCGAGACAGATACAGGAGATTCACATCGAGCCGCGTATGAGACCTTGCAGCAATGAACTCCAGCCATCAGCAGCATCTTAAAAGATTCACACCGACTCATCTGTGTATACCATCAATCTTGTACATCCTATCCTTTACCCCCGCGATTCTAGTAACCCATCCCCACATCATCGAACCATTATCTTGGACTATACTTAGGATGACCAAATCCTAAGTATAGGGGGGAGGGGTTACCTGAGTCGGTTCTCTGTACATTCTCCAGATCACATTGGTCCACATACTAATTTCCTACCGATACTTAGGCTGACCTGAGCCTAAGTATAGGGGGGACCGATGCCCGCATTGATACCCATCCACTACCCATCTTTCCCTCGTCCACCCCATTTCTGATCTTCTTCTACACTTAGGCTGCCAGAGCCTAAGTATAGGGGGGCGAGACGATTTCTATACTTTTTGTTCCTTTAGCACTCCTACGCTTAGCACGAGCTATGTCTTTTTCCTCGCTCTTCGTGCTCTGAGGACATAGCACACGGTAAGTATAGGGGGGCGTGTATATATTACATATATACTTTACCCATAGCTCGTACTTTCGGGTATGTTTCGCGTATTTTTGTATATTTTACAATAATTATGGGTGGGTAAAAATTGAAAAAAAATGTGTACTTTATGTATAATATTTGTATAAAAAGTTGTAAAATTTGTTGTAAAACATGATGTATACTAGAAAAATAAAAAGGCTTCTTATTTACTCATGCATATCATCTCTGCATCCAAGGAAAGAAAAAAGAGTCTTGCATTTTCATAGCATGGCATCTCATTTCATCTGCATACTTTGCATATGCAAAGTGAAAAGCTAGTGGGTTCTGGACCAAGTTATGAGTAGATATTGAGGATGGACGTGATTTGACCTTAATCCACCTAATTTCAGAGGAACCTTATAGGAACTGGAGTTAAGATTTCTCAGGTCAAGTGACTTAATTCTTTGAGTCCGCATGTCTATGTTCACATGACATCTTGATTAGTCTAAGTAGAATATCTCGTGCATACGCAGGATTCTTTTAGGTAATGACCTAACTTGGACAAGCACTATGCACGTAGCTCTTCACTGATGAGGTGGTGAGGAGGTAGAATCCTTTAGCTTGGAGTAGCACACGGGTGGAAACATCCGTCCTCCTCTAGGGAGGGTAGTGCATCTCAACCTAGTCTGGTGGTGTTGACATCTAAGGACAGGATGCTGTGGGTTGCAATAATGCTTCAAAAGAGGGATAGTCCACTAGCTCAAGAGGAAAAACTCCTGATGTACATGCTGCTTTTTGAAAAAAAAATTGAAAAAAAAACTCCAAAAAAATCAGGCAGGTTCAAGAAAAAAAATATATACCTGTCGGAGACTGTATACTAGTAAAGAAATGCAGCTGGATGACTTGGCTACACTGGTCAGGCATCCCGGGATAGGTAGCTACACTGGCTACCGTCCATTCTCTTCTCTACCCCCTCCTCTTGAGTTTGTCGCACTTGAACTTAGAAGGGAATACCCCGCTCCTTGAGGAAAGAGTTGCTGGACCGGGTTATTGAGTTACCTTGTTAGAGGAGGCTACTTCTTAGCCATATTTTATGTGGAGAGCTATTCTACACTTACACAGTACAAATAAAACGATATGGAGTCAGGGCAAGTGATACGAATCATTAGGGAGGGAGGGAAATAAAAGAAAGAAAATCTATACAAGGAGGAGTGAGAATATACAATGATCAAGATTGTGAAGAACCTTCTTACAGAAGCAAGGATTTGGGTAATATACGTTTGTGTTGCTGTCGGAATCATCCTCAAATGAATAATAGTGAAGTGAAGGGATCGTCCAATGAGGTTCGACACACGGCTGCTTGCTCGGATATGGTTTAAGAACAACCGAACTGAGCTCACTCATATAAATCACCTCAACCGGACCCGATGTGGACTCCTCAGAAAATTCCTTCTCTGGTATGTTTAAGGAAACTTTCTTAGTCAGTTTTCTAAAGCTGAAGCATTGAGAGGGAGAGGAGAGTAACGCACCTTGAGGGTTCGAGGGAACACCTCAAGGAATCAATTCTTGACTTCCTCTCACTGAATAATCGACTAGAGGAAGGAGCAACCATGTTAATGGGTGGTGTTAATTCAGTCCTAGTTGTCTTCTTTGAAGGTATGGGATGTGGTGTGGTGTTGAACATGGGTTCCTCATCAGACGAGTCACCATATAGATTGTAAAATTCCTGAAGGGTCAGCACACGTCTCGGATAGGAGCTAGTGTTCTCAATTGTCATGGCAATGATGGACTCATTCATCAGATCATCAAAATGGTCAAGGCATCAGAAATGGTTGTATCCGACTCACGGATAGCTTCTAGTTGTGGGTCTTCTTTAGAAGTTGTCACGGTGATTGTGATGCAAGCAGTCGGTGAAGTGGAGGTGTGGGGAGTCTCTAAACCAATGGTCATATGGACAATCTGTATCTCAGGTGTAGTAGAGAGACATGACTTATCTATATCTCGGTGGTAACCATTGTATGCGCCTATGCGGGTTACCTTAGAATATCGTGTGTCCTCAAAGAATGGGTGAGGTTGAAGTGCTCCCAATGCAGTGAAATCGGTCTCCCACGTCTTGCAATCTATAGTTTTCTTAGCCAAGGCTAAGAACATCTTCTTGAGAATGATTGGAGGCTGGGTGAACTCTCCTCGGTGCTCAATGTCAATGATCATGAAACCTACCTGGAGTAGAGCACCTTGGAAAGTAATGATGACCGAAATGGTTCCTCTCGATCATTTTACAGAACGATTAGTAACCTGAACGATCTCTCTTTACTTCCTAAGTGGTTCGAGTTTGAGATTTTCAAAGATGGAGGTCGGGATCATATTTATCGATGAATCATCGTCAATTCTCGCATGGATGAAAATGGTGTTGTTGATTCCACATTCAATTCGGGGCAACCTCTACACACTGTGGCATTTGGTTTTTCTCCCCGCCACGAAGGTGGTGGCCATAGACATTAGGTGTCTTTCTATCCTTATTCTCTTATTGCTTGACCTCTTAGTCATCAAATTACTCCTCACAAATCTTTTGAGGTTGAGGAATTGATCTATAGCCTTTATTAAGGGAAGCTTAAGAATCAACTCCTCAATAATTGCTTCCCTAAGGGCAGGATCCAATTTTTTTAGTCATTTTTTATTAGATTTTCCGAGTTTTCCATTTTTTTGGTCTTTTTGGAATTTTGATTTTTTTATATTTTCTATATGTGAAGGAGAATGTACATACTCTAGTTTGGAGGGAAAGTGGTTAGTAAAAGAGAGAGATAGAAGTGACTCCAGTTGTACATGACGTGTGGTCAATCTAGTATCTTCCGGGTTTTTAAAATTCAATCCGCAAAATCCATGATCCACTTTCATACATGGACTCTTGATCGGTCTACAAATGTCATCCTCCAAAAATTTCTCATGATACATTAGGAGAGAAGTATGCTCAATTAGAGGATACTGCTGAGAACGTAAGATTTCATACTCAACACAACTTGACATAGGCGTGTAATGCAGGGTTGAGTATGTCTCATCTGTATGGAAGATATTGGTCGGAGCCTCACAAGGTGGAGTCAGTAGACAGGGGGTTTGTAGGTTGATCTCATGAGTCCAATCCCCTATATATGTAGGCTCTCTGAATGGGTGGTTGATGAATCTGTGATTCATCACTTCAAAAGTCAAAAATAGAGCCTTGTTCCCGAGCAAATAGAGGCATATTTCCCTTTATATTGCATAAATAACATTCATACATACATCCATAATTCATACATTTTAGCAGTCCATTTACATTTAAATAAGAAGCCAAAAATCCCTTGTAAAATACCCATTCACTAAAATAACCTCTTCTCTATAATATGTACTCCTTAGTTAATAATATAGGGAAGAATGCCAAAAATCCCCCTTGTAAATTAGTCAATAAAGCCCTAGAACCCCTGTACACTAAAATGCACATAAAGCCCTCATACAAACTCCGAATTAGGTCTACTTACTCTTAGAATACTACACATTAAAAGACCTTTAAAATGAGACTAATTTCATTGAATTTGGCGCTCGTATGAGAAAGTTGGGTTTTTCGGCCACTTTGTATACTACATAGGTGTATAATTGTATCTTGGTATTTATGTATCATATTTGACCTCATCTCCGTCTTTGGTCAACATGAAACTTATAGATCTCATCGAGATCTAAAACTTTCATGTTTTGAGTTTTTTCAAATTCGGCCCCCTCTTCTCTCTACACGTATATCTTGTTCCAGCCACTCACAGCAGGCCACGTGGCGCCCTCTGGTTGCGCCACGCGGCCCGCTTCCCCTTGCCTCATCCGCCTTCACCTCCAACCGTTGGATCCTCTTCCAGATCCAACGGCCCAGCTCTGCCCACGCGCGCCTAAATCCTGGACCATCAGATCATCTCCGGCCTTAATCCACGCCGCACATTAGCGCCCTCACCAGAGCCCTCCACGTGGCGGCATCTACACCGCTTGATCAGGCCCTTGATCTCTCCATCGCAGCCGCCCTTCCATTGGCGCCCCTCGTCCGCTCGATCATTTCCATCTCCTCATCCAAGCCACTCGCCCGCTCCTCGCCCAGCTCTCGCCACGTGGCGCGATCACGGCCCATCATCTACGTGCCTTGATCTAATCACACACGTCCCCTTCCGCTTCGATCACCACCGTTGGATCACAAGATCCAACGGTGGAGACCTCGTCTCCTACCTCTGGGTGCCCCTCTCTCCCACGTTCCTTGCCTTGCGGGAGAGGCACCCCCTTTCTATTTCCGGCTGCACGTCAGCCAGTCTCTCCGACCGCTAACACCCCCACGATGGAGACCACTCCTCCCTCACCCTCGCCAGCTCCCTCGCTTCCCACGACCTCCGCCATAGAAGCCCCACGTCGACCACAAATCTCACCTCTTCACCAGCCAACCCACCAACTCCATCCTTTAAATACTCCACCACCGGCAACCTTCAGCCGCATCCGCCACTCCAAAGAGCATCCCCGAGCTCTGATCCTCCAGTTGGTGCCAGCAATTCAACGATTCATCGAGCGAAGAAGGGCTTAAGCTCCGGCGAGATCCACGGCAGCTCCGCCGTGTCGCAGCCACTTCCCCGAGTAGCTGCACGAGCTCGGGACATCACCGGTCCCTCGAGCGACGACCTGGACCTCAAAAGGGAGGTCCAATCCCCAGGTGAATCCCCCATTTCCCTTCCGATCTTTTCTTATTTTTATCTTTATTTTCTCTGATTTTATTCGCCATCACCGGTCACTCTCTCGCCTCCCTTCCATATCGCCGATCTTCGCGTCGAAGCTCTCATCCTCGCGACACCATCCCCGACCTCCGATGACGCCCCTCGCAACATTCCAATCACCAGCTCCACCATTTGGCCGGAGCTCCATCCCCAGACGTCCTCCGTCACCCTTAGGCCTCGCAGACTACCTCCAACTCTCTACAAACGCACGCACGAGCTCCGGCTCCATCCTTAACACTTGTAGGTGCCTTGCTGCTCATTGAACGGAAGCTCGCCAGAGTCGTCTTCGAGCTTCGTCGCCAGCCAGCTTCGACAGCCCATTCCAGCTCCTGGGACCATCAGCGCCTTCGCCGGGTCGCCACGCTCCTGCTGGGATATCTCCGACACGTCGGAGAGCGTCATCGGCACCTGGAGGAACGGGCGGAGTTCAAGCCACCTCACCGGAGCCCAGCCTTCTCCTCCGCAGGAGGCGAAGGGCCGTCGAGGAAGAAGCCCCAGTGACCGTTCGATCATCTCGATCGAACGGTTCGCAGTCGGCCACGTCGCCCGCCCACCGGACTCGCCATCGACCGTAGGATCATCCTTGATCCCACGCTCAGGAGGAAGCCACGTCAGCATCTTCAGCCTCCATCGATCGACGTTGGATCATCATCGATCCAAAGGCCCGAGGTCACGCCACGCGTCAGCACCGACACCCCTTGGATCCATCTTGATCCAAGGGCCTTCAGTACGCCACGTAGCCTCGGCCCGAGCCTCCTCTCCGAGCCTAGGTTCGGGGCGGCCGAACCTCACTCCAGACTTCCAAAGCGCCCGAGCCTAGCTCCGAGCCTCCGCAGCCGCCGAGCCTAGGTCGCCCACGTGAGGAGCACGTGCGGCCTGGGTAAATTACACCGAGGCCCCCAGAGCTTTCCATATTTGCAAAGAGGCCCCTGTGAAGCAGACCCCACGTGAGGAGCACGTGCCCTGTGGAGAATTTGCACAAGAGTCCCCAGCATTATAGGTAATTGCATTTTAGTCCCTGTCTGCATATTTGTTTATTGTAATTTTATTTTTTTCTGTATTGCATTTACACCCCTGGGTTTGCACGCATCCCTAAGTTGCATTTTACATCATTTTGCAAATCTAAAAATTGCATGTTGTTGGGAATTTTGTCCTCTGTCTATTGGTCCACGTGTCATATTTTTGTAATTTCAGTTGAATTATTAATGAATTAATTGGTGAATTTTTGACATATTTTGCCTAGTGACACCTTTTAATTTGTAGTTAATTCTCTGAGCTTTCAAAAATCATTAAAAATTCACAGTAGCTTTAGGACATTATTCTTAACATACCATAAAAATCTCATCTCATTTGCACGCATATCGAGGCCTTAATAAATTGTTAAGTGATTTTCTTAATGTAATTTTAATAAATTCATTTCACATTGAAACTCAGATCTTTCAATTTTCCTAGGTCCTTTATCATTAGTGCTATCTAGGATAATTTTAGTTCTTAAAAAAATTGTGGTTTGATATTTATTAAAAATTAAATATTGAAAATCACCCTGTCTGTTTATTTAATTTCCAGAAAATCAATTTAGTGTCTGAATAATCCAAAAAAATTAGTGTAGATCATTTTCACCATCATTAATCATCTGGCCAATTTTCATACTTTTTGGACTTCATTTGATATATTAATTAAATTGAAACGTTAAATTGGCCTGCATTTTCTGCATAAGTCTGCATAAAAATTAAAAAGACCAAAAAAATACCCCCTCGAAAATCCGACACTTGGACGCTTGCTAAAATTTACCTAAGGAGACAGATGCCTCCCTGAAATCGACCTTGGACTCCACCAAGTAAAAAATATCTGCCGCTTAAAATTAACTTAACACTAATTGAGAAGTGGTTTTTGACTAGCCTCTCGTATCCGACTGCAATGAATCACTAACATTAATTTGGACATTAATTTGACCGAATTAACATAGGGTGCGGGACGGTTATCAGTGGTGTGAAGGTTGGTCAGTTTGGGATTGATCTCTGAGGTCAAACAAGTCAGGAAGATCATGTGGTGCAAGCCTCTCCATTTGGTTCAATCAGTCGACCATATTATACCCTGAGGTCAAGTCAGGATGTGTATATGTGAATTGTTGTCTTGTCCCAACTTGAGGTGAGAATGAGGTATGTGGGGGCAATTGATTTTGCTAATCATTCATCTCAGAAGTGGCATGCTCTTCAAATTGTTGCTTAATTCCAGCAAGCGATCGAGAATAGGTGAGTCAATCCATGGTGGAAGTGGGTCAGGGATGTAAGAATGTGGGGTAGGTGAGGAGTACAAAGAAGTGGGGAAGTCAGTCAGAGTTCTGACTTCGCAGTCTAGGTGGGGGTACGAGGATGAATAATAGGATGGAGATGATTGGAATATGGTCGAAGAGGAGTGACCTGGATATGATGACCAATATGAAGTGGAATAGATGAATGTAAGCAGATCGAGGTAGAAAACGTGTAGGTGCAACGAATAACACACAAACAGACAAACACAAGAACAAACCTTGAGCTCACCTACTCAACACAGTGATGGTCACAAAGGTCCGACCGTTTATCTTTTCGATTTTATTTGGTGATAAATGCAAACTTTGAAATAATTAACGAGATGTTAGGTGCATGTATTTCCCTAAAGACTAGCCCGACTCTTATGACTAGTTGCACACACTTTCAACCAGTATGGATGTGAGTACGGACTATAAAAAGGCTACCCGTTACTTAAGGACTGAGCCTTATGCAGTATCCTTTAAACCATCGACTATGTTAAGGAAATCCAGACCGTTTAGCGGCTACTTGTATTTCCTCACTGAGAAGTAGCTAATCTTTTTTGTATAATCAGTAATCAATATGAAAATCATGGCTTGGCTCTATACTAGTGTTCGTCTCTCTCTCTCACATGCAAGTAATTTCAAACAATGAGGTGGTTGCTCTTCCGAAAACAAGTGTTAATTTTAGTCAATTTTTTGGTCAATTTTGATTAGCAGTCTCGATTTTAAGTTTTATTTTCACTTGATTAATACACCAAGCAAGGCACAACTAATGACCAGTCCTGATTTCCATTTAATACTAAGTTGTAAAACAAAGGGAAAGGGAGTCGAGAAAAGCTGATGCAATCGGAAAATCAATGAAGCATGCCAAGTTCAGAAGACATATAGTGATCCTCGCATTCTACATACGAGATGCAAATAGAAATGAACTTTTACACTATATGAAATGCAAATGAGAAAATAGTTCCTAGACAGACAGTTCTATTAGCGAGTGATGAACAATTTAATTTGGACAAATAGATCTGCATCCTAAGTGTGTCTCGTTAAGTGTGATGTATGGTCCTTTAGAGTACGAGAGCAAGCAATAAAATAATCTAAAAAATGCTCTAAGAGCCGTAAGTGCAGGTCCTAGCCTACATCAAGCAAACCACACGACCACAAAGGGTCGAATATCCAGTCTTGATACATGCGCGAGATTCCAAACAAAATTCACTAGAAGTTCAAAAGTGAAAACTAAAATCTTTCTTCAAAACTCTTATTGGCATCTCATCAGTCGGCTTGATCCACGAATCGCCGACCTCCAATGCACTTTGAGATGCGTCGACTTCAAGAAAGCCGCTCCAAGTCAATTGGGCCCTCGTATAAAAAGATAAAATTTATGTCAGATGGAGATATCAAATATATACTAAAATTAATAGAGAAATAATTTAAGTAAAAAAGAGAAAAAATTGAAATAATTACAAGGTGGTTCGGGGGCCAGACTGCCAAAGTGAATGGAAAACCTAATTCTAAATTTCTAAAATGATCCTAAGTCATTTGTCTCCCCTGCAACAACACCCGACGAGCCTCGAATTGCCCTATGTAAATATGTCGTGTTGTTGTATCTGGGTAATCAGGATCGATCAAAGTTAACCACAGGAATTGAAAAATCTATGAATTAATTAATGTGTGGTTTTGTGTTTATTTTACCTGGGCAAGCCCCAGGGTCGACTCAAGGAGGCAAAGGAACAACATCAGCTCAAATTAGAACACTTTGCACACGGTTTTCCATGCAGATTTTTTTTGTATTTTTTTAATGCAATAAGAATGAGAATGCACAAAATGTGGTTGAACTAGGTTAATAAGCAAAACAAGTAACTTAGCCAAATTAATTTTAATGTGAAATTAATCCAATTTAGACAATTATATTTTTCCTGGAAACCTGATCAAATGATGAATGTGAAATGTATTTTTTTGATTTGTTGGGATTAAAATGCAACAATGAAAAATGAAAACTTTTAAGGTGTTTTATGTAATTTTTCATGCAAATAGAATGCAAAATTAATGAAATTTTTACTGAAAGTAAAACATGATGAAATGAAGCTACAGTAATTGTTTTCAAATTTTTCGTCAATATATATTATTTATGGATTTTTAATTAAAACAGAGTGATTGGGAGTAATTAATTCCTAACAAATCCACAAAATCAATTTATCCAGAGAGTCAGTTATCTCAAAAAGATGTTTATATGAGCAATCCAGAAGAGTTAAAATTTCGCAAAAATAATGTTCATGGACTTAATTAATAATCATTTACTAAAATCAATCAACAATTTATTTTATACACAAGACATCCATTTTTGGTGAAATTTGGATAATAATTAAAGCACAACTAGAAGCATCACCTACGCATTTTTTACAATTTTTTATAGCGACCATCAATTAAATATCACATTCATAGCAAGAATTGGGTAGACTATGTAATTTTCCTCAAAACATTTTAATTAATTAACTAATGCACACAAAATTCCAAATAAATAACCAAGGGATAGAGAATTAAATGGTCTACAACAATTAATTTTTGTATTAAAAAATGATGCAGAATAGATGTCCTAATTAGAGCATAAACACAAAGGTATCCGTGCAATTATACAATTAAATTGCGGAGTAGGAACATGATGGGCTGCGGGCGCGGATGCGGTGGTAATGGCGGAGGAGCGTGAGGTCACGGAGGAGTCCACAGTTGGTGGCCACAAGTGGAGGGCGGATGACGGCCACTTGATGTGAGAGGAGGGGGCGCATGTGAGGGCAGCTGCTGGTCCAGGGCGGCAACGAGTGGCAGGCGGTGGTGTGTCCATACGTCTGGAGGCATGAGAAAGGGAGGTCGACGGTGTTGTTGCAGCCGTGTGTGCAGGTCTGGATAGGTACAACGGTGGTTGTGATAGAAGGCAGGAATGGCAGCAGGGTCGCTGGAGATTCCTACGATATTTTTCATTTTTATTTTCTTCTAATTTAGTTCTTCTACTTTGAATTTTTTTAAAAAAATCTCATTTTCATAAACATGAAACATATATATGAAGAGGAAGAGGTGGTGAATGGGGATGGTGATAATGAGGATGGTGCTGATTATGAGGTAGTGTAGAAGATGAATGTAGAACAACAAAAAGAGTGTTAGACAAAATTAAAAAAATGAGGAAATGAAGATGGATTTAGGGAATGATTAAAGGTGACTATAGACAACAAAAATATTGTTAGATAAATAAAATAACAAAGAAAAGGAGAGTGAAAACTTACTTGAGATTTCACCGGAATCATAGAGCAGCTACCTGAACTCCTGTTGTGGCCTCAAGAAGGATGATGAAATCCTTAGAAGCTAAGCGAGCTTAATTAGCAGCTCGTGACACAGTAACGGTGGTGCCGCAGATCTCGCCTTTGAAGATGTCGTTTCTCAACTCATCTCCTACATTTGTCACCTGGAGGATAAAGGGGCTCGACCTCACTTCTCTCGGAATGGCAGATAGGGAAGAATGAATGATGAGAAGGGAAAAAAAGGAGGAGGAGGAAGTTAGAAACGAGATAGGGAAGGTGGTTGGGGTGGGAAGTTGGAGTAGAGAAGAAGTAAAAGGATAAAAAAATAAAATAAGTGGACTACTAAAATAATGAAGAGAAAATAAAATAAAAATAGAATAAAAATAAAAATTAAAATAAAAAATGAAAAAAAAATTAATTTTAAATAATTAATTAAAGTTAAAATAAACATAAAAATATATATTTTAAATAAGTAAAAAATTAATAATAATTAAATTAATAAATTAGTAGAATAAATGAAATAAAATGAAATATAAAATAAAATTAAGAAATTAATATAAAAAAGGGGGACACGTGGCGCCTCCTAGAGCGGCCACGTGTAGCACCCAGAAAAATCAAAAATTAAATGTAAATAAAAAAATCAAAAAGAAGAACAGAAGGGGTCGAATCAAAAAGTGATTTAGACAAAAGTTGCTCATATAAACGAGATCTACAACTTTTGTAAAAGATCAAAAATCAAAATAAACCATATGTACATAGAGTATTATTGGGGGTATCATATAGGTATAAAATGCCGCATTTTTGTCTTTTGTTATTTTTTATCATTTTTAAAATATTATAAAATTAAATAAAATCAAAGAAAATATAAAAAATATTTACAACTTAATATTTTTTGGATTTTTTAAAAGACAAAATAAAATAAAGCTAAAATAAATGAAATAAATGGGTATATGTATAATGTATATAGGGGCCCAAAATTCAAGGTGTTACATACGAACTCCGAATTTTTTGATATGGATCATGTTTTGAAGGTAGTTGAGTGAACATTAATTCAAAAGTGAGCAAGGGTCCATAGGAGACTGTATGAGAGAGATATTCACATTTTATGGTTCTTATTCTCAAACTAGGGTTTAAGTTTTATTGGTCAATTTTACAAGTTTTATGGGTCAATTTTACAAGTTAGAATTTTTTTGATAATTTTCTTTTATTAGTGTTAGTTATATATACACTATAGAGTTGATTTTATTCAATTCTGAGTCAATGAAAAATAAATAAAAATAAGGAAAAGATGGTTTATATACGTGTGATATTTACAAGTGAATTTGGCTTCTTATTTAATGACAATTTGCATGCTAAAATGTAGACATTCATTATAAATGCATGAATGAGAATAATGCAAAATAAAAGGAGAAATGCAGCTAATTTCTCAGGACCAAAGCTCTATTTTCGACTTTTAGAGTGATGAATCGCATATTCATCAGCAAGTACGGCCTTATCGACGACGGAGTTCCTGCCTTATGTGGAGCATCTGACCTGGTCCGAAGTATTGAGCTTAGGCCATGCCCTTACCAGTGTCTATCTCATCATCTTGCATCCTAGTACCTCACGTGCAAGGGAAGTTTTAGTTTCGCCTATTGGTTTCCACTCCTATTCTTCTGCTGAGTAGCCCCAGAGCACAAGATAAAGGACCCCAAAGAGTGCAGACCACATGTTACAAAGGAAGTGGAAAGTACATGAACCTTTTCTGGAAGTACTCACTTTCCTATAGGGTTAGCCCTCTAAGGACTTGTTAAAAGATTTCCACAAAATAACAAAAACTTTGAAGAGATAAAAATAGTCAAACTCTTACAGAATCACATGTGTCGGGTTGGTTAATCGACACTTGTATTGTGTTTGTTTGAATTAGATTTATGTCAAGATCCGATCTTGTGCACTTGCACCAATTTTCTTTTCATATGTTTTTATTTTTTCTTGCCTCGCTCAGTGAGAGTTTTCTTCTACTTCCCCCTTCATCTATTATTCATAGTCGTGCCCCATTCCTCATATACACTTCTTTCCAAGATGTCGTCTCATGGAAAGTTTAGTCAGGACCCCGCTGACACTCACATCAATTCCATGAGCTATACATCTTTATTAATTCAAGGTGATTTGTCAGAATCCAGTTTGAATCTTGTGAACTGATCTTTAAACTACTCGAACTCTTCCTTTATTTAAATAAATTAGGATCACTCTTCTCTCGTCATTCACCCCTTTTGGATGGAGATCAATTCCAGTCAATATCAAATGCTCCATTCACAAACATATGGAATTGGCCCTAATTCCATATCATCCATTCCATCTGGTGCTGAGGATTTCTAGCCTGAATGGGATGCATCTTTCTATACAAAGACAACATTGGATCATGTGCAAATCACATCCTCTGAGTCTGATCTAGAGATAGATCCTCAAGGGAAGGGAAAGGGACCGAACCCATCGGATAATGGAAAGCCCGATCAGAACACAGTCAATGCTCAGTTGCTTGCTTCTATCCTGGCCATCCAACAATAGATGATAGATAAGGCCCTATCCTGGGTCACTTCCTAAGAGATGTTGATGACCTAAGGGGAGAGAGAGAAAGAGAGAGAGAATATAGGAGGAGGAGATGAAGAACCAAAAGATGGGCACTGTAGAGATCGTGTAGATGAGATGAGGGGTGACAAGCCCAAGTCTACTCTTAAAGAAACTTACAATCTTCACACTGCCTAGATGATGGAGTGTATACAGATCCTTGTAGTCCACTAACATTTCGAGCTCAAGCTGTAGTTTCTTGCTCTTTTGCCCTCATTCAATGGGAACACCAATGAAGATCCTTACATCCATCTTCAGCAGTTCTCTCACATCTGTTGCACCACTCACTACCCCAACATCCCGTTAGGCATAGTCAAAATGGCAATGTTCCCCTCCAGCCTTCAAGACAAGCCACTCTACTGGATTGACCATTTGGTGAAGGTCGTGACGACCTGTAAGCACCATCAATGCCATACAATATGTGAGCTCGGTCATAACCACTCTTGTTGAGCCCAAGGAACCATCATATCGACAACAGCCTCGACCGAGTGTCAATAAGACTCTGGTCTGGCAGGCGTACTATGTGCACACATCTAAACAGTCTCTATCGCCACCTAAGCAGATTGTCTTGTACCAGTTCGAACTCCAGCCCCATTCTTATGATCCATTCTCACCACCACCACCTATCATCCAAGATTTGAATGGCCTCTAGAATAATTATTCCTAATTGGCCCGTCTAAGTTAATAGAAGCAGGGCCAATCCTCATCCATTCGATCGTATCACCAGCATCATGGTGGGAGATTTGTCTAGCCAAACCAGCCTCTATAGCACCAGCCACTACAGTATCAGAATAACTGGAGGAAGAATCAACAGTACCTACACCCCGCATATCGCCAATATCTACCATATCACTAGTATGTGGGTGCTTCATATAACTACTATCCTCCTCCTCCACTAATTCATCAATAGCAACTCCCTCCTCCTCACAATGATTCTCAGAGTACCTAGTACCAGTAGTACCGCTCCCAGCATGGTCAGCACAATGAATCATCATAGTCTACTCCAATGAACCCAGTGCTCGACTGCTTGGCCCAACTCATCAAGGACCTAGCAGAGATGTCTCAAAAGCTCGACGACCTCACTTCCACCAAAACTCCAATCCCAGCATAGGTTGAGACGAAACCTAATAATTTCAAGTGTAAAGAGTAGATAGTTTGTGATATTTCAAACAATCCATCAGAGTCAAATATTTCAGATTATAATTTTTATCATGCAGTGACTTTTAGGAAGGGCAGAACATTGTAGCCATCCACCACCGCCAAGAGGAAAATAAAGTAACTTCTGGAAAGTCATCTTCTGCATCAGTCGATCCAGCAACTGAGCTAGTGAGGATAATGGAGGAGCAGCACCAGCCACCATCTACCACCGCCATAAAGAGAAAATTTCACAAAAAAATCATCAAAAAGAAAATAAAAAAAATGAAGAGATCAATTAAAAAGAACCAGCATTAGAGGTGCTAGCATCAGCAGCCCATCCAGAGCAACCTGATGGAGCCCAAGCTCATGTTGATAATTTTTTGACTATTTTGCATGATGGCTGACGGGACGAAAACCAAGTCCTTTAAGAGTGTGGGATTAACACTCGGATCGTCATCGCAATCGAGCTGGATTCGGTCCGTCAAAGACCATATAATTTGATATGTCGATAAAATCAAATGGTCATATTTATATTTTGCTTGGGAAGCCCAATGTCGAACTCAGGGACACGAGCCTCTCTTCTGATATTTAGACTCTTATTAATTTATTAAGTGTTGAATTAGAGAATAGTAGGTCAATTTATGCAGGAAAAGAAGACTAGATACATTGAGAAAACAAGAAACATGCATTTTTTTATTTGGTTTTTAATCATGCAAATATATGCAACGAAATGCAATGAAAATATGCCCTAGATCAGAATAAAATGATGAGCAAATTTAACAATGAGTCAATTTCGGGTTTAATTCAAGTGACAAACTTGATGGATAAATTGAACAAGGCATAAGCTTAAGCAATCAGAAACACAAGGCTATTACAACAATACATCAAAATCACAGTGTCCAAAACAAGAAATGAACATGCCATTATAAAGTTCATAAAGCAAGCTTCAAATGAAAATGAAATCAACTGAAACAGAGATACAATGCTCAAGATATGAATGAAAGAAGACAAGGGCAAAACTGTAAGAAAACATGAAAGATAACTAGCAAATAGGTCCCTGGGAGGGACTAAAATGTAATTAGAAGAAATCATGAGACCCTCCCTGTAAATAACCCACACGCACAAGGGTATTTTTGTAATTATTTAAAGCCATGAGGGCATAAATGCAAAATACCCCAGGTGTGCATGTCTTGCACGTGGTCTCAGGACCTTTCTGCAAATTTGAAGAATCCAATGGGCCTCCCTGCAATTTTCCCAGAATGCACGTGACTTGCACGTGCGCTTCCAGGCTCGGTAGACGCTGAGGCTAGGAGAAGGCTTGGGCAGCTTCGGCTAGGCTCGGAATATACGAGCCTCCAGGCTTGGGCTCGGATGAGGCTCGGTGAGGCTCGGGACATCCAATCCTAGAGCTCTGGTGCAGAGGCTTGGAGGACGTCTGGAGCTGACGCGTGGGCACCTATGATCCGTCAGATCTAGATGATCTGACGCCTCCTGTGCTGCGTGAAGTTGTTAGTGTGTCCTCCTCTGGATCGTTGGATGAACATTGGGATAGATTCATCCAACTGTAGCTGTGCATTCTCCTCCGCTGTAGGGATGGTGGTGAGTTCTGATCTCTGGCGTCGCTGTTCCAGCTCAGCCTCCCTTGCTAAGCCACGATGCACCTCTCCGGAGCTTCCTGAAAGGTCATCGATGGAGCTGGAGGTTCGGGCTATCTGCGACATAACCTACAGGATAATTTTGATGCTTGACTGCCTTGGACGGAGTTGGTGAAGTTTGCTCCGGCGGAGGGTCCGATCATTCAATATAAAGTACCTGCAACATTAGTTTCCATAGCTGAAACATGTGGATTCGTGGAGCGTGCGAAGTTGAATGGGATGGGGGCCATATGCAGTGGAGAACGCAGTGGCCCAGTGAGCTTCTCCGCCGTGAAGGGTGGAGCTAGGGTCGAGGGTGATCTGAGGTTGTGAGGGAAAGGAGAGTAATCAGAGGTGTGCGCGTGGGAGGTGGAGTTGTGGCGAAGCTTGGAGGATGAACGAGGGAGAGTGATAGCGCGTAGAACGACCTAGTAAATTTAGAGAAAATGATAAAAAATACATGGGAGTTGAGGAAGCTGACCTGGGAACAATGGCGGTCGGAGGCTTGGGCTGAGTGTCTAGAAGACACTCCGATCATCGCTGGACCACCTCAGCCGAGTGGGGCAGCTTGGCGGAGGCGGAGCTCCGCAGGGATAAGCCTACCATGCTTAGGGTCATCGGGGGCTAGCGTTATATTTGCGCCTTGATCGATCCTCCCCCTATCACGTAGAGGAGGAGAGGAGCTGGGCGGAGCCCCACATAAAGGTGGACGACCGTGAATGGGGGAGGAGATGAGGTACTTAACGGGTGAAGATGGCAGTTCCGGTGGTGAGAGGCATGATTTGCGGGGGAGATATGGCGTGAGTGGAGGGGGATCGTGGAAGGAGTGGCAGCTCGCGAGGGTCATGGATGATTGAGCAACGTCGTGGAGGTGTTGAGACGTGGAGATGGTGGACGAAGACTCAGGAAAAATGGAAGGGGGAAGGTGATCTGCAAGCTGGTTAACGTGGGAGAGAGGGTAGCGCGAGGTAGACGATGATGCTCTGGTCGTTGGATCTTGAGATCCAGCAGCTGACAGACGAGCGCTAACGAGCGGTTAGGATGAGATCTAAGGTGGCTGGATCGGAGGGTGATTGGGCACGCCACATGGCATGCTAAGAGCGCAGCGCTGGCGGGCGTCCCAGATCACAGATGGAGGATGATCAGAGGGTTCAGGTTTGAAGCGAAGATAGATGGCTGGGATGGAATGGCTGATGGAGATCGAGTGGTGCAGAAACCGCCAAGTGGCGCAAGGAGGGTGAGGCGCTGATGAAAGTTTGAGATGAGATCCGTGTTTTGATCGGACGGCGGGTCAACAGACGGTGCGTGGAGATATTGGGGCCGTTGGATCAAGAAGAGATCCAACGGCAGGGAAGAAGGGCAGCATGAGCAAAGGGGCTGGCCCACATGGCTCAACAAGAAAGAGCCACGTTGCCCAATCAGACTATTACGTCAAATATTTTGATTTATGAGGGGATAGAAGGCCGAATTTGAAAAAATTTAAAATATGAAAGTTTTAGATCTCGATGAGATCTACAAGGTTTATGTTAACCAAAAATGGAAATGAGGTCATTAAAAGGCAGAAAATATTTTTGAGGGTATTTTTAAGGCCAAAAACACCACGGATTTTAATTATGCCATTTTTTGTGTTTTTAATTTATTCAATGACTCTGATAATTACAAGACTTTATCTGGTTTTTATTGACACACATTTAAGCAAGGGGGTTAAAATAGGCAACTTATGATATAAATCGAGTTTCTTTAATGGCCTCTCTTTCAACTGATCATCTGTAAATAACTCTATAATTATGAACAAAAAAATTTTGTTCTTCTATGAACATTATATTCCCAGAAGCTATGAAAAATACAAAAATAATTTGAAATTTTGAATACTACATTATCTGACCCTTGAATGGTTGAAATTATTGAACATCGTGTTTTGAAAATGCCGCTCATGAAGGCCATGAACTACATGTTAGTTTTCAAGAAGGGATTAAAATAGGCATGTACCTCCAAGCGTTCAAACAACAAGTACAAACGTAACAAAGGAGAGAAACACATATTGACCATGTCCACAATAAATGCAATTAGTGACCTCCTGTAGAAAAGAAATACAAGGGAGCATCCAACATCATATGATAGATCTTTGACAAAGTTTTTGAGCGGATTTTGTTTGATAGCATGTTTTCAATAAACCTAATGCCATCCTTATTATTGCAAGAATTGGGCTCGGACCACTTAAGCCGACAAGAATGATCTTGTAGTTCACGGATTGATCCATGAAACAACCTAGAGGTATGTTGGAGGACATTACTTTAATCATGTAAGGCATAAAATTTCTAGCTGATTTTGTAGTCCTAGACATAAATTCACCAGCACCATTACTCCAAAACCCCATCATTCAAGGTCGATTGTTCCTTCGCACAATCGAGGTCGTTGTAGACTACGGGTTTGGAAAGGTCACCTTCTGCTCATGCACTGATAAAGATACCGTGGATTTTGTCAGCAAATCTAAAGTCGTATCTGATACAAGGATAGTAGAATATGCAACAGACTGTGATATTGTGAACATCCAAGACCCATCTATTTCTATGAATGACATTCTCACACATGAAATTCTCTCTTTAGAGGAGGACATGGACGACACAGTCAACTCATGTTTCCTTGTCCATTTGGTGACTGAGTCAGATCCTGAGTCACTAGGCTGCATGTTTGAAGAAGATTCATGCCAGTCTGAATAAGAAGAGTTCATGGCAGGTATGTTTGTCACATTTATTCATAAGCCAAGAGTGATATATGAGAACATCACCTCATCGAAATCAGCCATTTACCAGTATTATTTCTGAAATGACCGTAGAGCAAGCTCAATAGTTACCAAAACTCAAACTGCTCCTGGAAGGTCTGAAGTATGCTTTCCTTGAATGAAAAGAACATATGTATCTGGTCATCATCAGTAGCAGGCTGACCCTGGATTAAGAATATCAACTTCTTGAGTTTCAAGAAAAGAACTATAAGGAACTTGGTTGGAAAGTCTCATATCTCCAAGGGATAAATCAGGGTATGTGCTCACACCATATATATCTTGAAGATGATTGCAAGTCATCCCAAGAATTCCAATGAAGACTGAATCCGAACCTATGGGATGTTGTTATGAAGGAAATCACGAAGTGGTGTGAAACAAGCTTCACTTACCACATCTTCGATTCAAAATGGGTGAGCCCCTTGCATGTAGTTCCCAATAAATCAGGGCTCACTATGGTGAAGAATGACCAAGGAGAGGAGATCTCTACCTGAGTACCAACATCTAGATGTGTATGTGTTTACTACCATCATCTGAACTCAGCGATAAAGATGGACCATTTCCCTGTACCATTCATTGATCAAGTTCTTGAGCGACTTGTAGGGAAATAGTTCTTTTGTTTCTTAGGGCAACCAAGTGGTGATTTCCTCTGAAGACCTAGAGAAAACTTTCACATGTCCGTTCAGCACCTATGCTTTCAGGATGATGCCCTTTGAACTTTACAATGCTCCAGCTACTTTCCATAGGGGCATGCTTACCGTCTTTATTGATATGGTTGGGAGTTTTCTTAAATTCTTCAAGGATGATTTCTCCATCTACGGTGATAGCTTTGATTCTATCTTCAACACCTAGACAGAATACTCCATAAATGTCATGAACTCAATCCTGGACTATCGCTGGAGAAGAGACACTTCATGGTTATAGAAGGTATCGTGCTGGGCCATGTCAACACCAAGGGAGGCATGGAGGTTGACTTGGCTATGGTCGATGTGATTGCTAAACTCATGCCACCTCGGAATGTGAAGATAGTGAGGTCATTCTTAGGGCATGTCGGCTTCTATCGTTATTTCATCATGGACTTTAGCAAACTTGTCTTACCTCTCACAGAGCTGCTCTACAAGGAGACTGAGTTTATCATTGATGAGACGATTCTCCAATATTTTTATTAGTTGAAAGAACTGGTCACTCAGGCTCCTGTCCTACAGCCACCGGACTAGTCCTTCCATTCGAGATCATGACGGATGCATCAAATTTTGTAGTTGGGGCTAATCCGGGACAAAGAAGGGAAAAGATTCCCTATGATACTCACTATGCTAGCAAGACGCTTGATGAAGCACAAAAGGAACAATTACAGAAAAATGGTTGTTGGCAGTAGTTTTTTCATTGGAGAAGTTCAGATCCTACTTTCTTAGATCGAAACTCATTGTTTTTACTAACAACTCTATCATCTGGTACCTACAGCAGAAGAAGTATGCTAAATCGCGTCAGCTCAAATGGATCCTTCTCCTCCAGAAGTTTGACCCAGAAATAAGATATAAGCCTAGAGTTCATAATGTGGTGGTAGATCACCTCTCTAGAATTGAATGCCAAGATACTCATCTGAGCAATTGATGAATTGCCATTCATGCACATTTATTCATTCATTTTAGGCATTATTCCCTAGATAAATGCATGTGATTTTAATAAGACACTGGAATTAACACATTTATATTAATTTATATGTTGCATATAAATACATGTGACTAAAGCATAAAATGAAGGAATAAACAAAATAAATTAAAATAAAGGAGGTATCGTAGATATTTATTGACCTTGACCTCTGCGACTAAATCATTCAATGATTGGTCGACAAGTAATAAAGTATGGAGAGATAAGGTAGAAAAAACACACAAAAATAAGAATAAAATCCCTAAATATTTTTATCAATATACACATTTTGGGACCTTTCTTGTAATTATATTTTTACACCTCAAATTAATAAACTTATAACATGAACATTATACATAAAAATATAAAGAAAAATAAATTTATTTCATTCAAAAATAATGAACAGTGTGCCCGGAACACACGAAGTAAAAAGCCGCAAAGAAAACTTCTCAAACATGTATCTCCTCCATACATGCTCAAAATTCATCACACACACCTTCGTTATTAATAAAATAAAAATAAGCTAATTAATGAAGGTAGATTCCTTTAATTTGGAGTTAAGATGCAGAAGTTGTCTTTTGGGACCTCATTGTGCATTATACAGGTATATAATATTCAATTTATATTCCCATTTTGACACATTCTTATATTTATTTATATATATATATATGTGTAAATATAATAAAAACTACATGTACATAACAAATTTAAAAGAAAATCATTAAAAAATCAAAAAATAAGTAGTGTACTTCATTACATAAGTAAATATACCTATAAAGCACCTATTATCTATGCATATATATATATATATATTTAAGTACATAAATAACTTCAGAAAAATCATAGAAAAATATGTATATATGTAATTAAATATAGTATAAATACAAAAACATGTGTATAAAATAATAAAATATATAAAACAAAATAAAAAAATAGGGTTTAAATAGATTTGTATGCCTATATTTTACATGTAAAAATAAAAACATCATAAATAAAGTAATAAATAATGGGTAATAATCACAAAAAATTAGTTTATTAAACAGGTAGCATATTCTATGTTTTATGTTTATT
Source organism: Ottelia alismoides (assembly GCA_037367405.1). Lineage (NCBI taxonomy): Eukaryota > Viridiplantae > Streptophyta > Magnoliopsida > Alismatales > Hydrocharitaceae > Ottelia > Ottelia alismoides. Next base: position 1,483,833 of record JAZKJV010004510.1, read on the forward strand.
TAAATAAAAATGCCTTATATTTTTAATCTTATTTTCTTTTCATGTTTTAATCTATTTTGTCATTTTACTCTAGCATGGAGCTGACGTGGACCACTCACGGGTCATAGATTGTTAACCTCAGGTCAACAACCCTCCTTCCTTTTGTTGTCTATTAGACCTTGTCGGGAAGTGTACTTCTTCCATTTTTCATGTGAATTGCATTGCTTATTTGAGCCTGATTCCTTTTGGAAAGTTGATGATCGCATCACCCTTCTTCTCGCATATCATCTGGATGTCATCTTTGTTGACTGATCACATCGTTTCCCACCCAGTTATAAATATATCTCTAAGCTCCTCCTTTGCTTGTTGATCGAGCACTACCTCTCTAACCCCTTTGAACTTTGTTGGAGCCTTGCCTTGGTGACAAGAAGGTTGAGCACCCATTCTTAGGCGAGGACAAAGGATGAGGTGCCGTATCCATCATTCATTGGAGCTTTCCCAGAGTATCTCTGCTCCCAGGTCTCCAACCTTGGTGAGCTTCGCTAATTTTGCTTGAATTTTGTTCCTTAGGTTAGTTACAGTTTAAGTCTGATTCAAGTGGCCTTATTTTGGTTTAAATCACTCCAAATCCAAAAAAATACCATGCTGGAGCTTCTAGCTCCTGCACTCATTCCTGATCAACCAAACCTTTTCCACCTTCTACTCCACTTCCAATATCTTCTCCTCCACTTCTATGTTTCCCATACCACCACCAGCACCCCGATCGTGCACAGATTGGGTCTGACGGGTCTCCCTCCGCCACCTGGCTGAAGACCCCTCAACCTGCTTCGTTTGTTGCACCTCCCTGCCCACTTTTAGGCCTCGAAGCTCCGCTTCCAGGCCCCGATGCTAATCATGCATGTCTCAATTCGAGAGGACCCCATCTGAGGGGTTTAAGGTACAAGAATCGATAGCTCTATGTCCAGCTTCAACTTCCAACTCCAGGACACTTTCCATGGGTCCCAGACTCTCTTCTGGCCATAATTTGCTCCGCGTCATCCCAGGAAGGTCCCTAGTGCATCAACAAAACGTTAGATGACCGAAGGTGCACATGAGCTTCGATCCAAAGTCGATGGCCAAGTGTTCTTCGATTGTTCTTCCAGAAGCCTCAACCCCCATTCAATGAAGAACACTAGCGCAGATGCTACAGAAGTCATCCAATGAAAGGTCACCTCCACCATCAGATCAAGCCTTGGATCTAATATCACCCCTTCATCTACGAAGGGGTATCCACTATTGAGGACAACACGTGTTCAAGTGAAGGGATCTCAATCATTCCCCAACATGCATAGTGAGGGTATTTTTCATTATTTTCCCTTCGCTTTTTTTATTTACTATTTGGTCTTGTAAATATATATAGCAGTTAAAAAAATTGGATACTTTGCATCGCGGACCTTAAGGTCTATGTTGTTTACACTTTAGTCCCTAGCCATGTCACGAGTGATCCCACGTGATGGTTATTGGGGGTATCTGTATTATTTATCACGAGGTTTTGTTGAAATCATTTAGAAAGCTTGGAAATATTTCTAAAATTTACAATTTAGTCCCTTCCAGTTTAATTTAAAATTATATTTATTGAGAAAATTGCTTGGATTACCTTGGAACATTGCTTATTTAGATAAAAAACCCTCCTATACACTCTTTTTTGCATAATTAATTAAGTTAATTGCTGGAAACACCTTGGACTTAGTTATTTTGTTAAAATTTCACGTCGTACGTTTCTTTAATTGTAAAATTGTCCATGTATGTTGTAAATAGTTGTGTTTTTTGTTTTTAATTGTTTCAATTAGCTAATTAATAAAAAATATTTCGAAATTTATTTTAAATACCTTATAGTATATCTCATCACATATATTTTTATTAAGGTATTTAGTATTATTTTACTAATTAAAAATTGCAAAATTTGTTATAGTTTACTGTTTTAACTTAGAAAAAAACATAAAAATTAAAATATAGCTCCAAAAATCACCAAAACATTATGGTAAGTGCATTTTACTATATTTTATCACATAACCAAAATTCTAAAAATAAAAAATAGAATAATAAAAAATAGCAAAATAATGAAAACCTTAAATATCATAGAAATTCTAGAAAAATCAAAAAAATAAGTTTTGAAGACTCAAATTTTCTTGGTTTTATTTACTATATAGGAAAAATTATTTTGGGCCCTTTCTATTCTAAGATATATTTTAGTCCCTCCTGAAGTTCATGTATTTCTTGTTTCTTTTATTTTGTGTATTTAAATTTTAAAAAACTTCTTAAAAAGATTAAAAATGCCCTTAAAATGTCAAAAGTAGAGGAAATATAAAAAATTCAAAAATATTTTATTTTGTATATTTTGACTTAATTTTCTATATATAATAATACAAAAGACTCTCTTTTTATATCTCTTTATGTATCTCTCACATATATTTACATATTATTATATATATTATAAATATTGATTAAAAAACATTTACATATTAAAACCTATTAAAATTAAAAAAATAAAAACCCACAAATATACATAAAAACCTAATAGGTTGTGAAAGCAACAATTTTGTGCTTGATTCCATGAGTTAGGTGTCATTTTTTTGTCTATCCATGTTTGCTCTTATGGAGGACACTCTACTTGCTTGCCTTATACACATTTCACGTAGAGTTAAATGAATTCCATCACTCACGTCTACATGATCTATTTTACATACATATATGTGGGTTTTAATCATTGATTAACTAAGTCGAGTGATCGCATCCGAGTACTGTGAGTGGCGTCGATACATCGATTGTCAGATTCGACTTGTCGGGCACCGCAAGCCCTCTAAGACCAAGCATTAGTATACTCCATTCATCTTAGCTCAGCTATAATTGGTGTTGTTACCGGGGAGTAATGGTCGGGTGAATTAGCAGCCTCAGGCATTTAGGTTTTTGTTTCTTTGTCTGTTTATTTGTTTGTTTACATAGCTTTCCATATTATTTAGGTTATATTGATTCATAATTGTTTCTAACATCTTCTCTTATTTCATTTGTGTGAGGGATTGCTTATCGAGGGAGCTCATCTTCGGATCGCCTTCGCACTTACAAGAGGCGGAGCAGGTCATTCTTTCCTAACATGCAGGAGAGAGCATCAAAGGAGACTAGAGCATAGTATTGCGAAGTAAACTCTTATTTAGTAGCTATTTTGTTTTCTATTTTGTGAGAGAGAGACATATTTATTTGAACTGGTAATAAAGCAGGTACACTGACACTTAGACTATTCAAGGACTATTTCGCGAAGTACATGTGCACTTAGCGGTCTCGCCGAGTTTTGACTGTTTTGACGATTTTCTTTGCTTTTCTTTTATTTACTTATTTTTCACTTTGTTTTATTTCTCGTGATTTATGTGTTTCTACCTTTCTTTTCCTTTATTTTGTGTGAATGTGGCCCTAGATATTAGTATTGCTTGATCAAGTAATCTAGGTCTAGAGCTTAATATATCTCATGCTCCTATAGTCACTTCTCTTGCATAAGGATTCAAATTAATCTGGTATCTCACGTAATAGCAATTCATGTTCTAGTATGATCTCACATCGTTGCATGCATTAGTGTTATTTCAATTCTACCTAGCATTTCGCATGGGGAGCGTTGGCAAGCAAGATGAATCTTCTTACTAAGCATACATCATTCAACTCGATGATGAGTTTCCAGTATTTTGTTAGATTGCATTGCTTTTCTGTCCTCTTCCCTATTTTTGATCATTTACGAAAAATAAAGGAAATAAAGAAATCATTAGGCCTTTGCATAAAAATACTTAAAACAAGTGAAAACCCAAAGAAATTAAAAAATAGACTCCTAAAGAAAACTTGACCTAATTCTAAAATCCGTAATGAACTTCATTGTCTAAGGTTCATAAAGCCCTCATTGATTTCAGGTACCTTCCAGACTGAGTGAGGCATGACCCCCTATTGACTACATCCCAAAAACCAATTTGTAGATGCCTTGATAATCACGTGGAATGGAGAAGTAATGGCATTTCTATCGTACGTCGGCGAGTAGGGCCCTGTCGACGACGATGTTCCTGCCTTGTGTGTAACATCTGACTTAGTATAAAGTATTGAGCATAAGACATGCCCTCATGGGCATGTCTATCTCATTGTCCTGCATCCAAGTGCCTCACTTGTGAGGGAAGTAGTGGTTTCGCCTATCGACTTTTCCTCTCTATTTCTTTGGCTGAGTAGCCTCCCAAGCGTTAGATCAAGGACCTCCGTGTGCGTATATCGTAGGTTACAAACGAGGTGGAACAAGTATGGGTACTCTCCCGGTAGTACACACACTCATATAGGGATAGCCCTCAAGGATAAGTGAAAAGATAATTAACTAAAAATCACCAATAAAATTTACAAGATAATTGTTGAACTCTTATGGCTTCATTGTGTTGAGTTGGTGAATTAACCCTTGTTTTGAGGTTTGTTTGGATCTAATAAAAGTAGGTCAAGATCAAAAATATCGCTCACTTTGTGACCTTCCATCTCTACTTCTTCTTATATCTCTTATTCTCATTCCATAATCATATCACTCCTTTTACCATCACGATGTTGCATCATGGAGGGTTTTGTTCAGACTCCATGAACACCTACATCAACTCCAAGATGCCATCATCGCCGCTTCTCCAGGGTGATCTCAGAGAGTTGTATTTGGCTTTTGTGAACCACGTTCCTTGTTCGTCGATCTTCACTGCACCTAGAGTTCAGGATGACTCTCTTCCTGAATCCTCTTCTTTCACTACCCACATTTCACCAATAAATCCATTGTTCGAGCTTGACTCTAAGCTTGAAATATCTTTTCAAACTCCATCTTTTCTACAGACTAATCAAAGCTCGTTTAACCATATAGATTATTAGCCCGAACTGGAGTCAAATAGCAGCACTGATTCGAAAATGGGTCCTCAAAGAAAGGGAAAGGCCCAGGCATCAGATCAAGGTTTGGATCAGAATGATGTTAACTCCCATATTCTTTCATCCATTTTGATCATACAGCAGCAGTTAACTGATCAGGCCAATGCCCTGGGTGCTTTTCAGGAAATGCTTATGGGTATGAGGAGGGAACGTAAAAATCGAGGAGTAGGGGATTATGGAGGTGATCATGGTGGTGAACAGCCAAGAGGTGCAAATGGAGGAGGTACCAATGGAGGAGGTGCACATGGAGGAGCGGGAGGATTTGTAGGAGTAAACCCTGGAGGGGAGGAAGAGGAGAGAGAGGTCGAGCACAAATCGAATCTTAGAGAGACCTACAACCCTGGAGGAGGGCAGCTCAACGACTGGATCCGCATTCCACAGATACATGGTGGTCACTTTGAGTTGAAGCCATCACTACTACCTCTCCTATCGACCTTCCATGGAAATTCAAATGAGGAACCATATATTCATCAACAATAATTCAACCTCATCAACGGTACCATGCACTATCCAAATATACCACTAGAGGTGGTGAATATGACTGCTTTCCCTTTTAGCATTCAGGGTAAGGTTCTATATTGGGTAAATCATCAAGGGAAAGTAGTCACGTCCTGGGAATAGCCGAAATCTACGTTTCTGCATATGTACTATCACCTGGGTTGACTCAATCAGATGAGAGCTCTCATTTCCAACTTCTCGTAACTGTCCCATGAGCCTTTCCATGAGGCGTGGGAACGATTCCAAGATCTTTAGGAGAAGTGCTTCCACAGTGATGTACCAAAGACAAGACTTGTGCATAACTTATTTGGGGGATTACATCAGGAGTGTTAGACATGTGAGATGGAGGCGAACCATTCCTATTGTTGTAATCATTGTTATATAAAAGTTATGGATTTGTTTCCACACCCTATCTGAGATTAAATGAATGAATGCACTATAAGGTCCCTCAATATAACTAGGCTTATGTACCATGGACATATTGATGATCATATAGTTATTTATTCAATGGTTAAATCATAGAGGCAGGTGCTCTGATGTTATCTAAAGAGTTAGATTGATGACTCATTAAGCACCATCAAATGAATATTAAGAGATGATCTCTAGCATGAGAAGGAGATGGCAATCCTTCTATAAAGGTTATTATCTGACTGAACTCTTGATGCAGGTCCTCTGATAGGAATAGAGATTCGGAGGTGTCGGATAAGTTAGGACGAAGACTTGACATAATGAGATCGAGATAACAAAGACCTACGTTGTATATTGTCACGATATAGGCACACATCCTCTGATTGGAGGCAGATGTGTTATTATATGACTGAGTATGTACATTTGGTAGACTGATTAGTTGATGACCTATTCAAGGTCTATACACCAACGAGCTGGTGTGCATATGAGGGCATATTAGTAATATGATCTCTCAATGGGATCAAATAGGTTCAGTACTCAACTAGAAGATGAGAGCCTACTCATGCGGTATTGGGACCGATCAAATTTAATGCATGGTTTTCTTGTTTTGGAAGCATGACAAGAATTTGTAGCTATGATATATGCTTTTGGAAAGCATATGATCAATACCAACTCCCAATGAGTGAATGAGAAATATAATAATAAAACCTTGAAGGAGACAGTCTAAAAGAGATCTAAAACTTTGAGTTTTATCTAGATCATTGAGTATGAAGGATGTACGGGTATTATGAATACTCAATGATGGTGTAATCATAAATGATTGTATAAAAATGATGCTTCCATTCCAAGGGAGTGATCAAACAGGTTTGGATTTTAGTGACTCCTCTCAGTAGAGAAGTAATCTAATCTTAGTCCAAATGTTAGACATTGACCTGGATACGATTCAGATGCAATGAGAAGATTATATTTAAGGTTTTGATTTAATCAAACATCTATGAGATGTCCCCAATATCTGGATGTGAAATATGATCTCAATATCCAAGTTAATACATGTGGAATATAGAATGACCTTGTCCTTATCTCAAAGTATCCACAGAGAAAGCAGATTATTCTTGAAAGAGTTCGAGAATAATTCCCTTGGTGAATTGTGTATCTAAGCATTGAGAAATTGATAATTAAATATCATTTAATTATCATGAATAATGTGAATGTGATTCATATTATTTAGATACATAGAAAGATTATCCAAGAAAACTAAATTTGATTAATTACCAAGGATGCGAATAATGTGTATAGAACTATTCACATTAGTCAAATATATTATAAATGTGATTTGAAATATATTAGAGAGAGATAATTGTAAATAGTACTTACAAATTAATTGTTGATGTGAATTGGAATAACATTGGATAATTAATTGAAAATACAATTTACATTTTATTGTGGATTTGTGAATATGATTCACATTATTTAATGGCACGATTGAAATATTCACAAATTTAATTTGAAATTATTTTTGTGGATTAATTTGCAACAAGAGGTTATTATAAATAAATAAAGAATTATGAGATGTAATAATCTCACATAACTAATAAAGGGATCCACCTTCCTAATATGGAGGGTGGATTCCCACCCTTGATAAATTAAAGGTGGTTGTCACCTCCATATATGGAAGGTGGCTAGCTACTTTCCTTATCCATTATTGGAAGTTGATTTAGTCAAATTAAATTATATTGATAACATCTCTGTATATTTAATTTTATTAAAATTAATTGTTGTTATATTTTTATACAACAAAATCATGGCCATTGAATAGAAACATAAATCACTCTTAACCATTGATTTTGTGTTTGACATGGATTGTGATCCATGGACTCCCAAAATACTATAAACGAAGACACAACCCTAGGTCTTCTTTAAACAAAACTTTTGATGTCTCTCTCTCATTCTCATATCGCAACTCTTTCTCTCTCTCTCTGTCAAGTGTGGTTGTTCACCCCTTGTGCTAGAGATAATCGTCATCATCGCTACGCCATCGTGCCACCACTTTGACCATTTCCAGATCTCCATCTTCTTCAATGTTCCTTGATCGTGAAGATGACATCCAATTTTGTAAGACAAAATATGGAGATTTGAGGCTTGTGTATTCATCTTGGATTGCGAGAAGCCCGCGTCTCATCAACGCACTCGCAAGTGTCACCTTTGTCCGGTCGGACTTGAGACAGGCGGTCTCTTTGCTTAGAGATTTCGATAACAACTATGCTTCAAGCGGTATTCCTTTATATTGTTTGTGGTTTTATGAAATGATTTGAGAAGTGTTCTCAAATCATGTGGTTTCATCTCTTAAAATTTTTTAAATTCAGTTGCTACGAACGACTAGTATGACTAGTCTCTCCCAATCACATTGGATGCAATCGTCACGCTTAAGTGATGCGATTAAGGTTTTTTTCCCATAGCCTTAAAGTGGTATAAGATCCTTGGTTGAGGTCTTGGATAAGATCCAAAATCCAATGTGAAGAAGGTTTGTGTTTCGTATGCGCGAGACTCGTTGTTTTCCATTGGACGCAAGATTCGAATTAGATTTTCGCTAAAATAAAACCTATTATTTTGTGCACTGTTTGGGTGTGTTTTTTGTAACTAAAATATATATAGAATGTCTAAATATTTCCCAAAAATAGTAGTCAATTGTTTACACCATAGTGCATGAATAAAATTCGAAGAATTCCTGCTACGAAATTATTTTTGTATGTATTCACAGATCTATACAAAATATTTTTTGCTTATTGTTTTCGCATCATGAAACAATAAATAAACTAGAATTATGTAGATAATCAAACCAGAAAACAACTTGAATTTTTTCGTGTGACTCTGACTCTATTTGTCTGAGATATTCCACATTTAGTAGAGATGGGTCCGATGATGATTGGATCATCAAATGATCTTGCTTATTGTGTTTGTAATTCAATGGAAATCATGGAAATTGTGAATTTTCATTGATTACTTATGATGCCTAATAATTATGAAAATAATTGAGTAATCATCATTGGCAATTGAATGTGTTTCATGAAAACACAAGTTTATCCTACAATTATTGTGGGACAACTTTTACATGCAGAACATGGTTACATGATATGCTTAGAAATTCAGGATCTAAAAAATGTTTTAAGATGCTTAAGATTTCTGAGTTGTTATTAAATAGTATTACGTAGGTCATCAATGTTTATCGTTAAAACTGCAAGTACATTGGAATTATTTTATGTTGTTCTCAATCGAAATGGTGAAGGTATCTAGCCCGAGTATGATGGCTTGCTTTACTAATTAGCACCTTTCATCTCAATGAAATGATCCATCCCAGCATAACATGAGTGTACTGGTTGGATGCATTTTTGAGGAAAGAATAATATAAGTAAGTCAAGTTATGCTCTAATTATTAAAATACAAAATAATACATAATTGTGAGGTTGTATACTATATAGTAATATCAAGCAAACCCTAATTGTTTTGTTAGTTGATTGAATTGGATTAATAATTTTATTAAATAAATTAGATCCAATTAAATAAAGTGCTATATTATGAATAGAGTTGTATTTTCCTTGGAAGAATTAATTATGTAAATATTATTCATAATCATTATTAAAATTTGAACATGATATGGAAAATTACATAAGTGACATCCATGGACTCCCATCAAGGTGAAGGGACCCATCACCATGGATTGCATGTAGGAGACGCATGTCCAAAGTGACAGCTCCTGCATACAAGTGAACATGGATCGGGCTATTTGCTTCTCGAAATAGTAAGGATGTATGCGGAGTGACCCCAATATGAGTTCCTCGTATTATTGGGGCGATATTGGATTGAGCATAGCGAGTTCTAATCTTGTTGATAGTTGGTTCAATTAATGATGGGTTAACATTATCTTATGGATGGTGGTCCCGAGTGTTAAAGATCAAAACAGAAAATGCAAGTTGGACTTGCAAGATAGAATGTGTTCCCGCTTCTTTGTATTTAAGGTACAGTTTCTCATATTATTGAGATGTAACAAAGGTAAAAAGGAGATCCCAATTCTTGATAGAGATATATCGGAAAGTATATCTCTTGCTTTGAAAGTGATTAAGGGAATGGATTTTTAGAATTGAAAAGGTTTTTCTAATACTAGTTGAAAACTATATAAAAGGGGTAGAGAGTGCGAGCCTAAATGATGAAGCGAGCGTAGACGTCCGTCGGAAGGTGGTGACCCTTAATCAAAGAATTTATTATTAAATATATAATTATTTATATGTTCTAATATAGTGCATTCTTAATTTCAGACAATGAAGTCCATGAACCCACTAATTAGGCTTTTAGAGGTCAACCAAATGACTGGCCCAAATTACTCAGATGGGATACGTAATTTGGATCTTGTTTCATCTGTGGATCTCATTTTTTATGTGTTATCCGAGAACAAGCATGCAATATCTAAGACACCAGAAGAAATATAGTACAATGAAAATTTTGATGAAGATGATTCATTGGCCAGATGTTATATTCTAGGTTCTCTCCCCAATGTCTTCAGAAGCAACATGTGGAGATGGATAGTTGCTAGGATATAATGCATAATCTGAAAGAGATGTTCGCTGATGTCAACCACACACAGAGCTATAATGTCAAGCAGGAGACTCTCGAGGCTGAGATGGATGTAGACATGTAGCCCGACTTCATTTTCCTACCTCTCCCTATGTCTTTCACAAATTATGTGGTATCATACCACATGAATAAATTGGCCTTGACTAATACTGAACTCATAGCTTCATTAAAGTCTACATAAGATGTAATGAAGAAAAATAATCCCTCTGGCGATGCAATAGTTGCACAGGTCAAAGGGAAGCATGGTCAAATGTAAGGGTCTCAAAAGGGTTTGGTCCAGAAAAAGAAGAAGAAGACTTAAGGTGTTGGCTCATCTTCTAGTGCTTCCACTCTGATGGCATCTAAGAAGACTGATGTATGTCATCACTGCAAGAAGTCGGGGCACTAGAGGCGTAATTACCTTGATTACTATAAATCTGCAAAGAAAGGTAAATCCCTAGTAGGCATGAAATCTACATTCATCATTGAAACCAGTTTTCTCATAGGATGAGAAGAAAGTTGGATCATCATTTATGGTGCTCCAATTCATGTATGCAATTTTCAGCATCAGTTTCAGGAAACTAGGAGTATCGATGAAGGGAAGATAGTAATCTAGATGGGATCTGATTCAATGGTTGTAGCAGCGACCTTCGAGACCTGCAAACTATCATTATCTAGTGGAAGAATCCTTGTCCTTAAAGATTGACTTTATATTCCAAATGTTAGAAGGAACCTTATATCTGTATCTAAGTTAGTTAGAAATGGATATTCATTTCTATTCTTTTATAAACTTGTCATAAGTTGTTATGATAAATATATTACGGATGGTGTTCAAACATCTAGTAGACTCTATGAATTGCATATTGATGGGAATGTCATGAATGTTACTACAACTGATAAAAACCCTAAAAGAACCAGAGAGGATGGAAATCATTCTAACATGATTTGGCATCAAACTCTTGGTCATTAGTCTATTAATAGGATCAATAGGTTGGTAAAGGATGGACCCTAGATTTTCTACATGTCCAAACATTGCCTACCTATGAACATTGTATTCGAGGTAAAATGACTAGCATACCTTTCTGTAACAAGGTTACAACATGTGAGGGTAATCTTGACCTAATACATGCTGATGTATGTGATCCCCTTAGTATTGTGACCCAAAATGGATATTGACATTATTTGATGTTTATCGATGACCACTCATGATATGGGTTTATCTTCCTACTATATTATAAATCTAAAATCTTTGAGAAGTTCAAAGAGTTCATGGCTTTGGTTGAGAACCAAATCGATAGTAAGGTTAAATGGATTCGATCTAACTGAGGTGGTGAAACCTCTTAGAGTAATTTAAGGAATACCTCAAACAGGAACGATTTTCTCCAATCGCACTCCTCCTGGAACTCGTGAACTTAATGGTGTTGCTGAGAGACGCAATAGGACCATCATGGACATGGTCGGTTCAATGATGACTAAGCACATTTACCACTTAGGTTTCTGGGGATATGCAGAAGAGACTACAATTTATATCATGAACAAGATTCCTAGAAAATCTGTACCCAAAACTCCTCATGAGATTTGGTATGGTACCGAACCCAGTGTTAGACACTTAACAATTTTGGGTTGCTTTGTCCATGCAAAGAATTTGAATGCAAGTATGCTAGAATCTCGCACTCGAGAGTGAAAAGTCATTAGGTATGTAAAATATGGCATTATATACCAACTTTATGACCCTGAGATTGCAAAGGTCTTCATTTCTATAGATGTAAATATATGGAAGATGACTTCTTTAAGAGTCAAGACAAAAATGAAGTAAAGGAACACATTGAATCCCACGAGGATACTAAGCATCCTAAACCAGAAATTGAAGAAGTAAATGAATATGTAACACATGTACCTCTTCGAAGGAGAACGAGGGTGGTTGCAGCACCTGAAAGGTACGGATTCCATGTGTTGGGTAAAACTGACAATGATCTTGCTTCATTTGATGAAGTATTCACGGATCATGATATGGATATATGGATGCTAGCAATGAAGTTCGGAATTGACTCCATGCACAAGAATTGTGTATGGACCCTAGAGGATCCACCTAGATGGGTAAAACCATTGGGTGTAAATGGATCTTCAAGAGAAAGAGTGGACCATATTGGAACGTGGAGACCTTCAAGGCACGGCTCGTAGACAAGGGATACACACAGAGAGAAGGCATCGACTACGATGAGACATTCTCTCATGTTACTATGCTAAAGTCCATTAGGGCACTGTTAGTTATAGCTGAACACCTTGACTACGACATCTGGTAGATGGACATCAAGACGACTCTCCTCAATGGATACCTCAAGGTGGATATATATATGGAGTTGCACCAGGGCTTCATAACCGAAGCATGGAAAAGTATGCAAGCTAAAGAATCCATCTATGGGCTCAAGCAAGCTTCTCGTAACTGGAACATCAGATTTTGTGAAACCATAAAGAGTTATGGTTTTGTTCAGAATCATTATGAATATGTAAATGACATCCTTATCATTGGGAATCATACATGGATGATAACCAATGTTAAGATTTGGTTGGTCCCATACATTCGAGATGAAAGAACTTGGAGAAGCCTCTTATATCTTGGGTCTGAAGCTGTTCAGAAATAGAGAAAAGAGGATCATGGGATTGGTCACAACATGAGTACATTAAGAATATCTTGGAGAGTTTCCATGTAGAGAACTCCAAGAAAGGCTTCCTTCCCTTAAGACATGGTATCCAACTATCTAAAGGGATGGCTCCTCAAAGTTTTGAGGATAACAAAGCCATGGGTCGGATGCCCCTATGCATCAATTGTAGGAAGCTTAATGTATGCCATGATGTGCACGAGGCTAGATATCTTCCATGTAGTGGGAGTGGTAAGCATCTACCAATCCTGCTATGGAGAGAAACATTGGAATGCAGTGAAGAACATCTTTAAGTGTCTTGGACGGATGCAATATTACATCTTAGACTATGGAGATGGTGATCTCCAAGTCTTAGGATGCACATATTCTGACTTTTAGTCTAATATTGATGATAAGTCGACATCATGGTTTGTATTCCTATTGAACAATGGTGTTGTGTGCTGGAGAAGTAAGAAGCAGGACACGACAGCCGATTCAATGACAGAAGCCCAATACATTACCGCATCAGATGCTACAAAGGAGTTGGCGTGGATGCACATGTTCATCCTGGAACATAGCATAGTTTCCTATGATACTCCCATCCCTCTACTCTGCAATAACATAGGAGCCATACCTTAGGCGAAGGAACCCAGATGAAGTCAAAAGAGCAAGCATGTGAAAAATAAATACCACGTCATTCGAGAGATTCAAAAGTGTGGTGACATATTCATCACCAAGGTGGCCTCTCCCGACAACGTTGGTGGTCCCCTTACAAAACCTTTGACTCAAAAGGTTTCGACCAACATGTAATGAGCATGGGTTTAAAGTATTGCACCTGAATGGTTCTGAGGGCTGGTGGGAGATTGTTAGCCATGTGAGCCCGAGGCTAACCATTACTACAATAAATTTTATTGTAATCATTATAATGTCAATAAAAGTTATTGATTTGTTTTCATTCCGTGTCTGAGACTAAATGAATGAATGCACTATAAGATCCCTTAATACAATTAAGGTTGTTTACCTTGGCCATCTTGATGATCATGCAGCTATCGATTCAAAGGTTGAATCATAGAGACTGGTTCTTGGACGATATGTAAAGAGTTAGATTAAGGACTCATCAAGAACCATCAATTGATTATTAAGAGATGATCTTTAACCTGAGAAGGAGATGGAAATCCTTCTCTAAAGGCTGATATGTAACTGAGCTCTTGGTGTAGGTCCTCTACAAAGTAATAGAGTTTCGTAGTGTCGGATAAGTTAGATCAAAGAGTTGACTTAATGTGATCAAGATAAAAAAGACCTATGTCGTATGCGATTACGACATAGGCACGCATCCTCTAATCAGTGACAGATTTGTTACTATTTGACTGAGTCTGTACATTGGCAAACTCATAAATTGATGACGTATTCAATGGTCTATACACCAACGAGCTGGTGTGCATATGAGGTCATATTAAGTAATATGATATCTCAAAGGGATCATACAGGCTCAATACTGAACCAGAAGACATGAGCTCACTCATGAGGTATGAGACTGATAAAATTTGATGCATGGTCATCTTAATGATAAGCATGACAAAAATTTGTAGGTATAATTTAAGTTTTTGGAAAGCATATGATCGATATAAACTCCCAATAACCGAATGAGAAACTTAATGATAAAATCTTGAAGGACATAGTCTAAAAGAGATCTAACACTTTAGGTTTACTCTATTTCTTCCAGTATGCATGATGTAGGGGTAATTAGGAATAGTCAAGAGTGATGTGATCATAAATAATTGTATAACCATGATGCTTCCATTCCGAGGGAGTGATAAAAAGGTTTGGATTTTAGTGACACCTCTTAGTAGAGAAGTAATCTATTCTTAATCCAAATGTTGGACTTTATCTGAATATGATTAAGATGCAATGAGATTTATGATTTTGATTTAATCAAACATCTATGAGAAGTCTCCGAGATATGGGTTTGAGATATGATCTCCATATCTAAGTCACTATACATGGAACGTACAATCGCCATGTCCCTATCTCCAAGTATCCACAGAGAAAGCGAATTATTCTTGAAAGAGTTTAAGACTAATTCCATTATAGGTGTATCTAAGCTTGAGAAATTGATTATTAAAGGGGATTTAATTATCATGAATAATGTGAATGTGATCCATATTATTTAGATGCATGAGAATGATGATCCAAGATGATTAAATGTGATTTATTTATCAATAATATGAATAATGTGGATAGCACTATCCACATCAATCAAATATATTATAAATGTGATTTATATTATAATCGAGAGTGATAATTGCAGTAATATTTATGAATTAATTGTTGATGTGAATTGTATTCACATTGGATAATTAATTGACAATACAATTTACATTTTATTTTGGATGTGTGAATATGATTCACATTATTTAGTGGCATGATTGAAGTATTCAAAAAATTGATATAGAATTAATTTTTTGAAATAATTTGCAACAAAAGGTTGTTGTAAATCAATAGAGGATTATGTGAGATATGATAATCTCACATAATTGGAAAGGGAGGCACCTTCCAAATATGGAGGGTGGACGTCCACCATTGACTAATTCAAGGTTGTCGTCCCCTCAATATATGGAAGGTGGCTAGCCACCTTCCTTTTCCTTTATTGGAAGTTAATTTAGTCAAATTAAATTATATTGATAATATTCTCGATATATTTATTTGATTTAAATTAATTGTTGTTGTATTTTTATACAACAAAATCATGGCCATTGAAAAGAAATGAAAATCAATCTTAATCATTGATTTTGTATTGCATATGGAATGTGATCGATGGATTCCCAAAATACTATAAAAGAAGAGGCAACCCTGGATCTTATTTTAAAAACACTTTTCAAGACTCTCTCTCTTATTTTCACGCCCCAAATCTCTCTCTCTCTCTCTCAAGTGTGGTCGTCTACCCCGTGTGCTAGAGAGAATCGTCATCGTCGCTACATCGTCGTGCCACTACTTCGATTGTTCGTGGATCTCCATATTCTTTGGAATTCCTTGCTCATGAAGAAGATGTCCGATTTCGTGAGATGAAATCAGGAGATTCGAGGCGTGGATATTAATTTTTGATTGCGAGAAGTTTGCATCTCACCAACGCACTCGCAAGTGTCTCCTCCATCTGGTTGGACTTGAGACATGATGTCTCTTCACTTATAGACTTTGACTGCTCTAAATTTCCAAGCTTAATTGATCAAGAATCTGTGATTCATCACTTCAAAAGCCAAAATAGAGCCTTGTTCCCGAGTAAATAGAGGCATATTTCCCTTTAAAATGCATAAATAGCATTCATGCATACACACATAATACATTCATTTTAGCAGTCCATTTGCATTCAAATAAGAAGCCAAAATCCCTTCTAAAATATCCACTCACTAAAATAACCTCTTCCTTAGAATATGTACTCCTTAGTTAATAATATAGGGAAGAATGCCAAAAATCCCCCTTGTAAATTAGTCAATAAAGCCCTAGAACCCCTGTACACTAAAATGCACATAAATCCCTCATACAAACTCCGAACTAGGTCTACTTACTCTTAGAATACTACACATTAAAAGACCTTTAAAATGAGACTAATTTCATCCAATTTGGAGCTCGTATGAGAAAGTTGGGTTTTTGGGCCACTTTGTGTACTACATATATGTATATTTGTATCTTTGTATTTATGTATAATATTTGACCTCATCTCCGTCTTTGGTCAACATGAAAGTTGAAGATCTCATCGAGATCTACAACTTTCATGTTTTGAGTTTTTTCCAAATTCGGCCCCCTCTTCTCTCTGAACATTCATTTTCTTCCAGCCATTCACAGCAGGCCACGTGGCGCCCTCTGATTGCGCCACGCGGCCCGCTCCCCTTGCCCCAGTCGCCCGCAGCCACAGCCGTTGGATTACGCTATAGATCCAACAGCCTAACTGCTTCCACGTACGCCTCAAATCAACACCGTCAGATCATCCCCCTTGCCTCATCTGATCCGCTCGTTCGCGCCTCTTCCAGAGCTCGCCACGTGGCGGCATGTACACCATCTGATCAAGCCCGTGATCCCTCCATCACAGCCGCTCTTCCGTTGGCGCCCCTCGTCCCTTCGATCATCTCCATCTCTTCATCCAGACCGCCCGCTCGCGCTTCGCCAGCTCACTCCACGTGGCGCCATCACGGCCTCACATCAACTCGCCCCGATCTAATCCTACCCGGCTGTTACCGCTTCGATCACCACCGTTGGATCACAAGATCCAACGGTGGAGACTTCGTCTCCTACCTCAGGGTGCCCCTCTCTCCCACGTTCCCTGCCTTGCGGGAGGGGCACCCCCTTTCTATTTCCGGCTGCACGTCAGCCACCTTCACCATCCGCCAACACGCCCACGACCTTCCCCACTCGCAACTCATCCTCGCCAGCTACCCCACTCGCCACCACCTCCACCATAGAAGCCCCACTACCTCCGTCAACCTCGCTCCATCACCAGGCCGCTCCTCTACTTCACCCTTTAAATACTCCACCATCGGCCAACTTCAGCCCCATCCGCCACTCCAGAGAGCTTCCCTGAGCTCAGATCCTCCAATTGGTGACAGCAATTTCACGATTCTTTGAGCGAAGAAGGGCTTCTTCTCCGGCGAGATCCACGGCACCTCCGCCGTGTCGCAGCCGCTCCTCCGCGACGCTGCACGAGCTCGGGACACCATTGGTCCCTTGAGCGACGACCTGGACCCCAAGAGGGAGGTCCAATCCCCAGGTGAACACCCTCCATTCTCTTCCGATCTTCTCTTCTTTTCTTCTTCGTTTTTCTCGTTTTTTATTCGCCGCCTACGGTCACCTTTTCGCCTCTATTTCACTCCGCCGAGCTCTGCGTCGGAGCTCTCATCTTCGCGGTCACCTTTACGCCCGCCGAAGCACCTCACCATCTATCGATCTCCAGCTCCGCCACTTGGCCGGAGCACCGTCGCCCGATCACCTCCCTCCGCCTTAGGCCTCGCCAACCATCCTCCCACCTCCACAAGAGCATGCCCGAGCTTCGGCTAGTCTTCTGACTCTTACAGGTACTTATTTGATAACTGATCGGAGCTTTGCCGGAGTCATCCTTGGGCTTCGTCGCCAGAAACCTCCGACGGCCCTCTCTAGCTCCTGAGACCATCAGCGCCTTCGCCGCATCGCCACGCTCCTACTAGGATATCTCTGACACCTCGGAGAGCTTCATCGGCATCTTCGTCGGAGCCCAGCCATCTCCTCCGCAGGCGGCGGAGGCCCGTTGAAGGAGAAGCACTAGCTGTCGTTCGATCTACCTTGATCGAACGGTAGACTTCGTGCCACGTCACCACTCAGCCGCGCTTCACCAGTACCGTTGGATCTTTCCTGATCTAACGGTGCTTAGCCCTCCACGTCATCGACATCTGGAGCAGCCAGGAGTCGTCAGATCAACGTAGATCTGACGATCTTTGATCGAGCCACGCGTCAGCACCGACAACCCTTGGATCAATCTTGATCCAAGGGCCTTCAGTACGCCACGTCAACACAGACCGAGTCTCGCCCCAACCCTAGGCTCGGACGACCCGAGGCTGCACCGAGCCTCATTCCAGACCTCCAGAAGCATCCGACCCGAGCCCCGAGCCTCCGCAGCCATCCGAGCCTAGGCCGCCCACGTGAGGAGCACGTGCGGCCTGGGAAATTTACACAGAGGCCCCTGGAGCTTTCCAATATTGCAAAACGGTCCCTGTGAAGCTGAGCCCACGTGAGGAGCACGTGCTTGTTGGAAAAATTGCACTCTAGTCCCCAGCATTATAGGTAATTGCATTTTAGTCCCTGTCCGCATATTTGCTTTTTGTATTTTTATTTTCCTGTATTGCATTTTCACCCCTGTGTTTGCACGCATACCTAGGTTGCATTTTACATCATTTTGCAAATCTAAAAATTGCATTTTGTTGAGAAACTTGTCCTCTGTCTATTGGTCCACGTGTCACATTTTTGTAATTTCAGTGGAATTATTAATGAATTAATTGGTACATTTTTGAAATATTTTGCCCAGTGACACCTTTTAATTTGTAGTTAATTCTCTGTAGTTCCAAAAATCATCAAAAATTCACAATAACTTAAGGACAGTATTCTTAACATGCCATAAAAATTTCATGCCATTTGCACACATATCGAGGCCTAAATAAATTGTTGAGTGATTTTCTTATATTAATTTTAATTAATTCATTTCACATTGAAATTCAGATCTTTCAATTTTCCTGGATCCCTTATCATTAGTGCTATCTAGGATAATTTTAGTTCGTGAAAAAATTGTGGTTTGTTATTTATTAAAAATTAAATATTGAAAATCATCCTGTCTGCATATTTAATTCCCAGTAAATCCATTTAGTGTATGAAAAATCCAAAAAAATTAGGATAACTCATTTTCATCATAATTAATCATCTGGCCAGTTTTTAGAATTTTTGGACTTCATTTGATATTTTAATTAAATTAAACGTTAAATTGGCCTGTATTTTTGCATAAGTCTGCATAGAAATTGAAAAAGCCAAAAAATATAATTCTCCGGAAATCACACACTTGGATACTTGCTAAAATTAACCTAAGGAGACAGATGCCTCCCTGAGATCGACCTTGGACTTCACCAAGTAAAAAAAATCACCGCTTGAAATTGACTCAAATCTGATTTAAGTGGTTTTTGATTAGCCCCTCGTATCCGACTGCAACGAACGACATCTAATAATTTGGACAATTAATTTGACCGAATTAACATAGGGTACATGACGCTTATCAAAATGGCGTCGTTGCCGGGGAGGCACGGCTTAGGCTAAATTTTAGTGAATTTTTGAGTGATTGATTTTCTATCCCCGGGTAGTCTGACCCCCGGTTTTCTTATAATTATTTTTCTCCTTTATTTCTTTGCATTATTTTATTTTTTGAGTGACTCTCTGACCTCAATTTGTTTCTGTGCGAGGAACGCGAGGAGTCGACGACGCTTGGAGGATCTAGCATTTTAACTTTATTGAGTGAAAGGGAGGCATTGTATTTTTTTATTATTTATTTTATTTCTTTTTTGCATCATTTCTAGCGGTTCCCATTTGGGTTCTCGCATCTGTAAAGATAGTGGAACTGTGTCCTGTGTGCTGTGTGGGTGAATTGTAACTTATCTTGCACTAGCGGCTCCCCGAGCCAATCTAGGAATTGCTTGTGCTCGTAATCAATAGGACCACACAATACACTTAAAAGACGCACCTAGACCGCAGTACTTAGTCAAATTAAACTGTTCTTCACGCTAATAGAACTGCATGTCTAGGAGCGGCTTTCATCGCTTGCATTTGCATCTAGATTAAAAGTTTTCAATTCTGTACTGCATCCTGCATAAAAAGCGAAGGGATCACTGTAAGTATTCTTCACTCAGCATACGCATCATTGATTTTTACTTGCATTGGATTTTCTCGATTTCCCCCTCTGATTTTCACATTTAAACTAAAAGGAAATTGGGACTGTCCGATAGACGTGCTGTGTGGTGGACTTATTCAGTGATAACCTATCCTAAAATCGGGACTGCTAAACAGGATTGACCAAAAAAAGGAATAAAATTTGAAAATTGTTTGCGGGAGATTAATCCCCGACCTTGTATTCAGGCTGAGTAAGGGTACTTGAGTGTGTGTGAACACCTTAAGGCAGAGCCCAAATCCCCGCCTTCCATATCACGTTCTAACCGATCCTAGCTAGTATCACAAGTCGAATAAATTTCAGATTCTTTGACTAGTACCAAGTAGCCTCCGCCTGTCTCAGGTAGATAGGGGTGAAATTGCGGTACTTTGCGACAAGCTGTCAGTAACCCCCCGGGGTGAAGTTCCGGCCTTGTCAGCCTCCGCCTGCTTGCAGGTAGATAGGGGCATGGTCACTGAATCCATCGGCTTGGGATAGGAGCGAAGAAAGGAAGGAGCGGCGGTATCTTAGGCGACAGGTTACACAGGGAAGACGCATCCGGCTCTGAGCCGACTTCCCTATAGGCCGCGTAATCCTTGCTTATTTTGCTTGAAAATCACACTTAAAAACTACAAGATTAATTGGACTCGATTTCGAGTCCTTCACTGTGTTGAGTGTGAACCCAGGGTCTTGGATTGATTTTTGCTTGCTTCAGGTAGGAGTAAAATCCTATCTTCTTCTCGCTTCATCAAGATGAATGACTGGGGAGATCTCGACGCATTATTCACCAATCTCTCTATGAGTCCCCCAAAGTAACTCATCTTCATCGGTCCAAGCGCACCTTGGACCACCCAGGACTCATGACCCTCTTGAGTCCTGGTTCCCTCATGCTCAGGGTGGTTACTCTCAAACCAACCCTTTCATCTCCTCCGAAATTACCGAGGAAGACCATTGCCTCGGTAGTCCCTTCCTTAATTTGCCCTCTAACACGGATCTTATTTCCCAATCCCTAGAATTAGAGGACAAGATGTCGCCAAGGATGCCACCGGATGAGGACCAGATACGACAGATTCTTGCTCGCCTTGCCGAAGCCGAACAGAAGAATGCAGATCTTACGGCATGAATGGGACATATTATTATAGCTGGAGGAATCGACCGACCAATGGTCGATACCTACAAACCGGCGGAGAACGAGATCCAGAACTGGTTAGCACCCGCAGTTCTCGCCCAGGCATTCGAGCTGAAGCCCCACTTCCTTAGTCTGCTTCCGAAGTTCAACGGAAACCTCAGTGAAGAACCATACACTTTCCTCCGTGACATCGAACTGGTGTGCAACAATCTTAGCCATCCCAATGTTGGCCAAGATTATATCCGACTGAAGGCCACCCCTTTTGCCTTAGGAGATAAGGCTGCTCATTGGCTGAAGAACTTAGGGGTGGTACGTACTACCTGGATGCAGTTCAAGGACCTTTTCTTGAAAAAGTTCTACCCTCTCAGTAGGACTAACCAGATGAGAACGAAGATCGCCAGCTTCGCTCAAGGACCAAGTGAACCTTTCCATGAAGCTTGGGACAGGTTCAATGATTTAGTGCAGAAGTGCCCATGCCACGGTATTTCGAAGGCGATCTTATTCCAGACCTTGTTCTGTGGTCTAACCCCGGAGATGCAGGGGTTAGTCAGTGCCGCCTGTGGAGGAAGCTATCTGAACAAAAACGAGCATGCTGTATTGGAAGATCCTAGAGCAGATGGCTGAAACCGGTAGGTCACAGGCCACAAGGGCGTATCAGTTGTCTCCCTCAATCCTATCCAATGAGACAACTCGAAGGACTGTTGCAGATCTGACTGAGGACCTCATCCCCAGCATGGGGATGATTGCCGACAAGCTTACCATGGTCGAGCAGATCCACAAGAGAGTCGCGGAGATGGAGTCTCTTTCGAGCCTACCAAAGAAAGTGGAGGAACTCTCTGAAAAGGTAGCTAAGATCAAGCTACCTACCCCTTCTGCACCACCTGTACCTGTACATCGAGTACATCTTGTACAGGAACAGGCACCGGGGTCTCAGAGCAGCTGGGATGAGACTTACACCCAGCAGAACCATCATGTACCCCCACAAGGGGAGACGGAGTACGAGGAGCCTCCGCCAGTATACGAGATCAACGGGCTTTGGTATAGCCGTGACCCGATTGTCCGGCAGATCGAAATGGGGAAGGATCAGCCACACCGCCCATCCCTAGTCTACCAAGAAACCAGGCCCGCTCCCATACCGCGCTTTCAGTCCAGGCCAGAACAGGGGTACCAGCCGCAGCAGCGCACCTACCAGCAGGGGCCAGCACCGTCCCATCAGCAGCAGCAATATCGGCATGGCCAGCAGGGCCAATACAGAACCACATCTACCCAGCAGCAAGCCCAGCCTACTGAATTGGAGTCTCTCACCTTGGCAATCCAGACCCTGTCTGATAGGGTCCAACAGATGCAGAATGACTACCTGGACATGAGAACCGACATCAATCGGGTCTCTCGTAACCAGGACCAACAAATGGCGCCAAGGACCCCAATTCCCGCACAGGTTCAGGCCAACCCGAACAGCTTACACCACGGCCAGAATCGACCTCGAGATCAGGTATATTATTCAGATAATTATTTATCTGAACATGAGATCCTTTCGTACGATAATGTAAATCATATGTCCCTCAGGAGCGGAAGGACCGTGACCATACCTGATCGTGCACGGGCGCAGAAGGAAGGAACCTCCGAGACTCTACCTGAGGAGAACTCGGAGGAAGAAGAGGAGGAGCATCACCACCACCATCACCGGCAGAAGAAGAGGACATCTGAGTCCTCGAAGCAGCATTCTCGCATTCGCATAGAGTCAGACGACACCGATGAAGAGCCCGCACCTCCATCTGAGGAGGATCGTCCAGCAGAAGCGGAAGAAGCATCACCGGTCTCGTCGCAGCATTTTCTTTTCAGTCAGAGTCAGAGTCCGAGTTTGTATCAGAGTCAGAGTCATGTTAAGAACTCAGTTCCCGAAGTTAATGAGAAAATTTCAGTTTTCGAACCTGAGTTGGAGTCAATAATCCCTTTCCCCCGAGCTCTCAAAGGTGGAAAGAAGAAAACGAAAAAAACCCAAAAAGATGACCCTGAGATGGCTGAATTCTGCAATAAACACATCAAGGTCACAATCCCTTTTGACAAGTTCGTGGAAATGACCCATGCTTTCCAAAAATACCTTAAGGTGAGATGCACACCTACTAGGGTTAGAAGGAAGACCAAAAGCCATGTTGAGAAACACATTTTATCAGTAGCCACGACTTGTGCAATAAAGAACTCGTTTCCTCAAACGAAGAGACATGGGTGCACATTATGTAGTGAGTCATGTTGATGACATCGCGTTTGCACACACTCTCCTGGACAATGGTTCCTCAATCAATTTAATGCCCATAGCCCTCTATGAGCGGCTTAATCTCGTACCTCTTAGGAAATCTAGAGCTCTTCTACAGTTCGCTGACAAATCAACTAAGAGGTCCCAAGGAGAGTTAAGGAACATTGTGATCAAAGTCGAGGGGAAAGAATACATGGTGGACTTCACTGTCCTAGATATGGAAACCCCTCGCAATTGGAGAGATTCCCAAATCATTCTAGGTAGGCCCTTCCTCAGAACAGCAGGGGCCTTATTTGATTATAAGAATGGGAAGATTCAGTTCCAAACTCCAGGCGGAGATGAGGAACTTGAAATGAAGCAGACAAGATGGCAAAGACCGGATTCCGAATCCATCACCGAGTACTCTTCTACCGGAACAGACTGCGAGCATGTAGACTTAGTTGGGCCATGGAGACAGAACCCAGCCAGCACCGATGTGTCCATCTCCTTCGAAGATGATCCAGTGCATGAGTCAGTCTGCGAGATCCTCAGGAACGAGTACAGCTCTGAGCCTGCATCGCCCTACATCTTCGATGAAGTAGAGGCCCAGTTGGGCATGTCAGTCCTTACATCTTTAGGACAATCAGAAGATGAGGATGACGAGTCGGACGAGGCGTTTGCCGATTGTATGGAGACTTTTGACGATCCGACTCCAGAGTCGAACTTGGTGGCAGCCATCACAGAAAGCGATCCAGCCACTTTCAACATTAAACCAGAGCAGATTGAGCCAGATTTCTTAGACGATCACACTATTCCTGAGCTCAAACCCCTACCGACAACCTTGAAATATGCCTTCCTTGCGGGCCATGACAAGAAGTTTCCGGTCATCATCAGTTCGCAATTGACCGAAGAAGTCGGGAATTTAGACGACCACCAACGAGGACGGAGAGGAGATCGTGACGAGAGTACCCACTTCGTGGCGCGTCTGTGTGGATTACAGACGCCTGAATGCCGCAACGAAGAAGGATCATTTCCCCCTACCATTCATTGATCAGATTTTAGAAAGACTAGCGGGGAAAGAATTCTTCTGCTTCCTAGATGGGTTCTCGGGCTACAATCAAGTAGCCATAGCTCCAGAGGACCAGGAAAAGACCACGTTTACATGCCCCTTTGGTACCTATGCTTTCAGGAGCATGCCTTTTGGGCTATGCAATGCTCTAGGTACTTTTCAAAGGTGCATGATTGCTGTATTCGCCGAAATGGTCGGCGAATTCCTGGAAGTCTTCATGGATGACTTCTCGGTCCACGGCGATTCTTTCGATTCCTGTCTTAGGAATCTGGACCGAGTCCTCAAGAGATGTTGTGAGGTTAATCTGGTGCTCTCCTGGGAGAAAAGTCACTTCGTGGTGACGGAGGGCATAGTGTTGGGGCATGTCATCTCCAAAAGAGGAATGGAGGTTGACCTTGCCAAGGTGGATGTGATCAGACGACTCCAGCCACCAACCAACGTAAGGCAGTTGCGGTCGTTCCTCGGGCATGTTGGATTTTATAGAAGATTTATTAAGGATTTTTCTAAGATTGCCCGACCGCTAACTGAGATTTTAGGCAAGGACATGGAGTTTATTGTATATCACAAATGTCTTGAGGCCTTTAAGCTTTTACAAGGAATGATCATGGACGCACCCATCCTGCAAGCCCCAGATTGGTCTCTACCTTTTGAGATCATGACAGACGCCTCTGATTATGCTGTTGGGGCTGTGTTGGGACAAAGAAGAGATGGCGTCCCGTTTGCAATTCACTACGCAAGCAAAGTGTTTGATTCTGCTCAGCGTAACTATACAGTTACAGAAAAGGAAATTCTTGCGGTAGTGTTTGCCTTGGACAAATTCAGATCTCACCTAATTGTATCCAATGTAACTGTGTTCACGGACCACACGGCACTACGGTATTTGATGGAGAAGAAGGACGCAAAGGCGCGTCTTCTTCGTTGGATTTTACTTATCCAGGAGTTTGATTTGGACGTCCGCGATAAACCTGGAAAGAAGAATGTAGTGGCCGATCATCTTTCTCGTCTCGAAGATCTTAATACTTCCGAGGTTTCACCGATTCGAGACTCCTTCCCTGACGAGTTGATTTTTGTTATCGACTCACTCCCATGGTACGCCAATATCGTGAATTATCTTGTCTCCAAGAAAGTTCCCGAAAATTGGCCCAAGAGCCAAATCGACCGACTAAAGTCGGACTCAAGACACTACCATTGGGAGGATCCGATCCTTTTCTTTGAAGGACCGGATTGTGTCTGGAGACGTTGTATTCCTCAGGAGGAATACCAGAGTGTCCTTTCTTTATGCCATAGCTTGGAGGCAGGAGGACACCACTCCGGGAAGAGGACCGCATGGAAGGTACTTCAGTGTGGCTTCTACTGGCCTACTCTGTTTCGCGATGCCACCGCCTTCGCGAAGTTGTGCCCAGTTTGCCAGAGAATGGGTGGAACCGTTGGTTCCAAGGATGAGATGCCAATGCAGCCGGTCATCATTTGTGATGTCTTTGACGCCTGGGGCATCGATTTCATGGGCCCATTCCCTGTCATCCACGGGTTCGAATACATCCTTCTTGCGGTAGATTATCTGTCCAGATGGGTGGAGGCTATCCCAACCCGAGCCGCAGACAGCAGGACTGTCTGTAAATTCATCAAAGAGCATATAATCTCTAGGTTTGGGATCCCCAAAATGATGATATCAGATGGGGGTAGCCACTTTGTGAATCGGGAGGTGAAGAAACTCCTGAAGGACTACTGCATCGAACACCGTGTCGCGAGTCCTTACCACCCACAAACCAATGGTATGGCTGAGGTGTCAAATAGGGAGGTGAAAACTATATTGCAAAAGCTTGTCCGCCCGGACAGGAAGGACTGGTCTCAGATCTTGGATCAAGTCCTCTGGGCATATAGGATGGCTTACAAGACACCGTTAGGCATCTCCCCGTTCCGAATGGTATTCGGAAAGCCGTGCCATTTGCCCGCAGAGTTAGTGCACAATTCTGAATGGGCAATCAAGAAGGTCAACTGGAACACACAACGGGGACAAAAGCAGAGAGACATGGATCTGAATGAGCTTGTGGAAGTCAGAAACCGCGCATATGACAACAGTTTGGTGTACAAAGACAAGGTGAAGCGTTGGCATGATAGATATATCAGACGAAAGACCTTTGTTCCTGGACAGAAGGTATGGTTGTTCAATGCTAGGCTGAAGATTTTCCAAGGCAAGTTGAAGTCTAAGTAGACGGGTCCATTTGTCGTCCGTACGGTGCATGATAGTGGATGTGTCGAGATCTCAGATCTCACAGACGACGCACCGACATTCCTAGTGAATGGACAGCTGTTGAAGCACTTCGTCGAATCCAATGAGCAGTTAGTCCATGTCGAGGAGATTGTATTCATGCACGAGATAGATACAGCAGATTCACAATCAAACCGCGTATGAGACCTTGAAGCAGTGAACTCCAGCCATCCGCAGCATCTCGAAAGATTCAAACCGACTCATCTGTATATATCATTCTTCCTGTACATCCTATCCTCCCTCTTACTCGACTTTAGTAACCCATCCCCGCCTCATTAGATCACTATCCTGGACTATACTTAGGATAACCAGATCCTAAGTATAGGGGGGAGGGGTCACCTGAGTCAGTTCACTGTAAATTCTCCAGATCACATTGGTCCTCATACTCATTTCCTACCGAGACTTAGGCTGACCTGAGCCTAAGTATAGGGGGGACCGATGCCCGCATTGTATACTCATCCACTTCTCATCTTTCCCTCGTCTGCCCCATTTTTCTGATCTTCTGCTACACTTAGGCTGCCAGAGCCTAAGTATAGGGGGGCAGGACGACTTCTATACTCTTGTAATTTTAGCTCTCCTACGCTTAGCCCGAGCTATGTCTTTTTAGTCGCTTTCGTGCTCTGAGGACATAGCACACGCTAAGTATAGGGGGGCGTGTATATATTACATATATACTTTATTAATAGCTCGTACTTTCGCGTATTTTTCGCGTATTTTTGTATATATTTTGCAATAATTACGGGTGGGAAAAAAATTGAAAAAAATTTTTGTATACTTGTATAATATGTACTATATGTATAATACTTGTATAAAAAGTTGTAAAATTCTTGTAAAACATACTTTTGTAAAATTTGTTGTATACCAAAAAAAATCGTGTATACTATATACAAATTGTATCAACTAAAAATTGTTGTAAATAATAAAAAATTGTGGTATACCAAAAAAAAAATAAAACAAAAATGCTTCTTATTTACTCTTGCATATTATCTTGTATTTTCAAAAAAAAAAGGTCTTGCATTTCATTCATAGCATGTCATCTACATCTCATCTGCATATCTTGCATATGCAAAGTGAAAAGCTAGTGGGTTCTAAACCAAGTTATGAGTAGATATTGAGGATAGACTTGATTTGACCTTAATCCACCTAATTTCAAAGGAACCTTATAGGAACTAGAGTTAAGATTTCTCAGGTCAAGTGACTTAATTCTTTGAGTACGCAAGTCTATGTTCACATGTCATCTTGATTAGTCTAAGTAGAATATCTCGTGCATACGTAGGATTCTTTTAGATAATGACCTAACTTGGACAAGCACAATGCACCTAGCTCTTCATTGATGAGGCGGTGAGGAGGTAGAATCCTTTATCTTGGAGTAGCACACGGGTGGAAACATCCGTCCTCCTCTAGGGAGGGTAGTGCATCTCAACCTAGTCTGGTGGTGTTGACATCTAAGGACGGGATGCTGTGGGTTGCAATAATGCTTCAAAAGAGGGATAGTCTACTAGCTTAAGAGGAAAAACTCCTGATGTACATGCTGCACCTTGTATATAGTTCAAAAAAAAAGAAAAAAAGAAAAAAATGCAAGAACTCCAAAAAAATCAGACAGGTCCAAGTGAAAAAATAATACCTGTCAGAGTATGTATATTAGCAAAGAAATGCAGCCGGATGACTTGGCTACACTGGTCAGGCATCCCGGGATAGGTGGCTACACTGGCCATCGTCCATTCTTTTCTCTACCCCCTCCTCTTGAGTTGGTCGCACTTGAACTTAGAAGGGAATACCCCGCTCCTCGAGGAAAGAGTTACTGGACCGGGTTATTGAGTTACCTTGTTAGAGGAGGCTGTTTCTGAGCCATTTCTGATGTGAAGAGCTATATCTCACTTACACAGTACAAGTAAGGATCATATTCATCAGAAATTTGCGTTTGAGGATTTGTTCTGACCTGACTATTGAGGAGTCTTGAATAGAAGACTTGTGGAACTTAGAGTCTGGTAGGTCTTAAGTTCAGCCCCAAATAAGGTTCCGCCACACAACTAATCCAAAGGTTGAGTCAAGCTCCATTTTTAACTTTTGTTCATGACCTTGGTATGGAACCCAAAATCATTTCACTCTTGCATTTCATTTAGTTGCTCGGGGACGAGCAAGGTTTAAGTATAGGAAGTTGATGAATCTGTGATTCATCACTTCAAAAGTCAAAAATAGAGCCTTATTCCCGAGTAAATAGAGGCATATTTCCCTTTATAATGCATAAATAGCATTCATGCATACACACATAATACATTCATTTTAGCAGTCCATTTGCATTCAAATAAGAAGCCAAAATCCCTTGTAAAATATCCACTCACTAAAATAACCTCTTCCTTAGAATATGTACTCCTTAGTTAATAATATAGGGAAGAATGCCAAAAATCCCCCTTGTAAATTAGTCAATAAAGCCCTAAAACCCCTGTACACTAAAATGCACATAAATCCCTCATACAAACTCCGAACTAGGTCTACTTACTCTTAGAATACTACACATTAAAAGACCTTTAAAATGAGACTAATTTCATCCAATTTGGAGCTCGTATGAGAAAGTTGGGTTTTTGGGCCACTTTGTGTACTACATATATGTATATTTGTATCTTTGTATTTATGTATAATATTTGACCTCATCTCCGTCTTTGGTCAACATGAAATCTCATTGAGATCTACAACTTTCATGTTTTGAGTTTTTCCAAATTCGGCCCCCTCTTCTCTCTAAACATTCATTTTCTTCCAGCCATTCACAGCAGGCCACGTGGTGCCCTCTGATTGCGCCACGCGGCCCGCTCCCCTTGCCCCAGTCGCCCGCAGCCACAGCCGTTGGATTACGCTATAGATCCAACGGTCTAGCTGCTTCCACGTACGCCTCAAATCAACACCGTCGGATCATCCCCCTTGCCTCATCTGATCCGCTCGTCCACGCCTCTTCCAGAGCTCGCCACGTGGCAGCATGTACACCATCTGATCAAGCCCTTGATCCCTCCATCACAGCTGCTCTTCCGTTGGCGCCCCTCGTCCCTTCGATCATCTCCATCTCTTCATCCAGACCGCCCGCTCGTGCTTCGCCAGCTCACTCCACGTGGCGCCATCACGGCCTCACATCAACTCGCCCAGATCTAATCCTACCCGGCTGTTACCGCTTCGATCACCACCGTTGGATCACAAGATCCAACGGTGGAGACTTCGTCTCCTACCTCAGGGTGCCCCTCTCTCCCACGTTCCCTGCCTTGCGGGAGGGGCGCCCCCTTTCTATTTCCGGCTGCACGTCAGCCACCTTCACCGTCCGCCAACACGCCCACGACCTTCCCCACTCGCAACTCATCCTCGCCAGCTACCCCACTCGCCACCACCTCCACCATAGAAGCCCCACTACCTCCGTCAACCTCGCTCCATCACCAGGCCGCTCCTCTACTTCACCCTTTAAATACTCCACCACCGGCCAACTTCAGCCCCATCCGCCACTCCAGAGAGCTTCCCTGAGCTCAGATCCTCCAATTGGTGACAGCAATTTGACGATTCATTGAGCGAAGAAGGGCTTCTTCTCCAGCGAGATCCACGGCACCTCCGACGTGTCACAGCCGCTCCTCCGCGACGCTGCACGAGCTCGGGACACCACCGGTCCCTTGAGCGACGACCTGGACCCCAAGAGGGAGGTCCAATCCCTAGGTGAACACCCTCCGTTCTCCTCCGATCTTCTCTTCTTTTCTTCTTCGTTTTCTCGTTTTTTATTCGCCGCCTACGGTCACCTTTTCGCCTCTATTTCACTCCGTCGAGCTCCGCGTCGGAGCTCTCATCTTCGCGGTCAACTTTACGCCCGCCGACGAAGCACCTCACCATCTATCGATCTCCAGCTCCGCCACTTGGTCGGAGCACCGTCGCCCGATCACCTCCCTCCGCCTTAGGCCTCGCTAACCATCCTCCCACCTCCACAAGAGCATGCCCGAGCTTCGGCTAGTCTTCTGACCCTTGTAGGTACTTATTTTGTCACTGATCGGAGCTTTGCCGGAGTCGTCCTTGAGCTTCGTCGCCAGAAACCTCCGACGGCCCTCTCCAGCTCCTGAGACTATCAGCGCCTTCGCCGCATCGCCACGCTCCTACTGGGATATCTCCGACACCTTAGAGAGCTTCATCGGCATCTGGAGGAACGGGCGGAGCTAACGCCACTTTGTCGGAGCCCAGCCATCTCCTCCGCAGGCGGCGGAGGCCCGTTGAAGGAGAAGCACTAGCTGTCGTTCGATCTACCTTGATCGAACGGTAGACTTCGTGCCACGTCGCCACTCAACCACGCTTCACCAGTACCGTTGGATCTTTCCTGATCTAACGGCGCTTAGCCCTCCACGTCACCGACATCTGGAGCAGCCAGGAGTCGTCAGATCAACGTAGATCTGACGATCTTTGATCGAGCCACGCGTCAGCACCGACGACCCTTGGATCAATCTTGATCCAAGGGCCTTTAGTACGCCACGTTAACACAGACCGAGTGTCGCCCCAACCCTAGGCTCGGACGACCCGAGGCTTCACCGAGCCTCATTCCAGACCTCCAGAAGCATCCGACCCGAGCCCCGAGCCTCCGCAGCCATCCGAGCCTAGGCCGCCCACGTGAGGAGCACGTGCGGCCTGGGAAATTTACACAGAGGCCCCTGGAGCTTTCCAATATTGCAAAACGGTCCCTGTGAAGCTGAGCCCACGTGAGGAGCACGTGCTTGTTGGAAAAATTGCACTCGAGTCCCTAGCATTATAGGTAATTGCATTTTAGTCCTTGTCCGCATATTTGCTTTTTGTATTTTTATTTTCCTGTATTGCATTTACACCCCTGTGTTTGCACACATACCTAGGTTGCATTTTACATCATTTTGCAAATCTAAAAATTGCATTTTGTTGAGAAACTTGTCCTCTGTCTATTGGTCCACGTGTCACATTTTTGTAATTTCAGTGGAATTATTAATGAATTAATTGGTACATTTTTGAAATATTTTTCCCAGTGACACCTTTTAATTTGTAGTTAATTCTCTGTGGTTCCAAAAATCATCAAAAATTTGCAGTAACTTAAGGACAGTATTCTTAACATGCCATAAAAATTTCAAGCAATTTGCACACATATCGAGGCCTAAATAAATTGTTGAGTGATTTTCTTATATTAATTTTAATTAATTCATTTCACATTGAAATTCAGATCTTTCAATTTTCCTGAATCCCTTATCATTAGTGCTATCTAGGATAATTTTAGTTCTTGAAAAAATTGTGGTTTGTTATTTATTAAAAAATAAATATTGAAAATCATCCTGTCTTCATATTTAATTCCCAGTAAATCCATTTAGTGTCTGAAAAATCCAAAAAAATTAAGGTAACTCATTTTCATCATAATTAATCATCTGGCCAATTTTTAGAATTTTTGGACTTCATTTGATATTTTAATTAAATTAAACATTAAATTGGCCTGCATTTTTGCATAAGTCTGCATAGAAATTGAAAAAGCCAAAAAAATATAATTCTCCGGAAATCACACACTTGGATACTTGCTAAAATTCACCTAATGAGACAGATGCCTCCCTGAGATCGACCTTGGACTTCACCAAGTAAAAAAAATCATCGCTTGAAATTGACTCAAATCTGATTTAAATGGTTTTTGATTAGCCCCTCGTATCCGACTGCAACGAACGACATCTAATTAATTTGGACAATTAATTTGACCGAGCTAACATAGGTTACTTGACTCTTATCAAAATGGCGCCGTTGCCGGGCAGGCACGGCTTAGGCTAAATTTTAGTGAATTTTTGAGTGATTGATTTTCTATCCCCGGGTAGTCTGACCCCCGGTTTTCTTGTAATTATTTTTTCTCCTTTATTTCTTTGTATTATTTTATTTTTTGAGTCACTCTCTGACCTCAATTTGTTTCTGTGCGAGGAATGCGAGGAGTCGACGACGCTTCGAGGATCTAGCATTTTAACTTTATTGAGTGAAAGGGAGGCATTGTATTTTTTTATTATTTATTTTATTTCTTTTTTGCATCATTTCCAGCGGTTCCCGTTTGGGTTCTCGCGTCTGTAAAGATAGTGGAACTGTGTCCTATGTGCTGTGTGGGTGAATTGTAACTTATCTTGCACTAGCGGCTCCCCGAGCCAATCTAGGAATTGCTTGTGCTCGTAATCAATAGGACCACACAATACACTTAAAAGACGCACCTAGACCGCAGTACTTAGTCAAATTAAACTGTTCTTCACGCTAATAGAACTGCATGTCTAGGAGCGGCTTTCATCGCTTGCATTTGCATCTAGATTAAAAGTTTTCAATTCTGTACTGCATCCTGCATAAAAAGCGAAGGGATCACTGTAAGTATTCTTCACTCAGCATACGCATCATTGATTTTTACTTGCATTGGCTCTTCTCGATTTCCCCCTCTGATTTTCACATTTAAACTAAAAGGAAATTGGGACTGTCCGATAGACGTGCTGTGTGGTGGACTTAATCAGTGATAACCTATCCTAAAACCGGGACTGCTAAACAGGATTGACCAAAAAAAGGAATAAAATTTGAAAATTGTTTGCGGGAGATTAATCCCCGACCTTGTATTCAGGCTGAGTAAGGGTACTTGAGTGTGTGTGAACACCTTAAGGCAGAGCCCAAATCCCCGCCTTCCATATCACATTCTAACCGATCCTAGGAAGTATCACAAGTCGAATAAATTTCAGATTCTTTGACTAGTACCAAGTAGACTCCGCCTGTCTCAGGTAGATAGGGGCGAAATTGCGGTACTTTGCGACAAGCTGTCAGTAACCCCCCGGGGTGAAGTTCCGGCCTTGTCAGCCTCCGCCTGCTTGCAGGTAGATAGGGGCGTGGTCATTGAATCCATCGGCTTGGGATAGGAGCGAAGAAAGAAAGGAGCGGTGGTATCTTAGGCGACAGGTTACACAGGGAAGACGCATCCGGCTCTGAGCCAACTTCCCTATAGGCCGCGTAATCCTTGCTTATTTTGCTTGAAAATCACACTTAAAAACTACAAGATTAATTGGACTCGATTTCGAGTCCTTCACTGTGTTGAGTGTGAACCCAGGGTCTTGGATTGATTTGTGCTTGCTTCTGGTAGGAGTAAAATCCTATCTTCTTCTCGCTTCATCAAGATGAATGACTGGGGAGATCTCGACGCATTATTCACCAATCTCTCTATGAGTCCCCCAAGTAACTCATCTTCATCAGTCCAAGCGCACCTTGGACCACCCAGGACTAATGACCCTCTTGAGTCCTGGTTCCCTCATGCTCAGGGTGGTTACTCTCAAACCAACCCTTTCATCTCCTCCGAAATTACCGAGGAAGACCATTGCCTCGGTAATCCCTTCCTTAATTTGCCCTCTAACACGGATCTTATTTCCCAATCCCCAGAATTAGAGGACAAGATGCCGCCAAGGATGCCACCGGATGAGGACCAGATACGACAGATTCTTGCTCGCCTTGCCGAAGCCGAACAGAAGAATGCAGATCTTACGGCGTGAATGGGACAGATTATTGAAGCTGGAGGAATCGACCGACCAATGGTCGATACCTACAACCCGGCGGAGAACGAGATCCAGAACTGGTTAGCACCCGCAGTTCCCGCCCAGGCATTCGAGCTGAAGTCCCACTTCCTTAGTCTGCTTCCGAAGTTCAACGGAAACCTCAGTGAAGAACCATACACTTTCCTCCGTGACTTCGAACTGGTGTGCAACAATCTTAGCCATCCCAATGTTGGCCATGATTATATCTGACTGAAGGCCACCCCTTTTGCCTTAGGAGATAAGGCTGCTCATTGGCTGAAGAACTTAGGGGTGGTATGTACTACATGGATGCAGTTCAAGGACCTTTTCTTGAAAAAGTTCTACCCTCTAAGTAGGACTAACCAGATGAGAACGAAGATCGCCAGCTTCGCTCAAGGACCCAGAGAACCTTTCCATGAAGCTTGGGACAGGTTCAATGATTTAGTGCAGAAGTGCCCATGCCACGGCATTTCGAAGGCGATCTTAGTCCAGACCTTGTTCTGTGGTCTAACCCTGGAGATGCAGGGGTTAGTCAGTGCTGCCTGTGGAGGAAGCTATCTGAACAAAAACGAGCATGCTGTATGGAAGATCCTAGAGCAGATGGCGGAAACCGGCAGGTCACAGGCCACAAGGGCCTATCAGTTGTCTCCCTCAATCCTATCCAATGAGACAACTCGAAGAACTATTGCAGATCTGACTGTGGACCTCATCCCCAGCATGGGGATGATTGCCGACAAGCTTACCATGGTCGAGCAGATCCACAAGAGAGTCGCGGAGATGGAGTCTCTTTCGAGCCTACCAAAGAAAGTGGAGGAACTCTCTGAAAAGGTAGCTAAGATCAAGCTACCTACCCCTTCTGCACCACTTGTACCTGTACATCGAGTACATCTTGTACAGGAACATGCACCGGGATCTCAGAGCAGCTGGGATCAGACTTACACCCAGCAGAACCATCATGCACCCCCACAAGGGGAGACGGAATACGAGGAGCCTCCGCCAGTATACGAGATCAACGGGCTTTGGTATAGCCGTGACCCGATTGTCCGGCAGATCGAAATGGGGAAGGATCAGCCACACCACCCATCCCCAGTCTACCAAGAAACCAGGCCCGCTCCCATACCGCGCTTTCAGTCCAGGCCAGAACAGGGGTACCAGCCGTAGCATCGCACCTACCAGCAGGGGCCAGCACCGTCCCATCAGCAACAGCAATATCGGCATGGCCAGCAGGGCCAATACAGAACCGCATCTACCCAGCAGCAAGCCCAGTCCACTGAATTGGAGTCTCTCACCTTTGCAATCCAGACCCTGTCTGATAGGGTCCAACAGATGCAGAATGACTACCTGGACGTGAGAACCGACATCAATCGGGTCTCTCGTAACCAGGACCAACAAATGGCGCCAAGGACCCCAATTCCCGCACAGGTTCCGGCCAACCCGAACAGCTTACACCAGGGCCAGAATCGACCTCGAGATCAGGTATATTATTCAGATAATTATTTATCTGAACATGAGATCCTTTCGTACGATAATGTAAATCATATGTCCCTCAGGAGCGGAAGGACCGTGACCATACCTGATCAGGCACGGGCGTAGAAGGAAGGAACCTCCGAGACTCTACCTGAGGAGAACTCGGAGGAAGAAGAGGAGGAGCATCACCACCACCATCACCGGCAGAAGAAGAGGACATCTGAGTCCTCGAAGCAGCATTCTCGCATTCGCATAAAGTCAGACGACACCGATGAAGAGCCCGCACCTCCATCTGAGGAGGATCGTCCAGCAGAAGCGGAAGAAGCATCACCGGTCTCGTCGCATCATTTTCTATTCAGTCAGAGTCAGAGTCCGAGTCTGTATCAGAGTCAGAGTCATGTTAAGAACTCAGTTCCCGAAGTTAATGAGAAAATTTCAGTTTCCGAACCTGAGTTGGAGTCAATAATCCCTTTCCCCCGAGCTCTCAAAGGTGGAAAGAAGAAAACCAAAAAAACCCAAAAAGATGACCCTGAGATGGCTGAATTCTGCAATAAACACATCAAGGTCACAATCCCTTTTGACAAGTTCGTGGAAATGACCTCTGCTTTCCAAAAATACCTTAAGGTGAGATGCACACCTACTAGGGTTAGCAGGAAGACCAAAAGCCGTGTTGAGAAACACATTTTATCAGTAGCCACGACTTGTGCAATAAAGAACTCGTTTCCTCGGAAACGAAGAGACATGGGTGCACATTATGTAGTGAGTCATGTTGATGACATCGCGTTTGCATGCACTCTCCTGGACAATGGTTCCTCAATCAATTTAATGCTCACAGCCCTCTATGAGCGGCTTAATCTCGGACCTCTTAGGAAATCTAGAGCTCTTCTACAGTTCGCTGACAAATCAACTAAGAGGTCCCAAGGAGAGTTAAGGAACATTGTGATCAAAGTCGAGGGGAAAGAATACATGGTGGACTTCACTGTCCTAGAAATGGAAACCCCTCGCAATTGGAGAGATTCCCAGATCATTCTAGGTAGGCCCTTCCTCAGAACAGCAGGGGCCTTATTTGATTATAAGAATGGGAAGATTCAGTTCCAAACTCAAGGCGGAGATGAGGAACTTGAAATGAAGCAGACAAGATGGCAAAGACCGGATTCCGAATCCAGCACCGAGTACTCTTCTACCGGAACAGACTGCGAGCATGTAGACTTAGTTGGGCCATGGAGACAGAACCCAGCCAGCACCGATGTGTCCATCTCCTTCGAAGATGATCCAGTGCATGAGTCAGTCTGCGAGATCCTCAGGAACGAGTACAGCTCTGAGCCTGCATCGCCCTACATCTTCGATGATGTAGAGACCCAGTTGGGCATGTCAGTCCTTACATCTTTAGGACAATCAGAAGATGAGGATGACGAGTCGGACAAGGCGTTTGCCTATTGTATGGAGACTTTTAACGATCCGACTCCAGAGCCGAACTTTGTGGCAGCCATCACAGAAAGCGATCCAGCCACTTTCAACATTAAACCAGAGCAGATTGAGCCATATTTCTTAGACGATCACACTATTCCTGAGCTCAAACCCCTACCGACAACCTTGAAATATGCCTTCCTTGCGGTCCATGACAAGAAGTTTCCGGTCATCATCAGTTCGCAATTGACCGAGGAGCAGGAATCTCGCTTGCTAGAGATCCTGGAGAAAAACCGCAAGGCGATAGGCTGGAGCATTTCCGATCTCTACGGGATAAATCTCGCTCTGTGTTCGCACCATATTTACTTGGAGAATGAGGCCAAACCCTCTCGTGAATTCCAACGCCGGTTGAATCCAAATTTACGAGAGGTGGTTAAGAAGGAGATAGAAAAATGGTGCGACGCGGGTTTCATTTACCCAATCTCCGACTCTAGGTGGGTGGCCCCGATCCATGTGGTCCCGAAGAAGTCGGGAATTTTGACGACCACCAACGAGGACGGAGAGGAGATCGTGACGAGAGTACCCACTTCGTGGCGTGTCTGTGTGGATTACAGACGCCTGAATGCCGCAACGAAGAAGGATCATTTCCCCCTACCATTCATTGATCAGATTTTAGAAAGACTAGCGGGGAAAGAATTCTTCTGCTTCCTAGATGGGTTCTCGGGCTACAATCAAGTAGCCATAGCTCCAGAGGACCAGGAAAAGACCACGTTTACATGCCCCTTTGGTACCTATGCTTTCTGGCGCATGCCTTTTGGGCTATGCAATGCTCCAGGTACTTTTCAAAGGTGCATGATTGTTGTATTCGCCGAAATGGTCGGCGAATTCCTGGAAGTCTTCATGGATGACTTCTCGATCCACGGCGATTCTTTCGATTCCTATCTTAGGAATCTGGACCGAGTCCTCAAAAGATGTTGTGAGGTTAATCTGGTGCTCTCCTGGGAGAAAAGTCACTTCATGGTGACGGAGGGCATAGTGTTGGGGCATGTCATCTCCAAGAGAGGAATGGAGGTTGACCCTGCCAAGGTGGATGTGATCAGACGACTCCAGCCACCAACCAACGTAAGGCAGTTGCGGTCGTTCCTCAGGCATGTTGGATTTTATAGGAGATTTATTAAGGATTTTTCTAAGATTGCCAGACCGCTAACTGAGATTTTAGGCAAGGACATGGAGTTTATTGTAGATCACAAATGTCTTGAGGCCTTTAAGCTTTTACAAGGAATGATCATGGACGCACCCATCCTGCAAGCCCCAGATTGGTCTCTACCTTTTGAGATCATGACAGACGCCTCTGATTATGCTGTTGGGGCTGTGTTGGGACAAAGAAGAGATGGCGTCCCGTTTGCAATTCACTACGCAAGCAAAGTGCTTGATTCTGCTCAGCGTAACTATACAGTTACAGAAAAGGAAATTCTTGCGGTAGTGTTTGCCTTGGACAAATTCAGATCTCACCTAATTGGATCCAAGGTAACTGTGTTCACGGACCACACGGCACTACGGTATTTGATGGAGAAGAAGGACGCAAAGGCGCGTCTTCTTCGTTGGATTTTACTTATTCATGAGTTTGATTTGGACATCCGTGATAAACCTGGAAAGAAGAATGTAGTGGCCGATCATCTTTCTCGTCTCGAAGATCTTAATACTTCCGAGGTTTCACCGATTTGAGACTCCTTCCCTGACGAGTCGATTTTTGTTATCGACTCACTCCCATGGTACGCCAATATCGTGAATTATCTTGTCTCCAAGAAAGTTCCCGAAAATTGGCCCAAGAGCCAAATCGACCGACTAAAGTCGGACTCAAGACATACCATTGGGAGGATCCGATCCTTTTCTTTGAAGGACCGGATTGTGTCTGGAGACGTTGTATTCCTCAGGAGGAATACCAGAGTGTCCTTTCTTTATGTCATAGCTTGGAGGCAGGAGGACACCACTCCGGGAAGAGGACCACATGGAAGGTACTTCAGTGTGGCTTCTACTGGCCGACTCTGTTTCGCGATGCCACCGCCTTCGTGAAGTCATGCCCAGTTTGCCAGAGAATGGGTGGAACTGTTGGTTCCAAGGATGAGATGCCAATGCAGCCGGTCATCATTTGTGATGTCTTTGACGCCTGGGGCATCGATTTCATGGGCCCATTCCCTGTCAGCCACGGGTTCGAATACATCCTTCTTGCGGTAGATTATCTATCCAGATGGGTGGAGGCTATCCCAACCCGAGCCGCAGACAGCAGGACTGTCTGTAAATTCATCAGAGAGCATATAATCTCTAGGTTCGGGATCCCCAAAATGATGATATCAGACGGGGGTAGCCACTTTGTGAATCGGGAGGTGAAGAAACTCCTGAAGGACTACGGCATCGAACACCGTGTCGCGAGTCCTTACCACCCACAAACCAATGGTATGGCTGAGGTATCAAATAGGGAGGTGAAAACTATATTGCAAAAGCTTGTCCGCCCGTACAGGAAGGACTGGTCTCAGATCTTGGAACAAGTCCTCTGGGCGTATAGGACGGCTTACAAGACTCCGTTAGGCACCTCCCCGTTCCGAATGGTATTCGGAAAGCCGTGCCATTTGCCCGCAGAGTTAGTGCACAATTCTGAATGAGCAATCAAGAAGGTCAACTGGAACACACACCTGGGACAGAAGCAGAGAGACATGGATCTGAATGAGCTTGTGGAAGTCAGAAACCACGCATATGAAAACAGTTTGGTGTACAAGGACAAGGTGAAGCGTTGGCATGATAGATATATCAGACGAAAGACCTTTGTTCCTGGACAGAAGGTATGGTTGTTCAATGCTAGGCTGAAGATTTTCCAAGGCAAGTTGAAGTCTAAGTGGACGGGTCCATTTGTCGTCCGTACGGTGCATGATAGTGTATGTGTCGAGATCTCAGATCTCGCAGACGACGCACCGACATTCCTAGTGAATGGACAGCTGTTGAAGCACTTCGTCGAATCCAATGAGCAGTTAGTCCATGTCGAGGAGATTGTATTCATGCGCGAGATAGATACAGCAGATTCACAATCAAACCGCGTATAAGACCTTGCAGCAGTGAACTCCAGCCATAGCATCTCGAAAGATTCAAACCGACTCATATGTATATATCATTCTTCCTGTACATCCTATCCTCCCTCTTACTCGACTTTAGTAACCCATCCCCGCCTCATTAGATCACTATCCTGGACTATACTTAGGATAACCAGATCCTAAGTATAGGGGGGAGGGGTCACCTGAGTCAGTTCACTGTAAATTCTCCAGATCACATTGGTCCTCATACTCATTTCCTACCGATACTTAGGCTGACCTGAGCCTAAGTATAGGGGGGACCGATGCCCGCATTGTATACTCATCCACTTCTCATCTTTCCCTGGTCTGCCCCATTTTTCTGATCTTCTGCTACACTTAGGCTGCCAGAGCCTAAGTATAGAGGGGCAGGACGACTTCTATACTCTTGTAATTTTAGCTCTCCTACACTTAGCCCGAGCTATGTCTTTTTAGTCACTTTCGTGCTCTGAGGACATAGCACACGCTAAGTATAGGGGACGTGCATATATTACATATATACTTTATTCATAGCTCGTACTTTCGCGTATTTTCCGCGTATTTTTGTATATATTTTGCAATAATTATGGGTGGGAAAAAAATTGAAAAAAATTTTTGTATACTTGTATAATATGTACTATATGTATAATACTTGTATAAAAAGTTGTAAAATTCTTGTAAAACATACTTTTGTAAAATTTGTTGTATACCAAAAAAAATCGTGTATACTATATACAAATTGTATCAACTAAAAATTGTTGTAAATAATAAAAAAATTTGGTATACCAAAAAAAATAAAACAAAAAGGCTTCTTATTTACTCTTGCATATTATCTTGTATTTTCAAAAAAAAAAAAGGTCTTGCATTTCATTCATAGCATGTCATCTACATCTCATCTGCATATCTTGCATATGCAAAGTGAAAAGCTAGTGGGTTCTAAACCAAGTTATGAGTAGATATTGAGGATAGACTTGATTTGACCTTAATACACCTAATTTCAGAGGAACCTTATAGGAACTGGATTTAAGATTTCTCAGGTCAAGTGACTTAATTCTTTGAGTCTGCAAGTCTATGTTCACATGTCATCTTGATTAGTCTAAGTAGAATATCTCGTGCATACGTAGGATTCTTTTAGATAATGACCTAACTTGGACAAGCACAATGCACGTAGCTCTTCATTGATGAGGCGGTGAGGAGGTAGAATCCTTTAGCTTGGAGTAGCACACGGGTGGAAACATCCGTCCTCCTCTAGGGAGGGTAGTGCATCTCAACCTAGTCTGGTGGTGTTGACATCTAAGGACGGGATGCTGTGGGTTGCAATAATGCTTCAAAAGAGGGATAGTCTACTAGCTCAAGAGGAAAAACTCCTGATGTACATGCTGCACCTTGTATATAGTTCAAAAAAAAATAAAAAAAGAAAAAAATGCAAGAACTCCAAAAAAATCAGACAGGTCCAAGTGAAAAAATAATACCTGTCGGAGTATGTATATTAGCAAAGAAATGCAGCCGGATGA
Organism: Ottelia alismoides; assembly: GCA_037367405.1. NCBI lineage: Eukaryota > Viridiplantae > Streptophyta > Magnoliopsida > Alismatales > Hydrocharitaceae > Ottelia > Ottelia alismoides. The sequence continues at coordinate 1,526,056 of JAZKJV010004510.1, forward strand.
CTTGGCTACACTGGTCAGGCATCCCGGGATAGGTGGCTACACTGGCCATCGTCCATTCTTTTCTCTACCCCCTCCTCTTGAGTTGGTCGCACTTGAACTTAGAAGGGAATACCCCGCTCCTCGAGGAATGAGTTACTGGACCGGGTTATTGAGTTACCTTGTTAGAGGAGGCTGTTTCTGAGCCATTTCTGATGTGAAGAGCTATATCTCACTTACACAGTACAAGTAAGGATCATAGTCATCAGAAATTTGTGTTTGAGGATTTGTTCTGACCTGACTATTGAGGAGTCTTGAATAGAAGACTTGTGGAACTTGGAGTCTGGTAGGTCTTATGTTCAGCCCCAAATAAGGTTCCGCCACACAACTAATCCAAAGGTTGAGTCAAGCTCCATTTTTAACTTTTGTTCATGACCTTGGTATGGAACCCAAAATTATTTCACTCTTGCATTTCATTTAGTTGCTCGGGGACGAGCAAGGTTTAAGTATAGGGAGTTGATGAATCTGTGATTCATCACTTCAAAAGTCAAAAATAGAGCCTTGTTCCCGAGTAAATAGAGGCATATTTCCCTTTATAATGCATAAATAGCATTCATGCATACACACATAATACATTCATTTTAGCAGTCCATTTGCATTCAAATAAGAAGCCAAAATCCCTTGTAAAATATCCACTCACTAAAATAACCTCTTCCTTAGAATATGTACTCCTTAGTTAATAATATAGGGAAGAATGCCAAAAATCCCCCTTGTAAATTCGTCAATAAAGCCCTAGAACCCCTGTACACTAAAATGCACATAAATCCCTCATACAAACTCCGAACTAGTTCTACTTACTCTTAGAATACTACACATTAAAAGACCTTTAAAATGAGACTAATTTCATCCAATTTGGAGCTCGTTTGAGAAAGTTGGGTTTTTGGGCCACTTTGTGTACTACATATATGTATATTTGTATCTTTGTATTTATGTATAATATTTGACCTCATCTCCGCCTTTGGTCAACATGAAATCTCATTGAGATCTACAACTTTCATGTTTTGAGTTTTTCCAAATTCGGCCCCCTCTTCTCTCTAAACATTCATTTTCTTCCAGCCATTCACAGCAGGCCACGTGGTGCCCTCTGATTGCGCCACGCGGCCCGCTCCCCTTGCCCCAGTCGCCCGCTGCCACAGCCGTTGGATTACGCTATAGATCCAACGGCCTAGCTGCTTCCACGTACGCCTCAAATCAACACCGTCAGATCATCCCCCTTGCCTCATCTGATCCGCTCGTCCGCGCCTCTTCCAGAGCTGGCCATGTGGCGGCATGTACACCATCTGATCAAGCCCTTGATCCCTCCATCACAGCCGCTCTTCCATTGGCGCCCCTCGTCCCTTTGATCATCTCCATCTCTTCATCCAGACCGCCCGCTCGCGCTTCGCCAGCTCACTCCACGTGGCGCCATCACGGCCTCACATCAACTCGCCCCGATCTAATCCTACCCAGCTGTTACCGCTTCGATCACCACCGTTGGATCACAAGATCCAACGGTGGAGACTTCGTCTCCTACCTCAGGGTGCCCCTCTCTCCCACGTTCCGTGCCTTGCGGGAGGGGCGCCCCCTTTCTATTTCCGGCTGCACGTCAGCCACCTTCACCGTCCGCCAACACGCCCACGACCTTCCCCACTCGCAACTCATCCTCGCCAGCTACCCCACTCGCCACCACCTCCACCATAGAAGCCCCACTACCTCCGTCAACCTCGCTCCATCACCAGGCCGCTCCTCTACTTCACCCTTTAAGTACTCCACCACCGGCCAACTTCAGCCCCATCCGCCACTCCAGAGAGCTTCCCTTAGCTCAGATCCTCCAATTGGTGACAGCAATTTGACGATTCTTTGAGCGAAGAAGGGCTTCTTCTCCGGTGAGATCCACGGCACCTCCGCCGTGTCACAGCCGCTCCTCCGCGACGCTGCACGAGCTTGGGACACCACCGGTCCCTTGAGCGACGACCTGGACCCCAAGAGGGAGGTCCAATCCCCAGGTGAACACCCTCCATTCTCCTCCGATCTTCTCTTCTTTTCTTCTTCGTTTTTCTCGTTTTTTATTCGCCGCCTACGGTCACCTTTTCGCCTCTATTTCACTCCACCGAGCTCCGCGTCGGAGCTCTCATCTTCGCGTCACCTTTACGCCCGCCGACGAAGCACCTCACCATCTATCGATCTCCAGCTCCGCCACTTGGTCGGAGCACCGTCGCCCGATCACCTCCCTCCGCCTTAGGCCTCGCCAACCATCCTCCCACCTCCACAAGAGCATGCCCGAGCTTCGGCTAGTCTTCTGACCCTTGCAGGTACTTATTTTGTCACTGATCGGAGCTTTGCCGGAGTCATCCTTGAGCTTCGTCGCCAGAAACCTCCGACGGCCCTCTCCAGCTCCTGAGACCGTCAGCGCCTTCGCTGCATCGCCACGCTCCTACTGGGATATCTCCGACACCTTAGAGAGCTTCATCGGCATCTGGAGGAACGGGCGGAGCTAACGCCACTTCGTCGGAGCCCAGCCATCTCCTCCGCAGGCGGCGGAGGCCCGTTGAAGGAGAAGCACTAGCTGTCGTTCGATCTACCTTGATCGAACGGTAGACTTCGTGCCACGTCGCCACTCAGCCGCGCATCACCAGTACCGTTGGATCTTTCCTGATCTAACGGCGCTTAGCCCTCCACGTCATCGACATCTGGAGCAGCCAGGAGTCGTCAGATCAACGTAGATCTGACGATCTTTGATCGAGCCACGCGTCAGCACCGACAACCCTTGGATCAATCTTGATCCAAGGGCCTTCAGTACGCCACGTCAACACAGACCGAGTCTCGCCCCAACCCTAGGCTCGGACAACCCGAGGCTGCACCGAGCCTCATTCCAGACCTCCAGAAGCGTCCGACCCGAGCCCCGAGCCTCCGCAGCCATCCGAGCCAAGGCCGCCCACGTGAGCACGTGCGGCCAGGGAAATTTACACAGAGGCCCCTAGAGCTTTCCAATATTGCAAAACGGTCCCTGTGAAGCTGAGCCCACATGAGGAGCACGTGCTTGTTGGAAAAATTGCACTCGAGTCCCCATCATTATAGGTAATTGCATTTTAGTCCCTGTCCGCATATTTGCTTTTTGTATTTTTATTTTCCTGTATTGCATTTACACCCATGTGTTTGCTCGCATACCTAGGTTGCATTTTACATCATTTTGCAAATCTAAAAATTGCATTTTGTTGAGAAACTTGTCCTCTGTCTATTGGTCCATGTGTCACATTTTTGTAATTTCAGTGGAATTATTAGAATTAATTGGTACATTTTTGAAATATTTTGCCCAGTGACACCTTTTAATTTGTAGTTAATTCTCTGTGGTTCCAAAAATCATCAAAAATTCACAGTAGCTTAAGGACAGTATTCTTAACATGCCATAAACATCTCATGCCATTTGCACACATATCGAGGCCTAAATAAATTATTGAGTGATTTTCTTATATTAATTTTAATTAATTCATTTCACATTGAAATTCAGATCTTTCAATTTTTCTGGATCCCTTATCATTAGTGCTATCTAGGATAATTTTAGTTCTTGAAAAATTGTGGTTTGTTATTTATTAAAAATTAAATATTGAAAATCACCGTGTCTGCATATTTAATTCCCAGTAAATCCATTTAGTGTCTGAAAAATCCAAAAAATTAGGGTAACTCATTTTCATCATAATTAATCATCTGACCAATTTTTAGAATTTTTGGACTTCATTTGATATTTTAATTAACTTAAACGTTAAATTGGCCTGCATTTTTGCATAAGTCTGCATAGAAATTGAAAAAGCCAAAAAAATATAATTCTCCGGAAATCACACACTTGGATACTTGCTAAAATTCACCTAAGGAGACAGATGCCTCCCTGAAATCGACCTTGGACTTCACCAAGTAAAAAAAATCACCGCTTGAAATTGACTCAAATCTGATTTAAGTGGTTTTTGATTAGCCCCTCGTATCCGACAGCAACGAACGACATCTAATTAATTTGGACAATTAATTTGACCGAATTAACATAGGGTACTTGACGCGTATCAACCAACAATAATAGCAGAAGTCGAGTCGACGCGGCCATGGAGATACCAGTGTCAGCAGTAGCTCTCTTTGAGCCAACAATGTTGAATTTCTAGTTTTTACTTCTCTATGTATTGGATGACTAAATCATTTATATTTGTCTACATGTACAAGTTGATTCCCTTAATGAAAAAAATGTTTCTTTTAAAAAAATTCTATACCTTTTCCAGAAGCAATGAAAAATAAAATAGTGAGAAATTTGAAAATAGCTCTTTCTGATCCTCTTATTGTTGAAATGATGAAGAACATAATGTTGGAAATGACATTATTTCAAGCTAAGGAATACATGCCAAAGTCAAAAAGGGACTAAAAGAATCATTTACATCTAAGCAAAAGCCCCGTAAGAACCGACGCAATCATGTAGAGAAGCATATCCTGACCATGATGATTGTCAGTGCAATCAGCAACCTCCGGTAGAAGAGGAAAGACAGAGGAGCACCTTTAATTTAATGTGAAATCTTCATTCAGATATTTGATCGCACTCTTCTTTATAGTGGTTCTTTGATCAACCTCCTTCCCACTTCCTTGGCTAAGGAATTTGGGCCCGGTATGCTTAAACCAAATAGAATGATCCTTCAATTTACTGATTGATCCATTAAGCAGCCACGTGGAGTGTTGGAAGATGTTATTGTAACAGTCCAAGGAATGAAATTCCTAGTGGACTTCATTGTCCTAGACATGGATTCCTCTATAGTGTTACTCTAGACTTAATCATACTTGGTCAGTCATTCCTCCAAACGGCTAAGGCGGTAGTTGATTATAGATTTGGAAAGATCACCTTTTGCTCCCGCTGCAACAAGGTAACCATAGAGATATGTGCAGAACAAGTGAAGCAAGATAGCACATTGGAGAAAAGGATGTATGTTCAAGCATATGAGTGTGACATATTTGAGGAGATCAAAGACACGTATGTTTGTGGACTGAAACTGAGACTAAGGAATTCATCTTCCTTGAGAAAGACTTTGAAAGCATAGTCGAATTTTTCTCCACTACCACCGATGAGGTAGATTTTGAAGAGCAGATCCATGTGTTTGAACAGTGTTCATCCTAGAAAAAAAAAGAAGAAATCATTGCAGATATGTTCATTGTTGCACTTTCTAAACCTAGAGTAACTGAGGTGGACCCCAAATCACTAATGTAGCATTCACCAGTAGCAAGTATAGTTTCAGAAGTAATCGAGAAGTCAGATCTAATTCCACCTGAGCAGAAGTCGCTTCCAGTAAATCTTAAATATGCCTTCCTTGCAAGTGAACCCCAACAATATCCGATCATCATCAGTTCGCGATTGACTGTTGATCAAGAATATCTCTTGCTAGAAGTTCTAGAGAAAAACCTCAAGGCTCTTGGTTGAATATTACATATCCTTGGGGGATAAATCCTTCCTTGTGTTCACACCATATCTACTTAGAGGATGAATGCAAGTTGCCCCGTGGGTTTCAGCGATGGTTGAATCTTAATCTTCAAGAAGTTGTCATGAAAGATCTAATGAAACAGTACGAGGTAGGCTTTATCTATCCCGTCGCTAATTCTAAATGGGTTAGCGCATTGCATGTTATTCTGAAGAAAGGCGGGATCACTGTGACCACAAATGATAAAGGAGAGTAGATCTCGACCCAAGTACCCTCTTCCTGGCATGTCTATGTAGATTACCATTTCATGAATCCCACGACCAAGAAAGATCACTTTTTGTTTCCCTTTATTATCCAGGTCATCGAAATACTACAATGGACAATGTTCTTTCATTTCTTGGATGGGTGCTCCGGGTATAACCAAGTGGTAATCTCCCCTTAGGATCAAGAGAAGACTACATTTACTTATTTATTTAGCACCTTTGCTTTTCAACGGTTGCCCTTTGTATCATGTAATTCCCCCGCTCTATTCCAAAGGTGCATGTTGGTTGTGTTCGTCGACAAGGTAGGTAGTTTTTAGAAGGTCTTCATGGATGATTTCTCAGTCTATGGAGATGATTTCGATTATTATCTGATGCACCTAGATCGAGTTCTTAAGAGATGTTATGAAGTCAACCTTGTGCTCTCTTAGAAAAGAGCCACTTTGTGGTTACATATGAGACTGTGTTAGGCCATGTCATATCTAAAAGAGGTATGGAGGTTGACCCTAACAAGGTGGAGGTCATTGCAAATCTTGAGCCACTTAAAATACTAAAGCAGGTAAGGTCTTTTCTGGAGCATATCGTATTTTACAAATGATTTATCCGATACTTTTAGTAAAATTGCCGAACCTCGTGCCAAGCTTCTGAGCAAGCATACTTAGTTTCTTATTGATGATAAGGTACTCCTTGCTTTCAACACCTTGAAAAGACCGGTTACTCAAGCGCCTATCCTTCAGTCGTCTGATTTATCTCTCTCATTTGAGATCATGACAGATGCTTCAGAATTTGTTATTAGGGTTGTTTTGGGTCAGTGTAGGGATGGAGTTCCATTTGCTACACACTATGGCAACAGTACCCTAGATGATGCCCGGATAACTACATCATAATAGAAAAAGAAATATTGGTCATCATGTTCACCCTTGAGAAGGTCAGGTCACATATCTTGGGTTTGAAAATTATTTTTTACACTGAGCACTTTGCCATCCAGTATCTACGGTACAAGAAGGATGCCAAGTCACAACTGCTCCATTGGATCCTTCTGCTCCAGGAATTCGATTTCGAAATAAGCGATAAACATGAATTTAAGAATGTGGTAGCAGACCATTTATCCGGACTTAAAAGTTTAGGTCTCCCTTTAGTATTGTGCCTATCACTATGACCTTTCGTGATGAATAGATATTGAGTGTCGGTTGTCTCCATTAGTATGTTGAGATTGTGAACTATCTAGTGATCGAGAAAGTTCCAAAAGATTGGACTCGCATCAAGAAGGATAAAAATTTTTGTTCGACATCCATTTCTATCAATGGGAGGACTCATACCTTTATATGGAAGGTACATAATGCATTCGACGATGGTGCATTCTTCAGGAGGAGTACACTAGCGTCCTCAAGCACTGTCATAAGCTTGAAGTAGGAGAACACCATTCTGGACATCGTACAGTAGCGAAAGTATTGCAGTGTGGCCTTTGGTGTCCTACACTATTCAAGGATGCCGCAACATATGTGAAAGGTTGCACCAACTGTAAAATATTGGGAGGTAACATTGGTTCCAAAGATTCGATGCCACTCAAGTTGATCCAAATTTCAAACATATTTGATGCTTTGGACATTGACTTTATGGGGCTTTTTCCTAACAGACAAGGATTTGATTACATCTTGCTTGCCATGGATTATGTGAGTCGGTGGGTGGAGGTTGCCCCTGATTGTTCTGTTGATTGTCAAATTGTTTGTCGCTTTATCAAGGACATCATTATCTCATGGTTCAGGATTCACAAGTTTCTTATCTCAGATGAGGTAAGCCATTTTGTGAATAAAGAAGTCAGAAAGCTAGTGAAGGGGTACAGCATTGAACATCGTGTTGCATCTCCTTACCACCCACAATCAAATGGTTTGGTTGAGTTATCCAATTGGGACATCGAGACCATTTTGTAGAAGCTTGTATTGTCGGATAGGAAGAATTGTTCTCAATTCCTTGATTCTATTTTATGAGCTTATTGAACCGCCTACAAAACTCCATTGGGTATTTTTCCCTATCGAATTGTCTATCGTAATCCATGCCATCTACCTATTGAGTTAATTCACAAATCACTTTAGGAAGTTAACATTTGTAATTTGGACTCACAACATAGTGGTCAGAATTGCAAGTTAGTTATGAACGGACTCTTGGGATTCCGAGATTATGCATATGACAACAACATGATAACAAGTAGAAAGTCAAAAGATGCCATGACAAGCATATCAGAAGAAAGACTTTCGAACCAGGATAGAAGGTTTGGTTGTTTGATGCAAAAGCGAAGCTTTTCCTGAGCAAATTAAAAAGCAAGTGGACAGGACCATTTTTGTGAGGACTTTGTGTGACAACGGTAGCATTCTCATATCAGAGTTGTCATCTATTGCACAACCATTTGTAGTCAATGGATAGTTGCTGAAGCCATACATAGATCATTATACATTCCTGTCTGTAGTTGACTCAGTTGAAGTGGTGTTTCAAGAAGAGAATGAAAAGTTCGAGGATTCACATTCTTAAGCATAAAAGTAATTTTTCATTTATGTTATTTTCCTTTTCTTTTTCCTTTCATTCTTTCTTATGTTATTCACTCACTCTTTTCATTAATGTTATACTTAGGATAAATTTATCCTAAGTATAGGGTGGGTGAGTGTCTTGAGTGTTCATTCTTTTCCTCGTGTGTCTCTTAACTTTTTGATATTTTTTTTATACTTAGCGATATTCCACCCTAAGTATAGGTGGTGATAAGTTGAGTCATTGATTTCATATATTCAAACCCTCGTCCATCCCCACTTTGTGTACAATATGTTATACTTAGGATTAACTGATCCTAAGTATAGTAGAGACGAACGACTTCTTATTTTTTAATTCTTAGTCATTATAGTATAGGATTTTCTATACGTAGTACGAGTTATGTCTTCTTTTTATCTTCGATCTATGAGGACATAGCACAAGCTAAGTATAAGGGGTGTCATCTAAATATTGTGTATACTTTAGGAATAATTAATACTTGTATATTTTATAATATGGCTAATATCATAAAGTTGTACAAAAATCCTTCAAAAAATCTTTATATATATATATATTGATTAATAAATCAGGTTAAAAATGACTTGCAAAATGATTTGAAAAATGTTAGAAAATGTTGAAATAATTTCGACGACATTTGGAAATCTTTTTGTAAAATTTTTTCAAACCTTTGTAAAAAAAATGTTTGTAAAAATTCTTTTATTTGGTAGAATGAGATATTTTGAAAATCTATTTGCAGATGGTTTGGGAAATTGTTGTAAAAATACTTGAAAATATCTATATATATTATTTGAAAAAATCTTTGCAAAATGATTTTCAAACTTGTATAAATGTTTGTAAAAATTATATGTAAAATGAGTTTTTAAAATGTTTGTAAAATTTTATTTAAAATATTTTGTGAATTGTGTATATAATCATAAGAAAATAAGAAATTCATTACAAACCATGTACAAACAAAGCTGTAAATACAACTGACTTATTTATGTATAAATTTCTGGTGTAAATTATCCACCTAAATCTTGTAAATAATAAAATCACTCCCAAGTAATTAGTTGCACATATGTCTTTTATTAACCCTTTTGTTTGTCCAAAAAGACCTAAAAATTTGAAAACTTTTCAAAATACAACAAAAATTAAAATATTTTTAAAAATTTGCATAAAAATTTGCAAAACCTTTTGAAAATCCCATAGAAAGTGTAAAACTAGAAAATTCCTTACAAAAATATTTTCACACATAGCATTTGCATTTTTCAAATTTATAATGACAATTAAAAGAGTCTAAGTACAGTATGATGATTGGAGCTTGGTTATAACCGTAATTCACTTAAATTCACAAAAACCTTATAGGAACTAGATTTGAGGCTTTTCAGGTCGGCATGACTTAATTCCTTTAGACCATAAGAGTATGTTCACATGTCGTCTTGGTATGTCTGAGTAGAATATTTCGAGACACACACATGACTTTTTTTAGACAATAACCTAACTTGGATACCTATATTTTCCACAATGCTCAACTCAGTTGATGTAGTAGAGGAATGGATTTGCAGGCAAGAGACACAAGAGAATGGAAACATTCGAAGTCACAATTCTATGACCATTGTGCCCCAAACCGATCCAGTGGCGATGAGGTCTAAAGACGGAATGTTGTGGGTTGCAAAAAAGCTCCAAAATAGGGACAGTCTAGTGGCTCGAGAGTAAAAAGTCCTTATGTAATTGTTATTGTATATAGTATTCAAGAAAATGCAAATCCAAAAACTCCAAAAAGAATAGATTGGCAAAAATCAAAGAAAATTCATACCCATCAGAGTATGTATCCAATAAGCAAGCTTATGCTTCAAAGACAAAGTATTCATGTGAGCTTGCAGCTGGATGACTTGGCTACATTGGTCAGGCATCCCAGGATTGGTAGCTACGATGGATACCATCCATTCTTTTCTCTACCTCCTTTTCTTAAGACGGTTGCACTTGAACTCAGAAGGAAATACCCCGCTTCTCGAGGAAAGGGTTGCTAGATTAGGGAATTACAGTTACCATGTTTGAGAAGACTATCTCTTTACCGTTTCATCCGAGAGGAGATACATATCACTAACATTATACAAGAAAGATTCATAGTCATAAGAGTTTGCTCATGAAAAGGCTTATTCTTATCAGGTTGTCGAGGAGACCTGAATAGAGGATTGTGGTTATTAAGGGTTGTTATGCTTTAAATCCTATTCCCTTTAAGTTTCCAACAAACTAAAAATACAAAGGTCTAATTGAGCTCCAAACTTTGATTTTATGAAGATAAGTTTAAGAGTAATTATCTTTCTAATTTCATTATCTTTCTTTTCTTTTTTTTCTTTTCTTTCACACACTTATTAGCATAAGTGTTTGCCAGGGACTAGCTAATCAAGGTATAGGGGAGTGATGAATTGCCATTCAACTATTCATTTCAGGCTTTAGTCCCTAGATAAATGCATGTGAATATCAATAACATGCCTGAATTAACACATGTATATCCATCTACATATTGCATATAAATGCATTTGTTTAAACCCTAAAATGAAGGAATAAATAAAAGAAAAGAAAAATACAGTAGGTATTAAAGATACTGACTGACCCTGACCACCGAGACTAAGTCACATAGTGACTTGGTAGATAGGAATAATGTAGGGGAGATAAGGCAAAAAAACCACATAAAATAAAAATAAAATCCCTAAATATTTTTATCAATATATGTATTTTGGGACCTATATTATTTTTATATTTTTACACCACTAATTAATAAAATTTGAACAACAGTATTATATATAAAATTGGGAAAAAATTTATTTCATTCAAAAATAATGCATAGTGTTCCTGAGACACAAATAATAAAAAGTTGTAAAGAAAACTTATCAGACATGTATTTCCTCTATATGTACTCAAAATTCACCAAACTCACCTTTATTGTTCATAAATTTTAATAATGAAGATGATTTCATTTAATTTGGAGTTAAGATACAGAAGTTGGCTTTGGGGACCCCATTGTGCATTATACAGGTATATAATATTCAATTTATTTTCCTTTTCATTTTCATATTCGTATATTTTTATAAATATGTAAATATTACTTAAAATACATGTACATAATAAAATTCAAATAATATCATTAAAAAAATCACTAAAACAAATATTGTACTTCATTACATGGGTAAATATATCTATAAAGTACCAATTTACCTACGTATATATATTTAGTTAAGTACATGAATTACTTTAGAAAAATCAAAGAAAAATATTAATATATGTAATTAAACATGGAGTAAATATAAAAATTATATATATATAAAATAATAAAATATATAACACAAAATAAAATAAAATATGGTTTATATAGATATTTATACATATATTTTACATGTAAAAATCAAAATCTCACAAATAAAGGATAAAAATAAATAAAAATCATCAAATATTAGTTTACTAAATATTTAACATATTCGTGATTTAAGTTTATTTAAATAAAATCATCTTTTATATTTAATCTAATTTTCTTTTAATTTTTAAATTTGTTTTGTTATTTTGCGCTGGTGTGAAGGTGACGTGAAACACTCACATGTCTTCGACTATTGATCTCGGGAAACAAAACCACCTCGCCTATGTAGTTTTTCAAACCTTGTCAGGGAACCAACTTCTCCCATTTTCACGTGAATTTCGTTGCCTCTTTGGGCCTGATTCCTTGTTGAAAGTTGAAGATCGTATCACCCTTCTCCTCGCAGATCATTTGGATGTGATCTTTGACGGTCGATCATGCCAAAAACCTAACCTCTTTATCCCATTTTTCTATCCAGATATAAATATACCTCTGAGCTCCTCCTTTGCATGTTGATCGACCACTGTCTCTCTAACCCCCTTTAACGTCGCTGGAGCCTCGCCTTGGTGAAAGGAAGGTTGAGCACCCATTCTTGGGTGAGGACAAAGGAGGAGGTATTGTATCAGCCCTTTTCATAGCTTTCTCGGTAGCTCTACTCCCAAGTCTCCAACCTCGGTGAGCTACTCTTTTTTTGCGTGTATTTTGTTCCTTAGGTTTGTTATAGTTTAGGTTAATTCCAGTGTCTTTATTTTGGTTTAAATCACTCCAAAATAAAACAAACCTCGATGGAGCTTCCATCTCGGTCACTCATTCCTGATCAACTAACACCGCTCCACCTTCCACTCCACCTTCATCAGCTTCTCCTCCGCTTCAATATTTCCCAGACCACCTCCTTCACCCCGATCTTGCATTGATCGGGTCCGAGGGGTCTCCCTCCACCAACTGGAGAAACCTCTGCCTGCTTCATCCATTGCATGTCCCTACCCATTTTATGTCTCAAAACTATGCTTCCAAGCCCCGATGCTAACCATTCTGGTCTAGACTCAAGAGGACCACATCTGAGGAGCCTTAGGTACCAAAAAAACTAGCTCTAGGTCCGGCTCCAAGTTAAACAATCAGGAACCTCTCTATGGGTCTTGAACTCTCTTTCAACCATCATTCACTCAAGTGTCATCCCAGGAAGGTCCCTAGCACATCTGCACAATGAGAGATGGTCAGAGGTGCACAGGAGCTTTAATCCAAAGTCATCGACCAAGTGCTCTTCGACTGTTCTTCTAGGATCCTCATCCGTCGTTCGATGAAGAACATTGGCCCATATGTTACTACAATTATCCGATGGATGTCTGACTACACTGTTATATAAGGCCTCGTATCTAACCAATCCCCTTCATCTACGAAGGGGTATCCATTGTTGATAGTGTGACACAAGTTCAAGTGAACGGATCTCATCCATTCCCTAACGCGCAAAGTGAGGGTATTTTGCATTATTTTCCCTCTACTTTTTGATATTTATTATTTGGTCATGTAAATATATTTAATAGTTCAAAAACATTTAGATAATTTACATCTTGAACCTGAGGTTTATGCTATTTGCACTTTAGTCCCTGGCCATGTCACATCCCGTGCAGTCCTAAGTGAGGTTTTGGGGAGTATTTTGCATTATTTATCTTGAGGTTTTATTAGACTCATTTGAAAAGTTTGAAAATATTTCTGGAATTTGCAATTTGGTCCCTAACAATTTAATTTAAAATCATATTTGATATGGAAAATTGCTTGGATGCCCTAAAACTTTGCTTATTTTCATAAAAGCCCCTCCCATGCACTTTTTATTTGCGAAATTGATTAGGTTAATTGTTGGAAACATCTTGGACTTTGGTATTTTGTTAAAATTACATTTCTTAGGTTTCTTTAATTGCATAATAGTTCATGTGCATTGTAATTAATTGTATGTTTTATTTTTTATTATAGTAGTTACTTAAATAACTCCAAATTTCTCAGGATATTCAATTTTAATACTTTATATTATATTGTATCACATATATTTTTATTAAGGTATTTATTATTATTTTCCTAATTAAAAAATTCAAAACTAGTTATACTTTATTGTTTTGGCATAGAAAATAATAAAATTTAAAATATAGCTCCAAAAATAACCAAAAAAATAGGATTAGTGCATTTTACCACATATCCAAAATTCATAAAAAGTACAAAAAAGAAAGATTAAAATTACAAAATATAGAAAAACTTAAAACATCATTAAAAATTGTAGAAAAATCAGAAAAATATATTTTAAAGCCTCAAATTTTTTTTTGTTCTATTTACTATATAAGAAAAATCCTTTTGGGCTCTTTATTTTCTGATAGATATTTTTAGGCCCTTCAAATGTTCTTAAATTGTCTATTTCTTTTGTTTTTTATATATCATTTTTTAGAAATACATAAAAAGCTTTAAAATAACCAAAAAACACCATAAATAAAGAAAATATAAAAAATCCAAAAATATTTTTTTTAAGTAATTTGACTTTATTTTCTATATTTAAAAAATACTAAAAAACTCTTTTTTATCTCTTTATATATCTCTCACATATATATACAAATTATTATATATTATAAATATTAATTTAAAATACATTCGCAAATTAAAATTATTAAAAAATATAAAATTAGAAAAATCAAATTAAAATTTTGAAATCCCACAAAAATACATAAAAACCTAATAGCCTGTGAAACCGACGATCTTGTGCTTGATTCCTTGAGATAGGTTTCATTTTTATAGTATATCCATGTTTGCTCATGTGGATGACATTCTACCTGCTTGTATTATACACATTTCATGTAGAGATAAATAAATTTCATCACTAACACCTGCATGATCTATTTTCACATACATATCTGTGGGTTTTGATTACTGATTGACTAAGTCAAGGGATTGGATCCGAGTACTACAATATATGTTGATACAGTGATTGTCGGACTAGACTTATCACGCATCGCAGACCCTCTAGGACCAGGCATTAGGACACTCCATTCATCTTATCTTCTTCATCAACAGTACATTGATTACAGATACCTTTTATGAAGAATCCATCCTCAGCATTGGGTCCCTTCCATTGTATGTCGATATTGTGAACTACCTCGTCTCTATGGTAGTTCCACATGATTGGACGAGAATCAAAAAGGAAAATATTTATGTCTGATTTTCATTTTACCAATGGGAGGATCCACACTTGTTCAGGGAAGGAGCGGATTGCATATGGTGTCGATGTATTCGTTATGAGGAGTACGCAAGTGTCCTTGAGCACTCTCATATGCTCTAATTTGATGGACATCATTCTGGGAGCAGAATGGTAGAGAAGATCCTAAAGTGTGGCCTCTAGTGGCCCACACTCTTCAAAGATGCGAATGATTATGTAAAAGTTTGTGCTGATAATCAGAAAAAGGGAAACACCATGGTGTTAAAGAGGTAATGCCCCTTAAATTCATCAAGATATATGTTGTGTTCGATGTATGGGTGATAACGCGAATCTGACTTGCGGTTAAATGATGTTGATGTAGAAAACTGAAAGAGAGATTGGTTAATCAAATAAAAATCAATAAAATAGTAGAGAGAGAATGATTAGATTTCTCTCCTATTTTATCTAAACTCATTATTTATCTAGGTAAGTTTCCATGGGTCGAACATAAGGAGGAAGAATAGTGATACTAAGATTTTTTGGTGAAAGAGGTATTATTGTGATTTTTATTTCTTCTCGAAGAAAGAAAAGTCAGGAAAATCTTTCTAATTGGTTTTTGGTTTTGAAATTTTTATTTTATTTTTATCTTTTCCAATTTTTATTTAGTTTTCAAAGTGATATTTTTCAAGACAAACGGGATCTACAATATAATACTATATGGTAGAATAATAAAATGATACTATATAGTAGATCCCCGATGAACTTGAGCAACAAACTTGAAGAGAAAACTCAAACAAAATTCAAAATGGATGTGAAGTTCGAAAAATCAAAACACAATGATAAAGCTAAGAAAATACACGAACAATATGAAGAAACCTCGATAGGGTAGTTGGGTAACTACCCTAAAAGAATCGTCGAAAAATAAGGTCCACAAAATGTCCAAAATTGACTACACAGTTTAGGGGTAGATTTGCAAACAAAAAAAAAGAAGAAATTGGCAAGTTGGTCCTTAGCGGGGGCTAAAATGTAAAGAAAGAAAATTTTATTACATTAGATCCCTACGTGGGGACCTAAATGTAATATCTATAAACTGCTAGAGTGGCGTTAGGTTCTGGAAGTGCCAAGGGCTTCTTTATAATATTTCCATTGTTTTGATATCTGACGGTTGAGATGAGAATGGTGAGATGCGATCTGGATCGTCGGATCTGCTATGTGTCAGCCACCTGCATGTACTTTGTTCTTAAGTGTACTTCACAATTTTTGGAGTTGGACGATGGTGATTTTCTTCTCTCTGGGAAATCTCCGGTGATGGAAGTACGGTGGCGAGCTCCTGCAGGGCAGGAGGGAGTCTCCTTCTCCCTCTGAGATCTCCTACGGTGAGAAGGACTCGGAGAAGACGACAAATTCTGGAGAAGACCATGGCTAAGGTTTGAAACCCTAGCTCCTGGGCTACTGCTCGATTGATTGGCAAAGAAGATCTCCAGATGAGCAGATGATGAAAGAACTTTCTCCAGGATAATGTTCGTGGCCTACAAATGAATATGGAATTGCTCGATTCGAATGTATCGGCCAAAAAATAAGGATATATTGCAATTCAAACAGTGATTCCACACAAGATAATATCAGAATGAAATGGGTTCAAATCGAAATGAATTGAAGGTGGAATTGAATCACGAACGGTAGATGGGTGCTTAATCTTGCTAATTGGGTAAATAAATTGACTAGCAAGAACATTAATCGAGGATTAAAAAAGTGAAATGGAGGCAATCACCTTGGGATGGAAGTTTATGACTCACAGTTGTCACTCGATGGGGCGGTGTTCCGGGTTCTCCATGCTGCGCACGACGACGATGCAAGACCGGCGGAGGCCTTGGAACTACCCTCTGACGATCCCAATTCCACATGGTTAGGAACGAGGAGTTGTCACCTCCATGTTTGGCCGAAGTTAGGAGAAGAAGATAGGGGCTCGGTCAGTTGATTCTGGTAATGCGGAAAGTTAGTTGCGACTAAGAAACTTTGGATCATTATATAGGAAGATTGGTGAAGGGGTTAGGGTGAATCTGTCTTGCATGGACTAGGATCATTAGGTGGGTAGAATAATGGGTTAGGATGGAATTTAGGGAGAACGATGAAGCGGGTAGAATTGGAAAAAAAGAGGAGGACGGAACAACATCCAACAACTGGTTTTGTTGACATGTGTCAGCACCTAGTTGGCCAGATGGTAGAAATTTAGTACAAAGTAACTATTATATAAATAATTTATATTATTTTAAGTAGTAATAGAAAAAATATAAATAAATAATTTATCTAAACTATGGAATTATTAGTTTTAAAAAATAATAAATATTTAATGAAATATAAATATTATATTAATAAATTGGTATATAGTACTCTCATTAAATAGGTATTTGATTTTTAATTTAATAATTTATTAAATTACACACCATTTTTATATTTTATTAACTATTAGGACAATAAATAGGGTGTTTATGAATTTTTTTGTATTTTAATAAATTATTTTAAACATATTAATAAATACAGATATAAGTTACACAGTTCAAATTCATCAGTCAATTAGGGTTTTTGATTTATTTAAAATTACAAATAATGTCAGAAAATTCTGAAATAAATCATGGTCAAAATACAATATCATAGAAATAATTAAAAAATATAAAATCATTACATCTGTAAATAATGTATTCTACATAAAATAAATAGCCGAGATAACTCGTTGTTATTAAGTCCCAAAATTGACTTTTTGCAAACGGACTCCAATTTTAATGAAATCACTTTATTAATTAGACAATATTATTTTATGAACTTAAAAGAAGAGTAGAGTGAAATTGGGGTTCATATGGGAAAGTTATGATGTTTGGAATTTGAGAATTTGACAATTAAAAAGTTAGATTTCTTGGTATATATACACGATATTATTTTTATCTTATTTTATTTTTTATACATTTTCAGAAATAATTAGAAAAAGAGTTTGGTGAAAAATATGTACATATGAATTAATAAAAAATCAGTGAAGATTTGGTAACTATTTATTAAATAGTGAAGGGTATATAGAGTGTATAATTATTATAATTATTATTTATTGTTTTATTTCCTTATCTCCCTGAACTTATTTGTTTGTCGACCAATCCATGCTGAATTGGCATCGGGGTTAGGTTATATAAGCATATCTTTCAGCTATATTTATATTATATAAGTCATATTATACATATATACATATCTACAATCTGCCTTCTTTTTGTTTTCTTTTTTTTATTCTTTTATTTATTTACATGATTTTGATGCATAAAATTGCATTTTTATTCATGAGTATGGTTTTTATAATAGATGGAAAATAATGAATATTTACATGTATTTGTTAAGGGTTTTAAGACAAAATGCAGGCAGAATGTTCATGAATCATTGGATTCATCAACCCCTATACTTCAACTTTGCATGTCCCTTAGCAAATACTTATTTGAAAAATAAGAGGAAAAGAAAGAAAGTTAGAATGAACTTGTTTTCCTAAACCAATTCATGACAATAGGCAAAAGACAGAGCTCAATCGGGCCTAAAATAAGCATTTTGTCAAAGCCGTAACTAGGATTAGGATTTTAATCTCCACAGTCCTCAAGTTCCATAAATCCTTATTTACTCAACAGGCAGCATAGATCCACTTATCCATATTGTTAATTCTATCAACTATGAATTCAATATGTACTTTGTGTAAATTGTTTTACCTCTTCCTACTTAAACAAGCGATGAAATCGCCCATCCCTATAATACACTCCTATTGGTTCCTCATCCAGCTACTCTTTCCTCAAGGAGGGGGATATTCCCATATATGGTTAGGTTGTGTTGTGTCCACAATCGAATAAAGAGATAAAGTACAAGAATGAGAAGAGAACTGGAGTGCGACCAGTGTCGACGCATTTCCTTGGGAAGCCCAGCCAGTGTAGCTAAGTCTCCACTAAGATGTGCAGGCTTTTGGTGGAAGCTTGGACCATTATGCTCATATTTGTATTTGGTGGCTTCTTCTTTGAATTGGCTTTGTAATGTCTCTTGCACTACATCAATCATTTTATGCCTTGACGGATATAGCATCTTTTCATTCCGTCTATTTTTTGAGGTCTTGGAAAAACTTTTACCAACAGATCCTTCCGTCATCTGAACCATTATTTCAACCTCAATCTCTCCCATCTTTAGACGTCTGTGCCACTAGACAAGGATGAAAATGCACCACTAAAATGGAATGCATTTCGCAACCCCATGTAAGTCGAACTAAGTGCAAAGTTCATGTGTCCAAAATTGGTTCAATGATGAAGAGTTAAACGGATGACACCATGTGTTCTACTTAGTCACGTTTAAGTTGACTTCCCAAATATGGTCTCATGGAACCCAAAGATTTAAGTCAATGACCTGAAGAGTCTAAATTCAAGTTCCTAACTAGGCTCTTTACAATGAGAGTTAAAGGTCATCCTTTATACTATTCCCAATATTTAGTTCTAGAAATCAAACTTATTCTGAAAAATGCTAATGCAAATGCAACCATGTTATTGTGAAGTATATTTTCTGAATTTTACTCATTTTCTGGATTTTAAGGATTTTGTAGTTGTTATGGATTAGGTCTTTGTATTTTTATGGATTTTTCATTTTTTATAAACAAGTCTATCTACAAGAATTTAACAAGATAAATTAACCATATTTTATTTGGATTTAATAACTAATGTATTTTTTAGATTTTATATACAAAGACTTTCACAAGGATTAAATGATTTTTACACATATTTTAATAAATGGGATTTTAATAATTATTATACATATTTTAAAAACATATTTTAAGTACATATTTTAAGTACATGTTTTAAATTAAAATTTTTAAATAACAATTTTAGATATATTTTACTTATTTAAAAGGATTTTATAAATAATAAATAAATGGATTTTAACATAACCCTTGCCCACTTTTTATGGATTTTATAGATATAGAAAATACATAAAAGTACGAGTTATGAACACAAGTATATATACAATACATACAGACCTCCATATACTTAGCTTGTGTTATGTCCTCATAGCGTCAAAAGAGAAAAAGGAGGACATAACTCATTCTAATTAAAAATGGGTGAAAAAGAATAAAAGAATAGAAGTTAGTTGACCCCCCCTATACTTACGATCAGGTCATCGTAAGTATAGTGGAGTACAAAAATGAGGTGACTGAGGAAAAGGAATATGCAAATGAAGGAACAAAAGGAGAAAGAAAAACAAAATCAATGAAATCACTTAGTCAACCCTATACTTAGGATAAGGCATCCTAAGTATAGAAAAGAATATGGCCAAAAGTTTGGGACCAGTGATTAGTGGAAAAGAAAGGAAAACAAAAGAAAAGTAAAAAGAACAAAATTGAAAGGCGCAAATCAACGGGCAATCATTCCCCCCTATACTTAGGATATGGTATCCTAAGCATATAAGATGAGCAAAAAAAATGGGGACGATTGGGGTCTACGAAGAATATATAGGTGGTGTACTCCAGAAAATCGAAAGGCTCACAAGTCTGTGTAGAGGATGAAATGAAGTGAAAGAGTAGTCACGCACCTTGTACAAAGTAGATCATCTCAACCTGGGTCGTACTGAATCATATGTCGTACATATGCATACTAATCCATTGCTGAACAAGTAGAGTTGCCTCTAGAAGTGAACTCTGTATATGGCATGTATCTCTCTATTGAAATACGCATCTCTGGAATCGGACTTCAGAAGGTGTCTAAATTTGTAACCACCACACCATCTGACTCTCTATGCTGAATAGACTGTATGATCTGTGAAATATAATCAACTGATTGTCGTGCTGGAATATGTGTACTCTTAGTCTGTGGCACTGAGATGTCAACTGCAACTGACCGCTCATCTGGAGTTGTGTGTGTATGTGAACACACATATGAAGAACTAGGTACCATGTCATCTACCCCATCCTCGTGTAGGATCTTGTGGGTATCAAAATAAACGCTCTCAAGATCAAGAGACTGTGTCTCATCTATGTGCTGACAATCCTCTACAAGATCGGTGTCCTCTGAAGTAAATAATAATACTAATCTAGGAATGATGCATCCTCTCGCCATCTCAATGTTTATATCTCCCCTGTCTGTGCAGAATGATACTATCCCAGCATCATTTTCAAAGAGTGCTCTCGATGTCTGCAAGAAGGGCCTCTCGAGAATGACCGGAGCAAGGAGTAACTGCATAGTGCGCGTCATATCTAGGACAGTAAAGTCCACTGGGAACTGCAAGCCCTGAACAGTCACGATAATATTCCTCAGCACGCCTCTAGGTCTCTTTACATATCGATCAACAAATTAAGGTATCGCTCGTGATTTGTAAAGAGGACCTAGCTTGAGCTTATCAAGCAAAGAATATGGGATCAAATTAATCGAGGAGCCATTATCTAAGAGAGTACGATGGAATGTGGCATTAGCAATCTACCATGTGACATAGTAATCTCCAGAATCTCTCTTCTTCCTAGGTACCTTATTCTGAATAGAACATGAAGTCGCCTTGGTCAATACATGTTTCTCAACTCGTGATCGATCTCTTTTTACTACTTGTTGTGCATCTTTTCCTCAACTGATTCTTGAGCGTAGGAAAATGGTCCAAGGCATCATGGAGTGGAAATTTCAAGAAAATATGATATTTAAATAAACAAGCAGTTTCTGGAGTGACAGCATTCTTTTTGGTATTTTTCCTTCCTTTTCCATACAAAGCATCGAGAAAAGGCACAATCTTAGGAACAACAAAATCAACATCTTTATTTTCATCTGAAGTGGAATCAGTATGTACATCTCGAGTCTCAGAAGTATGTACAAAACTCTCCAAAATGAGGGAAGAAAATTTGCATCGGGAGTGTCTGCATGGTCTGGCATGGTATCATCATCTGACTCGCTTGTGTCCATGTCAATTGTCTCTGCATTGCTCCCCTCTCTCTGAATATCGTCGTGATGGACATCACGTTGGTCCTCATCATCATGGTGGTCCTCCTCCTCAGCATCAAAATACGTATCATCATGGGTCGTCTCCCTCTCTTCATCATGTGCCCTCTCCTCCTCTCGATCAAGTGCTCGTGGTGATCTATCGCTCCTGAGACAAATGAAGTTAGATAAAAATTCGAAAAAAGAGATCGTACATGTAGTGTGTCTACCTAATATGAATGCCTCCTTTTGTTATTCGTGTTCATCTGAGGTTGTGCTGGGAGAGTGGTCTTGGGTCGGTTAACTCATCTATATGATTGTTAACCCGCTCCGTCTTTGTCCTATGTGTTGTCAAGAGCGTGCTCAACATGTCCATGATCTGGTTCAGTTCCAAGGCCTGTGAAGACATCTCGGACTCAGTGTGGTGACCATGTCTATTTACCCTCTCCTGCGTAAGAGTGTGCTATTGTGGTGCATAAGGCTGAGGAGATCTCTGTAGTGTGAAAGAAAATTGTTGCTGTTGTTGGTAATGATGTGGCATTGAATGTGTAACAGGATACTGAAAAGAATGTGGTCTTTGATATGCATGTTGGTGAGACTATTGTTGCGTGTAGTGTTGTCGGTGTTGAAAATGTGGACGTCCATGCTGCGGATGACTATATTGCTGCTCCTAGTAGTGTACGCTCTAAGGAATAAGATGGGGTGAAGGTTGAACAGGGGCATACGGTATCCCCTTTATCTTAAGAGTGTCCTGAGAATCAACATCAACATCTCTAGGGATAGTGATCTGACTCGAGTCGGCATTGGTCGGATCCTCATGCCAATCAATCTGTGGAGTCTCAGTAAGCTGAACCAGCCCACTCTGAACAAACTGTATCTGGCGAGTGGGAGGAGCGGGTAAAGATCTCCGAATAGGCTGAGAAGTAAAAGAAGGATGGGTTTGCATGTACTGAAGCTGCAACTCAGTCACCTTCTTCATCAGATCACTCAACTACTGAGTAAGTGATCAGTGTTTCTCCAACTGTCGCAGCGGTAGGAAATCCTAGACTTGCTTCTGAATCACATCGACTAATGTCAACTTCTCACTAATGAATCTCATGTCTGATCGTGACTCAGAATCTGAAATATGTGCCACCTTATGATGCTATCGGTGATGTGGTGGTTGTGGGTCCTTCTGGAATGCCCGAGTGAAATCAATGACACGTGAGTTCTCTGCCATCCCCTCAATGATGCACCAAACTGACTCGACATCCCTATTCAAATAATTGTTGCCACATGTAGCACTCACTAGGCCCTTAACATCCGGGTAGACAAGCACCTTTAATTGTATCTCATGATGTGGGCATCTCTCTATCAAATCCTTGAATCGATCCCATGCCTCATGGAATGATTCATGTGCTAACTATGTTAAATTTGAGGTCTAGTTCCTTATCATTGTAGTCCATCCCTGAGGAAAATACTTACGCAGGAATGTGGACTTTAGATCGTCCCGATCGTCCCATGTAGAAATCTCCCTCCCTAAGTGACTCAACCAGTAAAGTGCCTTATCTGCTAAGGCGAAGGGGATGGCCTCGAGGAGAACATCCTCTTGCGTAACTCCTGGATAG
The DNA here is from genome assembly GCA_037367405.1 of Ottelia alismoides. NCBI lineage: Eukaryota > Viridiplantae > Streptophyta > Magnoliopsida > Alismatales > Hydrocharitaceae > Ottelia > Ottelia alismoides. The sequence goes on from JAZKJV010004510.1 coordinate 1,549,376, forward strand.
CTAGTCATACCACAAATCATCTTGAACAACCGCAGAAAGATAAACGGCTCCTCTTTAGTGTTCCCATAGTAATTGGGAAGCAAAGAAATGAAGGACGATCTCAACTCATATGACCCTTGATTCGGTGGTAACTGAATCCAATTGTGTAGTGTCCTAGCTCCCGGGTCATACTCATCTCTCAAAGTAATGGGAACCATGACAGGTGGTGGTGGGTTCCCGGCTCCTGCTCTCAGTACAGTGATCTCAGCTCTCAACTCATCCGGGACTCTACATTGATCTCTGATCTGTATGCTCATCTGTTGCAGTGTGTCTAGGATCCCCATAGTGATATCAGAAGCTTGATCAGGTCTCTCATATGTACATATATCCTCAATTGATCTCTCCTTAGCAACTCGTCCTTAACTGGTCCCTTCCCTTTGGCCATGATCTTCGAATCCTCTGGGAAGGAAAAAGTCTCATAAGAACTTAGTAAAAATGTGTAGGAGAAATAGACGAAAATTGAGGCATGGTTCTGCCTTAATCGAAGAGTTGGAAAGTGAGGGAGTTTGGGTCTGACTCTCCTCATGGGTAGATGGGACCAACTCAGGAAGAGGTTCATCTAGAGTTTGTGAAGACATACGACGGATAGTGGATCATCGAAAGCTCACGAAGTCAGAGCACAAAATCCATCTGGTCGTCATCTTCGATGATAAGAGAATATCGGAGAGAGCACGGAGTCAAGTAAAAAAACACGAGTGTGAAGGCGTATAAGACGCAGTACAACGCACACCTCGCATATAAACACAATGCAACCCCGAAGTTCACCAACTTCACACAATGATGACCATAAAAGTTCGATCTTTTATCTTTTTAGTTTTAAAGTTAGATGACAAAGCAGTTACTTTATCAAGCTTAAGGTATAGTCTCCTCTGGTAGTTTGTGTTTAAGACGACGGTGCACACCCACCTAAACAAGACTACTTCTACTAACGTCTTAGGCAAGTTCTTGCAGCAAGTAACAGGACCAAAGAGTGAGTCCAAGCACTTAGGGCACAAGTCCAAGGATTTAGGCTCTATTCCTTAAGTGTACATGCCTCGCTCTATCTGGAGAGTACCTACAAACAATGAGGGGATTGCTCTCCCAATAGGATTTTGAGTCCAGATTTTTTTATTTTTGGTCAAGATTTTCTTAATTTTTTATTTTTATAATTTTCACTTTTCTGGATATCTTCAACAATATCTAGCGGGATATCAGTTCTTTTTTAAAATTTTTCAAAATGAGTCTCACAGAGGGAGAATCATGGAATGCAGTAGACAACAATGATGCATGCAAAGATAGTGATCATACCTGACGCCGGTAGTCTACATGCAAGTGATCCACGTAGAATTTGTAAACCTAGTGAAAATCCTAAACAAGCATCTCTAGTGTAAGAATGAATTAATTTTCAAATCTGTGATTTACACCTAAGTGTGGACTAGGGATATAGATTTCTACTTTAGTAATGTAGTCAATCAAGCATGCACCCCTAGGCTCCATGAAATCATGTGAACAAGAGAAAATCGATAAAAAATTAAAACCCGCATTGAGGTCCCCTAGGTGCACCGACACCCGGTGAAATAGACCCTGAAGAAAATCTAATGTTCAGTCTACAAGTCAGGATGTCCTTAGTGGACCCCTTGCTACAAAAATCAAAACGGGCAAGCGTCCCTTCCTCTCTCACAAAAACAAAAAAAATGGGCAGATGCCCTCTCTCAAAGAAAACAAAAAATAATACAAAAATTCTGCGGCTGCTTTCTCTCTCTACCTCTCCAACCAGCATGTAAAGAAGGAGTGGATATTTGCGCTCCTAGATGAGTATGTTTCCGAAGAAACCGGCTAGTCCTGTAGTCCATGCGATGATTGTTAGCAAACACACACAGAAAATTATAAATAAAAGAAATCAAGAAAATGGTAAAAATCGAAAATAAATCGATGAAAAATTAAGAAAGCCATAAAAACCATAAAAGACGTATAATAACTTGAATGAAAATCGAGAAAACTCAAAAAGACTCAAGAAAAATCGAAAAAACCGTAAAAAGAATTGACAAACAAGAAGAAAGAAAAATCACAAAATAAAAATAACAAAAACCTAAGTATGGTTAACTCCTCCCTGGCAACGGTGCCATTTTAATAACACGAATCTGACTTGCAGTTAAATGATATCGATATAGAAAACTGTAAAGAGAGAGTCGGTTAATCAAACAAAAATCAATAAAATGGAGAGAGATGATGATTAGATTTCTCTCTTATTTATCTAAACTAATTATTTATCTAGGTAAGTTTCCCTCGGTCGAACACAAGGAGGCAGAATAGCAATACTTACAAATTTTGGGAAAAAGAGGTATTTTTGTGATTTTTATCTCTTCTCGAATAAAGAAAAGTTGGGAAAATCTTTTTAATTGGTTTTTGGTTTTGATATTTTAATTTTAATTTTATCTTTTCCAAATTTTATTTAGCTTTCAAAGTGATATTTTTCAAGACAAAAGGAATCTACAATATAGTAATATATGGTTGAAATATGTAAAATGATACTATATAGTAGATCCACGAAGAACTCGAGCAACGAGCTCGAAGAGAAAACTCAAACAAAATAAAAAACAGATGCGAAGTTTGAAAAATCAAAACACAACGATAAAGCAAAGAAACTACATAAAAAATATGAAGAAACGTCTATAAGGTAGTTGGCTAACTAAACTAAAAAAATCGTTGAAAAATAAGGTCCACAAAGTGTCTAAAATTGTCTACAAAGTTTAGGGGTAGAATTGCACAAAAAATAAAAGAAGAAATCTGCAGTTTGGTCTCTTGAAGGGACTTAAATGTAAAGAAAACAAATTTTATTGCATTTAGGTCCCTATACGGGGACCTAAAGGTAATATATGGAAAATGCTGGAGCGACGTTAGATTCTGGAAGTGCCAAGGGCTTCTTTTCAATATTCCAACATTTTGATATCTGACGGTTGAGATGAGATTGGCGAGATGCGATCTGGATTTTCAGATCTGCCACGTGTCAGCCACATGTACGTCCTCTATTCTTGAGTGTTCTTCCCAATTTCTGGAGCGATCGACAATGATTTTCTTCTCTCTAGGCAATCTCCTGTGATGGAAGCGCGATGGCGAGCTCCTGTAGGGCCAGGAGGGAGTCTCCTTCTCCCTATGAGCTCTCCTGCGTTGAGAAGGAGTCAAAGAATATGGCGAATGCTGGAGAAGACTACGGCTAGGGTCGCAAACCCAAGCTTCTGGGATGTTACTCGATTGATTGTTAATGAAGATCTCCAGATGAGGAGATGATAAAAGAACTTTCTCGAGGATAATGCTCGTGGACTGCAAATGAATATGCAATTGCTCGATTCGAATGAATCAGCCAAAAAATAAGGATATATTGATGTTCAAACATTGGTTCCAGACAAATGAAATGGGTTAAAATCGAAATGAATTGAAGGTGGAATTGAATCACGAATAGTAGATGGGTGCTTCTAGCTAATTTGGTAATTAATTTGACTAATCTGGCATGTAAATCGAGGAATTATAAAAGTGAAATGGAGGCAATCACCTAAGAATGGAAGTTTATGACTCACAGTCGTCGCTCTACGAGGTGGTGTTCCCGGAGCTCCACGCCGCGTGCGACGGCGATGCAAGACCGGCGGAGGCCTTGGAACTACCCTCTGATGAACCCTCTTCCACACGGATCAAGCACGAGGAGTTGTCACCTCCTTATTTGTCCAGAATCAGGAGAAGAAGATAGGGGATCGGTTAGTTGATTCTGATAATGGGGAAAGTTAATTGCAACTAAGCAACTTTGGATCATTATAAAGGAAGATTGGTGAAGGGTTTAGGGTGAATCAATGGCTGGCGTGGATAGGATCGTTAGGTGGGTAGAACAGAGGGTTAATATGGAATTTAGGGAGAACTATGAAGCGGGTAGAAATGGAAGAAAAGAGGTGGTTGGAACAACAACCAGCAACCGGTTCTTGAAGAAGAACCAAGTGCTGACACGTGTCAGTACTCGGTTGGCCAAATGGTAGAAATTTAGTATAAATTAAATATTAAATAATTAATGATATCTTTTTAAGTAAGAATAAAAATGAAAAATATAAATAATTAATTTATCTAAATAATGGAGTAATTAGTTTTGATAAATAATAAATATTTAATGAAATATAAATACTATATTAATAAACAGGTATATAATATACTTTTAAAATAGGTATTTCATTTTTAATCAAATAATTTAATACATACACATCATTTTTGTATTTTAGTAATTATTAGGACAATAAACAGGATGTTTATGAATTTTTATGTATTTTAAAAAATTAGTTTAAATATATTAATAAATATGGATATAAATTATACAGTTCAAATTCATCTATAAATTAGGGTTTTCATTTATTTAAAATAATAAATAATGTTAGAAAATTCTGAAATAAATCATGGATAAAATACAAGATCATTAAAATATTTAGAAATTATAAAACTAATAAAACTGTAAATAATGTATTCTAGATAAAATAAATATCCCAGAAACCCTGTTGTCAATAGGTCCCAAAATCGACTTTTTGCAAACGAACTCCGATTTTAGTGAAATCACCTTATTAATTAGATAATATTTTTTTATATACGTTAAAGTGAGTAGAGTAAAATTGGAGTTTGTATGAGAAAGTTATGATGCTCGGACGTTGAGAATTTGAATATTTAAAAGTTGGATTTCTTGGCATATATACAAGATATTATATTTAACTTATTTTTATATTTTTATATATATTTTTATAAATAATTAGGAAAAGTGTTTGATGAAATATATATATATGAATTAATTAGAATCAATGAAGATTTGGTAACTATTTGTTAAATAGTGAAGGGTGTATAAAGTGTATAATTATTATTTTTTATAGTTTTCTTTCCTTATCTCCCCCTATTTATTTGTTTGTCAACCAATCCATGCTAAATTGGTCTCGAGGTTAGGTTATATAAATTTATCTTTCCATTATATTTATATTATATAAGTCGTATAGTACGTATATACATATCTACAATATGCCTTCTTTTTGTTTTCTTTATTTTTATTCTTTTATTTATTTACATGATTTTGATGAATAAAAGTTCATTTTTATTCATGAATATGGTTTTGATAAAAGATGGAAATTAATGAATATTTACATGTATTTGTTAAGGGTTCTAAGAAAAAATGCAGACAGAATGTTAATGAATCATGGATTCATCAATGGGGCATCGAATTCATGGGTCTGTTTCCTAACAGTCATGGCTTCGAATACATCCTTCTTATCGTAGATTATGTGAGTCGATGGGTAAATGCTATGACGCCCCGCCCTGTCGGCAACCAAAACCGACGAGACAGGAGCGTCGGACCTACGGTCCAAATACGCCCACGATCTATGATACTCAGCAAACCATCCTATGCATATTAGATTAACATTTGAAATATAAATAACAACAGGAGAATAATGTGAAATGGAAATTAAAATGCACCATCCATTTTCATTGATAACCATAATCATCAAGTCCATGTCCACAATTGAGATACATCATATAATGATAATTTTGTAGAAGAAGCTCTCCACATATCTCGCTACAATGTCTCTCGAAAATAACATAATAATGCAGAAGTAAATAAATTACTCTAAGTAGGGCGCACCCTGTCTGATGCAAGTATGACGAAGAAAAGTCTGATCTCCTCCAAAGACCGCTACTGTGACGGCGGCTGTTCAGGTACACCTGTTGGGTTCACACGAGGGTAACGTTATGAGCAATTGCCCAGTAACGAAACACTATAATGACTAATATGGGGGGTAAGAAGAGAATGTATACTCAACTCTATTCAATGGCATACGCATGTATTGTAGATCAGAGAAAAATATGAAGTTATTCTGATTCACTATGGATCACATATCAACTAACTTTTTTTTATTTAATAATCATTAAGCACTACTCCAATGGTCTTGATATTTCTACTAGTTGGTTATGATCCATAATGGTTTGTAATTACAAATTTCAGTATTCGATCATTAACCATCACTTGTATTATTTTAGCACATGCGATTAAGCGACTCGCAGGCCTCCGCTAAGCGGGAACTTGGCATCTATCTTGAGTAAACCCTCAAGATTCTCCTTTTCAATCATAAAAGGAATAGATCAAAACCTCATTCTCCAACTTCAAACCATATCCCGGAACACCTCTCACAATAATAATATTCGAAGTAAAATTCGATGCGGCCACATCTAATTTTAAATCGAATCTTAATATTGTGTATAAATGTGAAACCAAGAATGCCAACCGCATCACCTGCCTACTCCGTCGAGCGACTCCGGATGCTACCGGGCTGCTAGGTGCAACGCGTCACCCAACTCGTCCGTTGGGGTCGCGACCTTCAAGGCATCTCCCCAGGGCCCAAGGGTGCATGCCCAATCCCTTGAGGCACATACTCCACTTACTTGATCACCATTTGAATTAGTATTGGACTAACAATCTTTTTATAATCGGAGACTCGACCTTGCCTCTACCACAATGTCACTATAACATAGTTGTTCATTAAATATATTTTGATCGTGCACTCAAAATCAGACAAGATCAATAAAAATTTATTTGAAGTATTTTTTTTCCATGAAGGGTTCTTTTGTAATAATCCTCCAACGGTGGTAAATTACACATCTTGTGAATCTCTCTTAATGTTGGAGCCTCAATTTAGTCTTTTGTTATAAAAAAATCTTGAGGTAAACTATTCGCTTGCGCAAGGAATGTAGAGGAAATTATCACTGCATTGAAAAGATTTCCTTCCTCTGTGCATTTATACTTGACAACAACGTAAAGTTTATGGAGTTGTTAATTAGAAAAGTTTATGTGCCGAACTCTCTACAGTTCACGCTTCTCCTGTATGTATAAGAAAACTATACATGTTTTATCATTGGATAACACGTGCTATTTGAGATTTATCATCAATTCATGAGATAAAATAAAAAATATAATTGATCTGAGTTAATTAGCATAAATATAGGACACACACACACTTTTTCTTTTCCTATATTACGTGATTGGTTATAATCCTTCAATAGGATTATCATATTTAAGATGAGAAAAAAAACCAGAAACTTACATCCACGTTAGTAAATTAGGATACCCACGTTTCTTGAAATGGTATTAAATGAATAACAAAAAAAATGGATCATTTCACATTCCCTGAGTCAAAATGGTTACCCAGTAAACTCTCATTTTATGAGAATAGGAAATGCATCATAATTGTAATAGGTGGTTAAATGCTAAATAAAAGGAATTTAAAAAAGTGACGTTACCTCTCCATTCTATTATTGTAGTCAATTAGAACATAACGTATGAAATAGTTCGATATCTTTCCATTAGTAATCATCTGCGTAGGCATAAATCTTAATTTAACATTATCATTAAAATTTATAAAATAAAGAACCACCACAGATCTTTGCACGATTAAGCAATTTTATATAATTATAAAATATGTAAGATTCAAAAATCTAATCTTTTCTCCATAGAATTAAAAGGAGAAATAACTTGTGATATACGAGATGCCAAAAAAAAAGAAATTAATTCTTTAATAACAATACAAATCTTATTCATAGATTAACTAATAACTCTAGAATATAGCATACCCTGGGATTCGATTATAGTTGAGGTTGCATGGTATTTTTATTTTAATAGTGTCCCCGCGTAATCAACATGATTCAAGATAATTAGTTAATAAGGACGGATTCTTTAACGAGAAGATATTGGAAACATAATCCATGATATTTGGGTACTACAAGGATCGATGTCTAAATGGTGACTTCCCAGATTCAACAAGATTACAACAACAAGAGACATCTACGACCCTATAAATGATCACACATCATGTTTTGATAAATCATGTAAATCAAACAACATAGAGGGAGGGAAACTTTATTTCAATAACACATAAGACTCTAGAGATGTTCAAGTTATAGGGAAATTACGTGGAAACCAACAGCAAGAGGGGGTATTATCGTTACCTCCGAGGATGTTCCCTCGGGATCTCCTCTCACACAGAATGGTATTTCCGTCGCTCGATCGCAGTGCGGAGGCGTGCACCACGGTGACCTCGAGTTTTCCTACGTGATGGTGGTCGCGGATCTTCGATCGGAGCTCCTTCTCCGATGTCGACGACGGCCTTCCGATGACCAGACTGACCAAGATGGTGGTGCTCCAATGAGAGGGAAGGGTATGGTGGTTAGGGCTTTGGAGAGGGCAACCTATCATAGTATATTTATAGGAGGGGTGTAAATGGATCAAGTTTCGGATCCAATTCGGATCCATATATGGATCTCGACCTTCCATCATAAAACATTGATATCTTGGGCTAGGAATGTCAGAATTTGATGTTCTTGGTCTCGTTGGAAAGATCTCGATGAAATCTACGAAGAGGCATGATTATTTGAATTTTTTGTATGTCTTAAATACTCCAGATTTTTGGAAAACGAAAATACGGGATTTTACATCATAAAAATCTTAAAGGAAGTCTCGTCCTCGAGACGTAGGATTTAACGTATAAGTTTTGAATGTGGTGTAGATTCAGGCATACAAATCTTAAAGAGAACGGAACCCATAAAAATCTTAAATAGGATTGATGTAGGGTTTCGTGAACATACCTTCAAAAAGATAGGGGTATTTCTGTCGCATATCTGCCTCAGGCTCCCAAGTAGCCTCCTCAACATTCTGACTCTGCCACAATACCTTGACTAAAGGGATGTCTTTCCGTCGTAACCTCTTGACTGCCTGGTCTAAATCTGAATGGGTGCCTCAAGAAAAGATAAATTTAGTTCAACCGCGAGATCCTCATAGCTAATCACATGTCGAGGGTCTCGAATATACTTCTGGAGGTTTGACACATGGAATACATCGTGCACGCCTGCCATGTGAGGGGGGAATGCCACTCGGTATGCTACCTTCCCAATGCGAGATAAGATCTCAAAAGGGCCAACGAATCGTGGTGCCAACTTGCCCTTGACACCAAATCTCTGAATACCTTTCATTGGAGATACTTTTAAGAATACAAAGTCTCCGGTATCAAATTCAAGATCACGACATCTCTGATCAGCATAGCTCTTCTGACGGCTCTGTGCAGTCAATAGTTTCTTCCTAGTCGTTTCCACTGCTCTTGTTGTATCCTCGATTATCTAAGTGGAATAAATACCCTTGTCACCCACTTCCTGCCAACACAAGGGAGTAGTGCATTTTCGCCCATACAATGCCTCGAAGGGTGCCATACCAATACTAGCATGGTAGCTGTTGTTATAGGTGAACTCCACTAAAGGAAGGTGATCCTTCCAAGATCCTTGTCACTCAATGGCACATGCTCTGAGTAGGTCTTCAAGGGTCTGAATTGTCCTCTCTGATTGTCCGTCAGTCTGCGGATGATAGGCTGAACTAAGACATAGTTCGGTTTTTAGGGCCTTCATGAATTCTCCCCAATAATGCGATGTAAAACGAGAGTCTCTATCAGATACAACCTCCTTGGGAATCCCATGCAAGCGAATAACATGTTGAATATATAACTTGGCCAGATCTACTGGAGTGCATGTCATGTTTAGGGGAATGAAGTGTGCGGACTTGGTCAACCTGTCCACAATAACCCAAATGGCATCATATCCACCTACTGTACGAGGTAAGGATGTCACGATGTCCATAGAGATACTCTCCCATTTCCACAACGGAATAGGAAGCGACTGTAACAAGCCAGGAGGACGCTTGTTCTCTGCCTTCACCAATTGGCACGTAAGGCATCGACTAACATGTTCTGCAACATCTCTCTTCATCCCCTCCCACTAGAAGTGTTGACGGAGGTCTCTATACATCTTGGTGCTCCCTGGATGGATGGATAATCTAGAACAGTGAGCCTCATCTAGGATGTCTCTCCTTAACTCACCGTCATCAGGAACACAGACACGGTCTCCCTTCTATAAGATGGACTCACAGACTCTGAATCCATCAAACTCCTCCTTCAGACATCGATGGAATAAGTCTTGTAATTTCTGATCTGTTTGCTGACCATGCACAATCCTATCCCATAGTCCACTATACTTGGCAGGTACAGTTACGACGTCTATGGTACTATCAAAGGGGTGCCACTCACTAAGTGTTGCGAGCATATCCCAAGGCTGTAGCCATCCTGCGGTGCCCTCGGTATGTGCTCTTCTACTCAAAGCATCTGCTACTACATTTCCCTTACCCGGATGGTAAGAGATAGTGCAGTCATAATCCTTCAACAGCTCCATCCATCGCCTTTGCCTCATATTCATCTCTCGCTGGTCAAAGATATATTTGAGACTCTTGTGATCTGTAAAAATCTCAAACGTGACCCAATATAAATAGTGACGCCATATCTTCAACGCGAAGACTATAGCTGCCAACTCCAAGTCATGAGTAGGGTAGTTCCGTTCATGATTCTTCAATTGTCGTGATGCATATGCCACGACATGACCACGTTGCATCAACACAGCTCCTAAACCCTCCTTTGATGCATCAGTATACACTGTAAAGTCTAAGGGGCCTGAAGGAAGGGTGAGAATCGGAGCACTGATCAGTCTTTCTTTCAGCATACGAAAGCTCATCTCGCACTTGTCGCTCCAAATGAAAGGAACATCCTTCTATGTTAGACGAGTAAGTGGAAGAGCTAACTGCGAGAAGCCCCTAACAAAACGCCTGTAGTAGCCGGCGAGGCCTAAGAAGCTGCGTATCTCGGTAACTGTCTTGGGCTGCTCCCAGAACATGACTGCCTCTACCTTGGCTGGATCAACCGCCACCCCTGCTCTTGAAATTACATGACCGAGGAAAGCTACTTCGGTAAGCCAAAATTCACACTTGTTGTATTTTGCATACAACTTGTGTTCTCTGAGTGTCTCAAGAATAATATGCAGATGTTGCTCATGCTCATGCTCATCACGTGAGTAGATCAAGATATCATCAATGAACACCACCACAAAACGATCTAAGTATGGACGGAAAATTCTGTTCATCATGTCCATGAACGCAGCAGGTGCGTTCGTGAGTCTAAAAGGCATAACCACAAACTCATAGTGGTCGTATCTGGTGCGAAAAGCAGATTTAAGCACATCCATGTCCTTAATTCTCAATTGATGATAACCCGATCGTAGGTCAATCTTTGAGAATACCGCTGCACCTTGCAACTGATCAAAAAGATCATCTATTCGTGGAAGTGGATAACGGTTCTTCACCGTCCTTTTATTCAATTGCCTGTAGTCGATGCATAAACGCATAGACCCATCCTTCTTCTTTACGAAGAGGACCGGTGCTCCCCAAGGTGATGTACTAGGACGGATAAATACCTTTTCCAACAACTCCTGCAGTTGTACTTTGAGCTCCCTGAGTTCGACCGGTGCCATTCGATATGGAGGTATGGAGATCGGTTGCGTGTCAGGTATCAAAGTAATCTCGAACTCGATCTCCCTCTCTGGCGGTAGTCCAGGTAATTCCTCTGGAAATACATCAGGAAAATCTCGTACAATTTTGACATCTTCAATCATACGATCTTCGGCAGGTAACTCCACAACATAGGCGAGAAAACCTATGCAACCCTGATCGAGTAAGTGTTGGGCCTTCAATGCCGATACATATAAGACCTTACTATCTGAGGCACGTCCATCAAACTGAAAGGTAGGTATGTCTCGGATACGGAACACTACCGTCTTCTCGAAGCAATCAATGCATGCGTGATGTTGCTCGAGCCAATCCATACCTAAGATGACATCAAAATCTTCTAGCTGAATGAGTAAAAGATATGCAGGCATTAGGTGCCTGCCAATCTGCACTGCTACCTTCTCCATAGCTTGTCGCACTATGAATAATTGGCCCCCTGGACCCTTGATGTAGTAAGGAGATGGAACGCAAACTGGTTCTTTATCTAACTTGGATACTAAGCGATGCGCTAGAAAAGAGTGCGTAGCTCCCGAATCAAATAAGGCGTGTAAGGATATACCATGTACTGAAATCATACCTCGCACTACAGCTCCTGAGGCGTGGGCCTGCTCCTGTGTGATTGCATTCAACTGTCCTTGAGGCTGTGGAGGAGTGTTAGAACCTGCAGCACTGAAGGTTGGTCGTGGTGGAGGACGTTGAAAACCTCGACCCCCATGGCGTGAAACTGATCCGTGTGACTGTGCAGAAGAGAAAGTTGGTCGTATATTTGGTGGGTGGCCACCTGAGTTGCTGGCAAGTAAAGGACACTTGGCCTTGAAATGGCCCGGCTGTTGGCAGTGGAAACATCTGCGATCTCCTGGCTGAGAGAAGGAGCCTCCTGAGACAAGGCTAGCACCTCCTGTCTTACGGCTCTGCGAGTGTGTCGAAGAGCGGAAGGAAGTAGTACCACGGCTCGCCAAACCCTGCCCTAAAGTAGGTGTAGGGGCAAATCTGCTAACGGTAGGAGTAGTAGCCACTGGGTGGAAACGACGCTCTCTACGAGCTCTGTAGAAATCTCGACGAGCAGATCTCGCGGGCTGAGGTGGTTGGAAATGTGATGGACTCCCCTGAAGCCGACTCTGGGTTGCCTCCATCTTGGTAGCTTTAGCAGCTACCTCCTTGATGGAAGTGAAATCTAATGCAGATAGCTGGTGTTGCACATCATCATGCAGTCCCCGGATAAACTTCTGTAAATTCTCCTCAGGATAAGCAGTAGTCGCTGGTGAGTGGCGGGAGAGTTCAGTGTAACGAATGAGGTACTCTTGGGCCATCATTGACCCCTGCTTCAGCTCAGCAAATAACCTCCTCTGATCCTCAACCCAGTGATCAGGATAGAACTGACTACGGAACTCATCAAGAAAAATTTCCCATGTTATGAGATCCTCCAGATGTTCCTTGGTGGCGAACCACCAACGCTCAGCATAACCTGCTAGTGAGAACTCCACAAATGTTAGCCAAGACTCTTCAGGAGCATGAATCATCCTCAACACCTTAGATACGTGATCCAACCATAGCTCAGCCTCATCTGGCGTGTTGGTGCCAAAGAATTGTGGCACTTTAGATCTCTGATATGCTGCGTAGGTCGTCTGATGTTTCTGCAGCGTCTCTAGGTCATCTGATCATTCCGGGTCCAGAGACACCGAAGGATGAACACTGCCCTCCTCCTCACGAGAGGGCTGGTACGAGGAATCATCCTGTTGGAGGAGCCTTTGCTCCAATACCTCCTGACGTTGTTGTATACCCTGTACGGCCTGAACTAGCAAAGCCAACTGATGTGCAATATCAGGGTCAACATGAGGCGGCATGATTCCCTGCGAGAATCATTATATTAAAAATTATTTCTATGATTAGAGAGACAATGGACACTTTAAATATGACTTTAATTATTCTCCTTACTAACGACAAGGTCAAAAGACTCTGTCACTATATTTATATTTCAAATAATGTTAACAATTCTAACATGCAAAAGAGAGAATGGAGTATCGGGCTCTGATACCATCTATGACGCCCCGCCCTGTCGGCAACCAAAACCGACGAGACAGGAGCGTCGGACCTACGGTCCGAATACGCCCACGATCTATGATACTCAGCAAACCATCCTATGCATATTAGATTAACATTTGAAATATAAATAACAACAGGAGAATAATGTGAAATGGAAATTAAAATGCACCATCCATTTTCATTGATAACCATAATCATCAAGTCCATGTCCACAATTGAGATACATCATATAATGATAATTTTGTAGAAGAAGCTCTCCACATATCTCGCTACAATGTCTCTCGAAAATAACATAATAATGTAGAAGTAAATAAATTACTCTAAGTAGGGCGCACCCTGTCTGATGCAAGTATGACGAAGAAAAGTCTGATCTCCTCCAAAGACCGCTACTGTGACGGCGGTTGTTCAGGTACACCTGTTGGGTTCACACGAGGGTAACGTTATGAGCAATTGCCCAGTAACGAAACACTATAATGACTAATATGGGGGGTAAGAAGAGAATGTATACTCAACTCTATTCAATGGCATACGCATGTATTGTAGATCAGAGAAAAATATGAAGTTATTCTGATTCACTATGGATCACATATCAACTAACTTTTTTTTATTTAATAATCATTAAGCACTACTCCAATGGTCTTGATATTTCTACTAGTTGGTTATGATCCATAATGGTTTGTAATTACAAATTTCAGTATTCGATCATTAACCATCACTTGTATTATTTTAGCACATGCGAGTAAGCGACTCGCAGGCCTCCGCTAAGCGGGAACTTGGCATCTATCTTGAGTAAACCCTCAAGATTCTCCTTTTCAATCATAAAAGGAATAGATCAAAACCTCATTCTCCAACTTCAAACCATATCCCGGAACACCTCTCACAATAATAATATTCGAAGTAAAATTCGATGCGGCCACATCTAATTTTAAATCGAATCTTAATATTGTGTATAAATGTGAAACCAAGAATGCCAACCGCGTCACCTGCCTACTCCGTCGAGCGACTCCGGATGCTACCGGGCTGCTAGGTGCAACGCGTCACCCAACTCGTCCGTTGGGGTCGCGACCTTCAAGGCATCTCCCCAGGGCCCAAGGGTGCATGCCCAATCCCTTGAGGCACATACTCCACTTACTTGATCACCATTTGAATTAGTATTGGACTAACAATCTTTTTATAATCGGAGACTCGACCTTGCCTCTACCACAATGTCACTATAACATAGTTGTTCATTAAATATATTTTGATCGTGCACTCAAAATCAGACAAGATCAATAAAAATTTATTTGAAGTATTTTTTTTCCATGAAGGGTTCTTTTGTAATAATCCTCCAACGGTGGTAAATTACACATCTTGTGAATCTCTCTTAATGTTGGAGCCTCAATTTAGTCTTTTGTTATAAAAAAATCTTGAGGTAAACTATTCGCTTGCGCAAGGAATGTAGAGGAAATTATCACTGCATTGAAAAGATTTCCTTCCTCTGTGCATTTATACTTGACAACAACGTAAAGTTTATGGAGTTGTTAATTAGAAAAGTTTATGTGCCGAACTCTCTACAGTTCACGCTTCTCCTGTATGTATAAGAAAACTATACATGTTTTATCATTGGATAACACGTGCTATTTGTGATTTATCATCAATTCATGAGATAAAATAAAAAATATAATTGATCTGAGTTAATTAGCATAAATATAGGACACACACAAACTTTTTCTTTTCCTATATTACATGATTGGTTATAATCCTTCAATAGGATTATCATATTTAAGATGAGAAAAAAAACCAGAAACTTACATCCACGTTAGTAAATTAGGATACCCACGTTTCTTGAAATGGTATTAAATGAATAACAAAAAAAATGGATCATTTCACATTCCCTGAGTCAAAATGGTTACCCAGTAAACTCTCATTTTATGAGAATAGGAAATGCATCATAATTGTAATAGGTGGTTAAATGCTAAATAAAAGGAATTTAAAAAAGTGACGTTACATCTCCATTCTATTATTGTAGTCAATTAGAACATAACGTATGAAATAGTTCGATATCTTTCCATTAGTAATCATCTGCGTAGGCATAAATCTTAATTTAACATTATCATTAAAATTTATAAAATAAAGTACCACCACAGATCTTTGCACGATTAAGCAATTTTATATAATTATAAAATATGTAAGATTCAAAAATCTAATCTTTTCTCCATAGAATTAAAAGGAGAAATAACTTGTGATATACGAGATGCCAAAAAAAAGAAATTAGTTCTTTAATAACAATACAAATCTTATTCATAGATTAACTAATAACTCTAGAATATAGCATACCCTGGGATCCGATTATAGTTGAGGTTGCATGGTATTTTTATTTTAATAGTGTCCCCGCGTAATCGACATGATTCAAGATAATTAGTTAATAAGGACGGATTCTTTAACGAGAAGATATTGGAAACATAATCCATGATATTTGGGTACTACAAGGATCGATGTCTAAATGGTGACTTCCCAGATTCAACAAGATTACAACAACAAGAGACATCTACGACCCTATAAATGATCACACATCATGTTTTGATAAATCATGTAAATCAAACAACAAAGAGGGAGGGAAACTTTATTTCAATAACACATAAGACTCTAGAGATGTTCAAGTTATAGGGAAATTACGTGGAAACCAACAGCAAGAGGGGGTATTATCGTTACCTCCGAGGATGTTCCCTCGGGATCTCCTCTCACACGGAATGGTATTTCCGTCGCTCGATCGCAGTGCGGAGGCGTGCACCACGGTGACCTCGTGTTTTCCTACGTGATGGTGGTCGCGGATCTTCGATCGGAGCTCCTTCTCCGATGTCGACGACGGCCTTCCGATGACCAGACTGACCAAGATGGTGGTGCTCCAATGAGAGGGAAGGGTATGGTGGTTAGGACTTTGGAGAGGGCAACCAATCATAGTATATTTATAGAAGGAGGGGTGTAAATGGATCAAAGTTTCGGATCCAATTCGGATCCATATATGGATCTCGACCTTCCATCGTAAAACATTGATATCTTGGGCTAGGAATGTCAGAATTTGATGTTCTTGGGCTCGTTGGAAAGATCTCGACGAAATCTACGAAGAGGCATGATTATTTGAATTTTTTGGATGTCTTAAATACTCCAGATTTTTGGAAAACGAAAATACGGGATTTTACAAATGCCATTCTAGGTCGAGCCGCATATAATAGAACAGTTTGCATATTCTTGAATGATAACATCATTTCGCGTTTCATAAATCCATAGATCATGATTTCATATAGAGGCAGCCATTTAATCAATAAAGAGGTGAAGAAACTAACTAAGGAGTACGACATCAATCATCGAGTCATTTCAAATTATCATTCATGGATAAATCACTTGGTTGAATTATCTAATAAAGAAACCAAGATGATATTGCAGAAATTGGTGAGGCCTAACAGAAAGAATTGGTCACAACACTTGGATGCAATTCCTTGGACATCATACAGAATGGCCTGCAAGTCTAACTTGGGCATGTCACCCAATTGCCTTATAAACAGAAAGCCATGCCATCTGCCTGTGGAACTAATACATAAATCACTTTGGGCAGTGAACATCTACAACCTCGACTCACAGAAATGTGGTCAGTATAGGAAACTAGATCTTAACAGACTCCTAGAATTCAGAGATTATTCCTATGACAACAACTTAATATACAAAGAGAAGGCCAAAAGCTAGCACAACAAGCACATCGGATGAAAGACCTTCAAACCTGAATAGAAAGTGCAATTGTTTGACGTGAAATTGAAGATTTTCCCAAGAAAATTGAAGAGCAAATGGATAGGGCCATATAGATTCAGGACCGTGCGTGATAATGGGAGTGTACTCATATTAGAATTATCAGCAGATGCACAACCCTTCATAGTCAACAGTCAGTTGTCGAAGTCATACTTAGAGTATTGTCGACTCTGTACAAGTGATTTTTGATGATGAGTTCACCACTACAATAGCTTTAGTGGAAACAGACAATGCTCCTATAAATATCTTTGATTAGATTAGATTTTCTTCTTTTCTTCTTTTTGTTTTCATTCTTATAATTCTATGTTTGATTAGATTAGATTTTCTTCTTTTCTTCTTTTTATTTTCATTCTTATTATTCTTTCTTTCGTGTTTTCCGCATCCCATTCATTAGTGCTATACTTAGGATATGTTTCATCCTAAGTAAAGCGGGGTGAGTGCCCTCGGGTTATTCATTATTCTTTCTTTCGATTGTTCCCCAATGTTTGACATTTTGTCTATACTTAGGTATATTTTACCCTAAGTATGGGGGGGCAAGATGAGACCATTGATTTTGTAAATTCTGATTGGATCATCCCCATTTTGTGTACAACATAATATACTTAGGATTAATTGATCCTAATTATTGGGGGGTGACCGACTTCATTCTTTACTTTAGTCGTTGTAGTATAGACTTTCTTATACTCAGCACGAGTTATGTCTTCCTTTATTCTCTCCGACCTATGAGCACATAGCTCAAGCAAAGTATAGGGGGGTCGTATATACATTATATATACTTTAACCATGACTCGTTCTTGCGTATTTTCAATAATATGTCATACCGTACAATTAATCAATTGTAAAGAATACATGGTAAATATATGTAAAAAAATTCAAATATTATTTAAAAATGAGTAATGAATAGGATAAAAAATGTTTTGCAAAATGTTTGAAAAATGGTTGGAAAATTCTTTGAAAAACCTTTTGAAACTGTTTTGAAAATATTTTGTAAAATAATTTCAAACCTTTGTAGAAAATGTTTTTTGCAAAAAGTTCTTTTATTTGTTTGAGAAATATATTTGAAAATCTATTTGCTAACTATTTGGAAAAAGGTTGCAAAAAGTTCAATACCCTAGTTCTTATAAATGAAGACACACTATTGTGTAAATATCTACACATAATTATATCACTAACTTTTATATTTTAAAAATTGCTAAAAATTTGCAGAATTCAAAACACATAAAAAATTGCACAATGTTTTCAAAATTGCATAAAAATTTGCAAAACTTTTTTAAAATTCCATAAAAAGTTTAAAATCAAAAAATTGTTTCATAAAAGTATTTTCGTGCATGGTATATAGCATCTGCATTTTTCAAACTAATCACAACAATTAAACAAGTCAATGTAAAGTCTAAAGATTGGAGTTGGTATAAACATTAATACCCTTAATTTCAGAGGAACCCAATGAGGACTGGAACAGGGATACTTTAGGTCACCTTGACTTAATTCTTTAGGTTCCATGAGACTATGTCCATAAGTTGATTCAATATGTCTAACTAGAACCCTTCATATCATCCGTCTAACTCTTGAGACAATGACTTGACTGGAAACCTCACACTTAACACTTAGCTCAACCCAGATGGACTGCTGAAAAATCTTTGAGTCTAAATTGGGACGATGTTTGACCCTTCGTCAAGGGCGGCTCAAGAACCATTCTTGGAGATCGCCGAAAATGCTACTCTAACCCTCTTCTTTTCGTAACAATGATATCTAAAGATTGGAGACTAGATTGAAACAATGCTTTGGATGAGGTATGGTCTACTAGCGCAACTTTTTCCAAGACCCCAAAATATTGGGTGGACTCAAAAGGTTCCATATCCACTGAGGCACAAACAAGAATGTAGAGCAATGCAAAAGTAGAGAAAATATCCAAATAAGAAGACTATACCGAAAATTCCACGAAAAATTGAGCTTCATAAAAAGCTTTCTTCTTGGTGAAGACCCGGTTACTTTGGCCGAGCTTCACAATGGAATGAACGCTACATTAGTCCATTTCTACTCCTTTTCCCACTTCTTCTAGCCTCTCCCCTTTCGATTGTAAAGACTGGTGGTATCTGACCTTGGAAGGAAATATCTATCTCCATGATAATGAGTTATCATAGGAGCAAACTCTTTCATGCTTCAATAGTTTGTCTGAGAAGAGCCAAAATTCACACATAATTTTAAGGATAGCAAGAGTGTATGAATGTGATGATGATTCTTACTAGACTGTGAATGGAACTAGATAATAGGATTATGAAACCTAAGTATTGTTGTGTCACACTTCCTAACCCTAATGATGTTTCGAACAAACCAAGAATCCAAATGTCTTAACTAAGCTCCACACTATTATTTTCTTAGTACAAGTTTAAAAATCAAAAATTATTTCAGGTTCTCTCCTTTTCTTTTCTTTATTTCATGTGTCTACACTTATTGCAAAAGTGTTTGCTTGGGACTAGTAAAGGCAAGTATGGGATGTCATGAATCTCCATTTCATCACCTTTTTTCTTTCATTTTTGGCATTAAATACCTATCTAAATGCATGTACACATCATTTATTTGTGAAAATAAACACTCAATAATTCACAAATAATACCGTATTAAATTATTGTACATAATATAGTATTTGTGTTGAAATAAAGAAAATAAGGAAAAAAAAAAGAAAAATAGTAGATGTCAAAGACATTGAGTGATACTAGCCCCCAAGACCCAATCATCATGATGACTTGATCGACAAGGAATAAAGTAGGGGAAATAGAGCAGCCAATTGTACAGAAAATATTCTCAAAAACCATAATACTATATGCCAATAATTATGATTTGGGACCTATTTTATTTTATTATTTTTATAAATCAAATCAATAAACTTTTAGCAATAATTTTGTACATAAAAATATAAAGAAAACCAGAATTTATTTCACGAAAAAAATTCAAATTGTGCCCGAGACACACAAAATAAGAAGGCTGCAAAGAAAACTTTGCAGATCTATACCTTCTCCAGACATATTCAAGATTGATCAAACTCACATTTATTGTTCATAGAATAAAATTAGATATTTAAGGAGGTGATTTTTTTCAATTTGAAGTTAAGATGCAAAAGATAGGTTTTGGTCTCTCATCGTGCAATATATTTGTATATAATATTAGTTATATCTATTCTGTATGTTTTTTACTTTCTTATACTTTTATAAATTTGTAAATATTATTTGAAATACATGTACATAATAAATTAAAGATAAAATTAAAATAAAATCATTAAAATAAATTAAAATAAATAAGCTACTTTAATATATAAATGAATTTACTTATATATATAATATCCAAACATATTTATTTAAGTACATAAATAACCTCCTAAAAATGTAATAAAAATACCCAAATTTGTATTTAAATAACTTATAAATATATCAAATACATGTCAATAATAATAAAATATAAAAAAATTAATATAATTCATGTATATTTACATATGTATATATATATATATATGTAAATATTAACATATTACAAACAACCTTGTAAAAATAAATGGAAATTTATAATTAAATACTACATAACATTACACAATTTTAATGTTTTGACTAAAAATTAAGTAAATAGTTTTAGATTTTTAATTGATTTTACAAAGCAATTTTCCCATTCTTTTTCCTATGGTCTACGTTGACTAACTGGATGCGAGGATCGTTAGCCCCTAGTCAATTGTCCTTGAACCCACCTCCTTCCTTGCTAGAACCTTTGACACCCCAACTTCTCCAACTTTCTATGCCTTCCCATCTCCTCCATATCCATCGCGCAACCCACCATATTATAGCTTGTTCATCCATCTCCTACGCCCATACCAGAATCCCCACCAACCACCCTTGATATACCCAACATCCCTTTGCCTTTTCCATCGGAAGCCATGCCTATAAAATCCCCTCTCCAGTCAACTTTTTATTTTTAATCTCTCTTTAGCCATTGTAACCCATGTTGGAAGCCCCCGTCGAGTTCCTGGTGATGGCAGGTTGCACTCTGGACCTTCGTGGCATGTATAAAGTGGTGGAGGGTCAGAACCAAGGCCAGTCGAGCTTCGTCTGCGGTGACCTCTCCTGCTCTGAGCTCCCAAGCCCGTCGAGTTGCTAGGTAATATTACTTACATTGCATTTTCTTCCAATAGGCTAGATTTAGGTTTTTTTCTTTATTTGATTGCACATGTATTTTCATTTTAAAAATCAAATCGTCGGAGCACTAGGCTCCAACACCCAAACCCACTGTGTACCATTTGTGTTATGACTCCCTTTTGCCCTCATTCTCTTCCCCATTGAATTATCCATATTTACCCTTTGTTTCCCCCTTGATTCCCACATGGAATCAGGTCGTAGGACTCCACCTCTGTCACCTTCGCCAAAGTCCCTTCGCACCATAACTCTCAAGCGTACCCAGCTTCACTAAAGGGTCGAGCACGTCCAGTTCGAACCTCTTAACCTTTTGGTGCAGGTCCGCGAACAAGAATAACACCTAGAGCTCCAGGACATCGTTACAACATGAGATTCAGGCGATATCACCTCCTTTGCTCCCCATATGAGCCCGGGCACAAATGAATGACCCTGCTAATCCGCAAGACCCCAGGAAGAGGAGAAGTTTCTCATTTGAGGAGGAGGTAGAGGGCGGAAATGCCCAGAATCAGTGAATTAAACACGTCGGTGACGATTTCTTACCTAGTTCTTCCATCCATCCTCTCTGTCGTTCGATCAGAGGTGCAACCCAGATCTAATCTAGGCCGTTGAGATTAACTGAAGCGAAGCCCCTACTGAATCATCAAATTTGCCATGTGGACTGTTCTCCACCTTCCGATTGCTCACATTTAAAGGGATAATTTATTAAGTAATAGCCTGGCTTTTTATAGTTTTAATATTCAGTCCTATAAATATTTATTTATTTTTAAAAAGTTGTGTGAAATTTGCAAGTGGGCCATGGATGTTATTGAAAATTACAAAAAGGTCCGTCGCTAGGTCAACTCACGTGGCGCTACACATGAGTTTGCATTTGGATCCAAACCCCCCCCCCCACCCCACCCCATGTTTGGTTATTTAGGTTTAGTATTAAAATTTGTAATATAAGTTCAAACTTTTAGGGTATTTGCATGAAACCCACTATCTTTTATTTGTATATTATTTATATCCCTGCCAGACATGTATAAATTATTTTGTGCATTTTATTTTGGATTAAATAGTTCCTTTGCTCCATAAATCATTCAAAAAATGTTGGATGTGCTCTAAATGATGCATTAACATGCCCATATTTTTATTTGAAATTCATTTCATTTTCAATTTATTATAAATTATTTTGGTGATATTTATTCATATTTAGAGATAAAAAAGTAACAAAATTGGAAAAATACTTTTAAAAATTCAAAAAAAATAGATAGTCCATATTACTATATAATATATCTAGAGAAAAAATCACAAATTCAAAAGAAAACATTAAAAATAAAAAAATTCTCCTAACTCTATAAAACATAGAAAATATGTTCAATGACACAAATAAGAGTTTTTGTTCTATATTTATATATATATATATGTATTACTCCATATTAAAATATTTTTTAGGAATTTTAAACTATTTATCTATTTTTAAGACCTTAAAACATTCATCCTATTTAATTACTCCATGTTTTCAAGTATTTTGGACATTACAATTACCTAAAAATTAGCCAAAATGCCTAGAAAAATAACAAAAATAGAGAAAAATATAAAAAAGATAAAAACAATTTATTTTGTAATTTTAGAATATTATTAGCTATATTTATAAATATAAAACCATATACAGCTTATATATACATATATATAATTATATACTTATTAATACAACTGTTATTATTATTACTTACAAATATTTTTAATAC
This sequence comes from Ottelia alismoides, assembly GCA_037367405.1. Taxonomy (NCBI): domain Eukaryota; kingdom Viridiplantae; phylum Streptophyta; class Magnoliopsida; order Alismatales; family Hydrocharitaceae; genus Ottelia; species Ottelia alismoides. Next base: position 1,572,553 of record JAZKJV010004510.1, read on the forward strand.
CTTTAAAAAAATTTTGTTCCCGATTATGTTTTCTTAATTTTTTAAATATGTGTATATTATATTACTTATTACATATTGAAAATAAAATTCAGAAAAAATAAAAAGAAAATTTATATTAAAAAATTAAATATATATATAAAGGTAAATACTATTACAAACCCAAAAAAATTAAACCTTAAAAACACAGAAAAAATTGTTGTTATTTATTCTTTTTAAACAATAATTATTTTCCTATCCTCGTAGCTTTCCATGATTCGACACCCATAATACTTGTATAGTATACACTGTTTATCTGGGTTATAATAAATTTTACCATGCTTCATATTGCATTGATTTATATCACTACTTGTGGGTTAATTGTTGACTTGATTCAGGTCTTCGTGACTGGTTACATCAGCGAATATGCTCTTGCCTTATGAAATCACATGACTGCTCTTTGGATTATTGGTTAATCAAGGCTACGCCCTGATTGGGCCACGTCAGGCACTAAAAAATAAAACAAAAATAAAAGTGGAAATAAACTAAAATAAAATAGCAAATGGTTTTATTGAATTTTTCTTAAAACATCAAAGTTGCTTCTTATTTATGTATCATTTTTAGATGATTCTTATTTTTTATCGACTTATTTATCATATATTAATTTTTACAAGTATAATTATAGGTATGAATACGTATATATAATGTATTGTACTTTTATTTTTTATTTTATATTTTATTATTTTATGTACATTACTTATATTTTAATTATATATTTGATTATATGTATTTAGATACTTTTATTTTATTTTTCTGAGCTTATATGTACAACTAATTAAATATGAGTATGTATGATATAGGTATAATATACCTATATAATTTAGTATATTATTATTTTTTAATGAATTTTTAATAGTTTCTTTCTATGTTTATATTTATAAATGTTTAAATTATTATTTCCAAGTTGTTAAAAATATAAAAAGAGTGACAATATAAACAATGAATTAAATGAATAAAACTATATACGTATATAATAAAATGGGATCCCAAAAGTCATCTTTTGTATCTTAACTCTAATTTTAATGAATCATCTTTATTAAGTAGATAATTTAATGTAGAGTATAAGAAAGGTGAGTTTGGTCAATTTTGAGTTCATATGGAAAAGATGTGGATTTTTGAAGTTTTATTTGCGTCTTTTTTTATCTGTGTCCCAATCACACTGTGCATTATTCTTACTTGCAATTACTTTTGTATTTTTATGTATTATTATGTTCATGTTTTGTGTTGAAAATATTTAAAATTGTAGTGTGTAAGAATATGCATAAATTAGTGTAAATTTCAGTTATATGCAATATATTGGTCACCTAGGGTTTCTAGGTGACAGTGTTATTTTGTTTGTATTTATAGGTCATTATCTCCTACTAATTTATTCCTCGTTGAACAAGTCAATATTGACTTAGCCTCGAGGTTTAGGGCCGGTTAGTATTTACAATCCTTCTTTTATTTTTCTTCATTTTTCTTTATTTTTTTATTTGTAGTTAAATAAATATATTTAAATACTATTAACAGATAAAATTTATAAAGTTATTTTTTAAAAGATAGCTATATTTACATAAAAGTTATCTATATTTACATGCATTTAGTTAGAATTTTAAATACAAAATAAAGGTATAAAGGTACAAGAATGGGTATTCATCAACGACATAGGTGTCGATATGAAGGGGGCATTGAAGTAGATGGAGGTTGCCAACGTAAAGGAGAACAATCACTAACATTGTAGAACATCACCGTTGAACCTATGTGATCAATCCACGATGCATCGCCTTTATTCTTTTATTTAAGCTTCATTTCCTTAGTGAAACACTTGTAAATACCCACTAATTTCATGAAATTACCATTTTGCATGCATCTGTTAAATATGCATTTTTAACATTTTTATATTTGAAATAAAAGAATAAAGAAGAAAAGAAAAAGAACAGAAAAATAAAGGATGTGTTTATTGAATAAATGCAGTCTGATCCGAACCCCGAGAGAAGGTCAAGACTTCACCTAATCGGCTAGGACTAAAGTAGGGGGAGATAGGACCTTTAATCCAGAATTCAAAAAAATAATTTGTAAATATTTTTCCATGTATATTTGTATAGAACTTTCACTATTTTATTTGTATGTAATTTGACCTCAAATCAAATATTTTTATAAACAAAAGTTGTAAATAAATATGTGTTGTAAATAATAAAAATAATTGCAAAATAAAACAATGTACATATTGCAAATAATCACACTCAGGAAAAACCGTAAAGCGATAATTGAACAATCAATTCTAGCTCCATACAGACTCAAATTGAATCAAACTCATTTCTATTATACTCTAAATTAAATTATCTTTCAAATGGCTATCTTAATTGTTTGAGTTACGGTTAAAAAGTCAGTTTTCTGTGATATTTTGTGCAGTTTTACCACTTACATATTTGTATATTTATTCATATTTATTTTTATACATAGTAAAATAATTGAAAATATTATTTTCATTAAAAATAAAATTAAAATTATATATAATAAAATTAAAAAAATATTATTTAAAAATAATTTCCTTATTTGTACATATGTATATTATAGTATATGTATATAATATTTGTATACAACTGATATCATTATATAAAAACCACTAGAAAAGTTAAATATCTAACATTAATTAATTAATTTAATTTAATTACGAAATTTGTATTTAGATTTAATTTGTTATTTCATTATTTGATTTAAAAACATGCCTTGTATATAAGATATTATTTTATACCATTAATAGCCACCATTAAGGTGGCTAGTTAATTTCTTTAAATTAACTATTTTATTTAATTTATTTAATTCTGAATTACATAATTAATTAATGAATTTAATTATTTATTTAAGTAATTTATTTATTTAACCAATAAAAACCTTCCTTATTTGTAGATACTTTCCATTTTGATTTTCATCTTCCTTTTAGTGGGCTCCTCCTCCTTCGTTATTCCTTGATCAATCTTTGGTGGAGAGGAGCCCGATCTTCAAGAGCCATCTTGCTGAAAAAGGGTGCCCAGCCTTTGAGCCGTCTGGTGACAGCGGTTCGGCCTTCATCGAGGCCATCACGACGTATCCAATCCCAAGGTGAGATCCATTTTCTTTTCCGTCATTTTTCCTAGACAAATCTTAGATTTAGTCTTTGTGTGAATATCATGATAAAAATATAGATCCTAAAACCAAAAAAATCCACCACACATTTTTCGATCCGACACTAATTTTTCATTTCATTTTCCAATCCTCACATTTCTTATTCTACCTCGCATAACCTTTCACATCTGACCATCTTCGGATCTGTCTTCCATATAGCAAGATCTGCATCATTCACACCACCTATTTTGTTTGTAAATAAATAAAAAATCCACGTAGTTGTTTTTATTCCTAACACTTGTTTTGTTGGGAAATCAAAATAATAAAAACTAATAAAAAAATGAAAAATTTATGTTTCCCTGTTTACAATTTCTTTAAATAAATAAAAAATTATTACTTCTGTTTTTAGTTTACAAAAATAAAAAAAATAATAAAGAAAGAAAAAAATTATTTACAGTTCTCCCCCGCACACCTGGAGCTGCACCGTTCGCCACCTCCGTCGTTGCCCTGCGGCGTAGACGCTCCAGCGTGTGGCCCTTCTCCAAAGAACCGGCGCGCCTCCCCGTGTAGAATCCTCATGCAACGTCAGCCCTTCCACGGTCGAAGCACTCCTCCAGCCGCCTCCAGAGCACAGTACCTCCGCATGCGGCGCCTCCGGCCTCCTCCAATGCAGTGGCTCGCAACACCAGGCCGTGGCCCCCTTGTTCTCCATCACGATCGCAGACGCCCTCCACGGCCCCTACGCCTAGCACATCGTCGCCCATAATCCATAAGCTCTGCCCTTTGCATGCTGGTTGTCCCTCGTCACCCTCCGCCACGTACCGTCGCGTCCTCCATGACGTGCTCTGGCGGTGCCGCCTCGCGCTGACCCACCGCCGATTCAGAGGAAGAAGAAGGCAGCACCATCGGCCCCCTCCCATCTTATGGCAAAGAAACGAAGGTTCATGAACCCTAGGGTTGGATTTTTGAAATAAAAAAATTCTTGGAAACATAACAAAGATGATGCACCAAAGGCACCCTAGGGTCTTTCATTTTTGGGGGTAGGAATGAAGAGATGGCATTGGATGATGCTAGTGCTCGATAGCCATTCCTAGTGCTTGCAGAACGATCTCGGTATTAGAATTTGAACCAGTCCATCGCATACGCGTCAAGTCTAGAAAAAAGAGATAATCAGGTAGATAAATATAGATGAGACCCATGACTATATATCTAACACTCTGACTTTTCTTTTCGGGGATATTTGAGTATTAGACAATGTATGCTAATTTCTGCTGATGTTGGGGTAGTTGTGAGAATTCAGTAAATGAACGAAAGATAGACTAATCATTCCCAATCTGATAAGAAATCTTGAACTGTCTATTTCTCGGTCAGAGTAACCAAGGCTATCTTGAGTTCTCAACTGACTTGTCAAGGAAAAGTCACGTTTTCGTCACTGCCTAGCGCTCTTGTCTGGCGGCTTCTTCCCTACTCCTCCTTTCTTCTTATACCTTTCCTCTTTCTTAAAAGGAGTCGAATTCCTCTGTTTTCCTGTAAAAGAATCTACCAATCAATAATCCATTTGTGAAAGTTGTTTATGCGTCGACTTTCTTTCTTCGGGCCCTATAGATAGAGCAGTTGCCCCCACTAAGCGGAGGTCCTATGAGCATTATAGCATAGGTAAAAGGAAACAAGGAGGCAAGCCCCGCCATCTTCCGCATATCTTGCTCATCCGACATGGCATGAATCACTGAACCAACACTCAGGAATAGGGAGGCTTTGAAAAAGGTGTAATTCATTAAGTGAAAGACTCCCACCGAATATTCTGAGATGCAAAACTCTTTTTTTAACTAGTTTTTGATAATCGCGATAGTTTTTTTATCTCTATTTGCATTTTTGATGGGGCAGGGAAGGCAACTAGATATTTGGGGCAGTCTCGCACCCGAGACCTAGCCCTGCGAGACTCGGAGAGTTCCTAATATATAGTAAAAAGCTGGGGGAGTCTCGCTACTGATATATATTTTCTATATTTAGTTAAAGGTGTGGGGCGCGTCGAAAAAGCGGATGAGTTTGTTATTGAATATTTGACTGAATCTCTCATGGTCTAATTCCACGACGGAGAGTCGGCGTGGCGTCAAGTGCAGATTGGGGGAGTACAGAGAAATCCCCGTTCAGGGATATTCCGATTAGTCACATTCACTTTTCTCCAAGACAAGGACTTCTCTCAGGATTCTCGGGTTGTGAACTTTCGTTGAGAATGAATGCAAGAGAGGGCAGCATTATATTATAGGGGGTAGACAAGCAATATCTGATGAAAGGTGGATCAACCAGGCTAAGGCAGACCATCTTCTTAGCTGGGGTTGACTGATTGAACTTCTTCCGATGATGTGTAAATGTAGACTCAGTCTGATCCTCCGACGAACTCTAGACTCCTCACTCCCTTCCCTCATCTACACTGTGTCGTGTCAGATATTCAAGTGATCTTTTACAGCAGTTTGTCTGTAACTGCAGTCTTCGACTTATTCTCTCTTATTGTATTCTTTCCTCCGTCATGTGTGGCTAAGCCTTTAGGGATGTCGAGACTTTCCCATTCTCGATGAAAGATGGCCACCGAGTCCCTACTTAGCCGCTTCTTAGAGTCTGACCCCCCATCATGACGATGACTTATGCAATGCCTTTCCAAGGTGCAAGACGTGGGGGAAGGAAAGCATGAGAAAACCTAGGGTCGTCGTTTACAAGTGTCCACTCGCCCCTGGAAGTTGTCAAATTTGCAAAAAGCCTCTACTCCAAAGCAAGTCACGTGCATCGCACCCTCCCAATATGTAATTTGCATCTTCTGTCTGCACTTATATTATTATTATATTTTAGGCAGAAACTTTGAATAATTGCACTTGAGTCCGTGTAGTCCATAGCTTTAATTTTTTTGTTATTTTCATTAAAATAAATTCTTTTCATAGTCAATAAATTTTCAAAAAATCATGTTATGTTCCTTCTGAAATGTTATTCATTGTGTAAAGTTTTCATCGCATTTTGTTGCTATTTGATATTTAAAAAATTCAAAGATAGTGTCTTTTTCTCTAACTTGAATTAAAAAAATCATAAAAATTCAAAAATTTTCCTAAAAATTCCAAAAAAAATGTAGGTGTATTTTACTGTCTTTTAATTTCTATCCAATTTTCGTGCATTAGACGATTCTAAAACCCCAAAAAATTGTAGAAAAACCAAAAATCTTAAAAATGTAGAAAATTGTACAAAAAAGTAAAAATTCTGATTTCAGACTCTATTTATAGATATTTAATTGTACTTTAGCATAAAAATAAGTTACAAGAGTTTTGGACACTAAATTAATTTTAAGTTGCAAAATACTCTTGGTTATGCATTACTTACATTTATTTCCACTTTTTGATTTTTATAAAATCACAAAAACATTGGAAAAATTTAAAAAATTCACCAAAAACATTTTAAAATCAGCAAAAGCAAAAAATATATTTTCTGCAATTTTCTGAGCATTTTTTGATATTCTGAAAAATACAAAAAAGTATGATGTGCGTATTTTTATCCCTTTGTGCATATTGTTCCTAATTTGAAAATAAAAAAAATTGAAAAAACAAAACCACTAAAAATTGTATTTTCGAAATTTGACCATTAAGTTTTTAAATCTTGCTCGCTGTGTTCGACCCTGGTCGCTATACCAGGTAAATTGAATAGCGAAAACCACTTACATTTCATTGCTTGATTTTTCTCTTAAGTGGTCCATACATCTTTTTCTCGTTGATCACACTTGGTGATTCGGATCACAACGATCCTTGATTATTACATACTTAACCCTAGTTGTCAAGCGTGTCATCAGAATGGCGTCGTTGCCGGGGAGCACATCTTAGTAGTCATTTTTCTATCATTTTTTTCAGCTTTTTATCTCTGTATAATATAACAGTTTCCTAACCTGTCTTTGATTTGCATTTGGTGTGAGGTACCGCCAGACTCCGACTCGAACTTCTTTTTGAGGACCCGTACAGGAGGAAGAGCAGGAAAGGATAGAAGACCGTTATTTTATTTTAGAGAACATTTAGACTGTATTGTAATAATTAGACCTTGGACATTTGGACACTTGTATTTGAGATCTGTTTCGCCAAGTTCCGATGCACTTGGGGGTCCTCACTGTTGTTTTCGTGTTTTTTTGATTTCACCGCCTTACTATCTATTTGATTCTCACAGATTTGGCCCTTAGACTTAGGATTTTTGTTGATTGTGACATAATTAGCAAAGGCCCAACACCTAATTGCTTGCCTGTACCTATAGAACGTAATTAGACCTAGCTAAAAATAAACTAAAAAGGTTAATCGATTGAGAGGTCATGGACCGCTAGAGGTCGTATACAGTGCTGGAAGAATCCGTTGTGGCAGACACCGATCGACATCTGAGATCGGACTCAGGCCTCTCTCTCTGATTAGTTAGCTCTTTGTTATTCACGATCAATAGAAGTTGCTTATTTAAAGTCGATTTCCTCATGCATCATATAGCTAGTTTCTTTTCAGTATTTAATTTTATGTGCTGATCATATTGCATGTAGAGTGCTGGAGCAAGGTACGCATTTCTATCTCTGCATGCATCATTGTGTTTGATCATGCATCGGCTTTTTCAACTTCCTCCCCCTTGTTTTTAGACTCAAAATAATCAAAGGAAATCGAAAAATTCATTAGGCTTTGTTTGTTTTTGAAAACAAATCTAAAAAAAAGTGAAAGCAATAAAATTTGGGACTGATAATGCAAACTTGACCCTAAGACCCACCTTATCTAAAAATATATGTTTTGGGGAGAGTCACTCCCTCATTGTTTGCTTTGCTTGAGCGAGAGAGTGACCCGCACACTAGTCTAGAGCCACACCGAACTCTCGTTAGACTACTAGTTTCAAGGTTAGTCATTCTCCAGTGAGGATCTCTCTGGTAACCAGTAAAGCAGACCGTGACGTCCTTAACAAAGCGAGTTGATCGGGTAGCCGGTAAACAGTCCGCAACTTCTACTGGCTGGGAAAGATCTAGCATTGGGATTGGGCCGGTCTCCTAGGAGCTTCGGGTTCCTAACAGCTCGCTTAATCGCTCTACAAGATTTATTTATCATCTAAAATAAAATTGAAAAGATAAATAACCGATACTTTATGGTCTTCAGCTCGTGTTGAGTAGGTGAATTGGAGGTTTGACTTCTGATCTTGTTTGCATCTAGATCTCATCCGCATTACTCACACATCACGATGATGGGCAAGAGATCCCTTAGGCTGCCTCTGGCAGCACCACTCTCGAGCACTCCTCCCCACTCATCTAGGGTGGCTTTGGGGAGCTTAGACCTGATCTCCGAACCTGATTTCGTTAACACCATGTCCCCCCTCGACCGCCCTTCTTCTACCATTCTTGACATGCCCGAGCAGAGGCCAACACAGATTTATGTTCACTTGACAGCACCTAAGTCGGGGTTTTTATCCTTTACATAGACCCGCAAGATGGCCAGAAGTGATGAACGCACTGATGGGAAGCCCTAGGGTTCCACTTACATTCTTGATTAGGGCCCCATCAACAACACAATTCTACCCTCTTTAGAGATGATGCAGAGACAGATCAGAGATCAGGGAGCATTTATGGCCTAGGTGCACCGAGAGATAGCACAGATGTGAGCCGACAGAGGAGAGACTCACCGAGCAGGCGATGGAGAGATTCCAGAGTTTGGAGGAGGAGTAGACAGACACCCGGAGGATTAGCCGGAGCTACCTAGACAGCCACGACCAATGAGGCAGTTGCACAACCCCGGTGCAACTCCCACTCATCGATGGATTCAGCTCCTTGAGATTCTGGTCAATTTCAAGCTCCCCCCCCCAGACCATTCAGCTTTTGCCCAAGTTCCATGGGCTAGCCACCGAAGAGCCACATCTTCACCTGTAGGAGTTCGAGATGATCTACAGCATGATCCACGACAGATTCGTGGACAAGGATACTATCAAGATGATAGCATTCCCTTTCTCCCTGGCCGATAGAGCAGCCTATTGCCTGAAGCATTTGGGGAGATATGTTACCACTTGGGAGCAGCTTCGGATTGAGTACTTTAATAAGTACTATCCACTCGGCCGCAGCAAAGCAGCGAGATCTCTGATTAACAATTTCACCATGATCCCCAACAAGCAGTTTAATGAGGCGTGGGTTTAATTCTGTGAGCTCATTCACTGGTGTCCACATCACGACATATCCAAGCCCAATCTTGTCTAGAGATTCTTTTGTGGACTGACACTGGAGCTGCAAGGGCTTGTCAATGCTTCTTGTGGATGCTCCTATTTCACCAAGGATGAAGACCAGGTCTGGGATATCTATGAGGAGATGGTCGAAAATACACAGTGATGTCCCAGACCAGGCTCTAAACTCAGGGGAAGCCCCCAACCCAGGCAGTGTCCTGTCAGAGGATGGCATGGGTCAATGCGAGCCCCACCCATTTCTTTATCGGTAGTAGCAACACAGGTAGAATCTTCAGCCGCTGACATGGGTATTATCAGTGAGAAGTTGGACCTCACAGAGATCATAGATAAGAACCAGTGCCAGGACATGACACAGATGGGATCAGTTGGCACAGACACTTAGTGACCTAAAGACCAATATCTTGTGTCTCCAGGAGGCACAGACGGTTTCTCAGCCATGTCCCAGGTCACGGGCTGATCCTAGAAACAGCTCTTCCCAGCACTCCGTCTAGTACCGCCAAGTTCACAACATCTATGTAGAGCATGTTCAGTAGTTGCAGCAGCACTACATCAGCCACCACCTCAGGAGACTCAGATGGTGGTGTATTAGCAGGATCAGCCCCTGGCAGTTCTTCCCCCTTTCCAGTAAGAGCAGGAGCCTTTGATAGAAGTCAATGGGATTTGGAATGACCGACAGCAACCCAGGATCTGTTGAGAACATCTCGGATTCAGGTCGTCTACCGGAGGCACCTTGTCCCACCAGCAGCCTCCTGCTCAGCGTGGACAGAGCAGCCAGCAGCAGCAGCCCCAGTACTCCCAGCCACAACAACACTTCCAGCAGGGTCCTCGTCCCTACCATCAGGGATAGTAGTGGAGGCAGCAGTAACAACCTCAACAGTATTCTTAGCCTCCTCCTCATTTCCAACGAGGCAACCCATCTGGTTCTCATGCACCTATTTATGAGAACCCAGCCCTTGATGACCTCGCATGCTTACTCACTGACCAGCAGGCATCGTTCCGGCGAGAGATGGATGAGTTCCAATGGGAAATGAAGGAGATAATCAAGGGCAAAGCTGCCATACCCACTCAGATTGAACTTAACCTAAACAATCTGAGGAGGAAATCTGAGCAGGTACAGTTTACAGAGACCACCACTCCTAGTGATATTTTGGATGATATTTCTTCCTACATATTTGATGTTGATTTTGTAACACTAAGGAGCGGTAGGATGCCAGCCGGTGGCGCCTTGTCTAAGCGACAGCCCCATGATGATCCAAGAGCGTCAGACGAGGAGGATAGCGGTGTTGATATCGTTGATGATGTTGATAATGGTGGTGTTGATGCCACCAAAGACAATGATCCAACCGACGGTACTGAGGCCATCATTTCTCTTGATGTAGTTGGTGGTACTGATGCCACCATTCGATGTGATGCTGAGCCAGAGCACGATGATGATGTCATGAAGACAGACCTCATCGGTGGTATAGATGCCACTAGTTATATTCCAGTTGTATTTCCTCCTATCTTTGTATCTCAGGACAATATCAAAAATACCAAAAATTGAATAAAGGAAAGGTTTCTTCATCTTCTCTGAGTCCATATGTGTTGCATTATGATTCTTGTATGGGCTCCATTCCTTCACTAAAGCATGAACCCCTTACTAACCCTCTATCTGAGGAGGGTCCAGATATCCCCTTCCCTCAAGCACTCCGCTTAGCACAGGGGAAGAAAATAGAAAATCCAAAAAAACCACAGCAGTTAGAGTTCAGCCAGCAGATGATCTACAGATTCCATATCCAGCTGACTGATCGCACAAAAATCAAGGAGCAACTGAAGTGGAAAATAAATCACAATGTCGTTGTCCTCAGTCACTCGAAATGTGTAAATCAAGAAAATAAACCACTCACAAAATAGATCAAGCAAGCACAAGAAAGAGCGGTCTGCTATAAGATTAACCTGGTATAGCTCCCAGGGTCGAACACAAGGAGCACAGATTGGCCTTGCGGCCTACGATGTAGTCAAGTATCCCAAAGAGTCTTTTTTTTTTAGTTTTTATTTGTTTTGGAATTTTTTTTTTAGATTTTTAAAAGATGAGAAAATGAAGGAATGCAAATGCAAGGGGACTTCAACAATTTATACAAGACACACAAATGATGCAAAAATTATGGAAAAATGGTTTTTATGTTTTTTATGTTTTTTACTGTTTTTGGTGAATTTTTGGAATTTTTCTAATGGACAAAATAATTATTAAAAATCAAACAATGCAAGAAAAATAGGGTACTGTCCAGCAAGGCTTAAGACCACAAAATAAAATAATTTTGGATCTCAAAAAGCCCTAAAGGTATTTTTCCTATATTCTAGAAAGAATAAGGAAAATCTAGGCACCCTAATTATTATTTTTGGATTTTTAATTTATTTACTACAATTTTTATGAATTTTTAGGGGTTTTTCAATTTTTAGTGTTTTTATGTGATGAAAAATAGCCAAACTTGGCTAGAAAATCAAGCAACCAGTAAACAACAATGCCTAATTTTTTTGGAATTTTTAAAGGTGATTTTATATTTTTTTGGTATTTTTAAAGTCAAACAGTAGCAAAAATTAGTGGTTTTTGAATTTTTAAAAATAATAAATGAAATCAAAAATGTCCCCAAAAATCATAGAAATTCCTACACCATGACAGGAGCCATGTGTCAAAATTTCATTGGATTTGGAGGTCGTTTGATATTTTATTCAAAAAGAACAAGGGGGCACTGTGCACAGGGACCTAAGTGCAAATACCCAAAAGTTCTGGGGTCCTGGTGCAATTTACCCAAGAAGTCACGCGCCAAGCACGTGTCTGGGGCACACAGGGACCTAAATGTAAGAAAAACCAAGTCCGAGGGCTATTTGATAACTCGTATCAAAAGCCCAGGGGTATGGTTGCAAAATTCCCAAAATAATTCGCACATGCGTCAAATCAGTGTTCACAGGGGTATATTTGCAATTAAACAAAACTTTTCATTCATTGAATAACATCCAGAACAACAGGGCATATAATGCAAAAATCCCAAAATACACGTGCTGACGCACGTGGGTCTCTACTGGCAGGGGTATTATTGCAATTAAAATAAAGTGCGAGGTCCAGAATGCAAATGACCCAGAAAATAAACAACTAGAATTTAAAATTACAGGACTAAACTGAAATAAGACAAACAGAGGGGGCTCTATGAAATTTACCCCTTTATTAATATCGACGGCCCGATGGTGACGCGTGGATGATCGGACGGTGGAGATCAAACGCGCCCTTACTCCTTCGGCGCTTGGGCTCGATCGACGGCGGAGAGAGGTCCACGTGGCTGATCTAACGGTGCTGGGCTCTTGGCCTCTCTCCTCTGCGATCAAGGGTCCGGATGAACTCCTCAAATGAATCGACGGCTGCTGCTCCTCGAGGAATGGACGCTCAGGATTGGATCTGGAGCGAGGGCTTCATCGGACGGCTCTGGAAGGTGGAGGAGGAACTCGTCACCGGCGAACTTCGCCGGTCTCCTGTGTGCGCTACACCCCTCCTCAGCTGCGCCTGAAGGTCGGAGAAGCTTCCTGGTGACTGCCCGCAGCTGATGGTGATGGCCAAGGCCTCGGCCGAGCCCTGGAAAGCTCCGGCGAGGTCAACGAAGAAGAAGCTCCTGGGAAGATGTCGGGGGGGGCCTCAGACGCCTCCTTTTGGACCTGCAAAGTATTCAAGGAGCTTCGCGGGTCGAGGGCAAAGTGCCTCGACCCGGTTAGGTGACGTGAAGGTGGATGGTGCGGCGTGGCGAAGGAGCTCCGGCGAGGCGACGGCGGTGGAGCTCGACTCCCAGATCCTGTGCGATCTGGGTTGTGTGGAGGGGTGAAGAAGGTGCGTGAGGAGGTCGTGAAGGTGCTGATCGAGTCGGATTGGAAAATGGGTGATCGGAGTGGCCGGAATCGGAGGTATGCGTCGGAGGTCGGAATTGGGCGTAATCTAAAATTAAGCTAAACTAGAGGGATCTAAGGTTACCTGATGGCTGAAGTAGACTATGCTGGAGATGGGCTATCTCCTGGTCGTAGCTTCGAAGGTCGTCAACGCCTGAAGCTCGGTGCTCGACGCGGCGGCGGAGCAAGGACGGCGAGGTTACGCCGGATCGATGGAATCGCCCCTCTCGCCTCACTGCAACACGGGCAAAAGCTCGCTGTCACTCAGGCTATGCCGATGGAGGTCACGGGGAAGAAGGGGATGGGCCAAAGATGCGGCGCGAGGGCGGCGGAGGTGATGGCTATATAGAGTGACAGGGGTGTCTAGGGTTGGAGGTGGACGGCTAAGGAAGGCGTGATTTTGATGGCGAAGGATCCGGCGAGGGAGAGGGATGATCGGCGAAGAGTCCGGGCGCGGGGGTTGAGTGGGAGACAGCTGGAGTCGCGTGGGAAAAATCGGGGAAAGAGGCGTGGCGCGCGACGGCCAGAAAAGGAAGGAGGCGCGGGGGAGTTGACCGGGGTCAACATTCCCCCGTGGCCCAATCAGAGGCGGCCACGTGTGCTGGATTTTTGACCATTTATTTTAGGGTAGAAATAGGTCGAATTAGGAAAAACTTAAAACATGAAATATTTTTCTTTTATTTTTTTCTATTTTTTGGTGATTTTTATTTAATTTTTGGAAATAAAAATAGGTTAGCTCTATATATAGGTATATGTACACTATATTGGATTTTTATTTTTGATTTTTTTATTTGTTATTTTTATGTGTTTTTATGCCAATTTTGTATTTTATTTATTTACAACATAAAATATGGAATAAAAGAATATTTTTATTTTATTTTTATTACATATATACAAGTGTAAAATAAATAATTGAATACCTTTATATACATGGTATTAATACAATGTATTTTTTTGTATTTTCAATTTTGTGATTTTTATTTGATTTTTGTTTTGTTTCTTTTTATTTATTTTATTTACAAAATATGCCATAGAATATTTACAAAAAGTTTAGAAAATAAATGAATTTATTTATAGGGTTGAATAAATACAAGGAGTGTGGTTTATACACAAGGTGAAGGAAGGGTATTTTTGGCTTTTTGATTTTTTTATCTTTTTATTTTGTTTTTAATAGAATATACACAATATGTTCAAGCATATTTTTGGTTGAGGAAAATATATAGTTTTATGTATTTACAAATATATACATGTGTGAGCCCCTATCTCCCTCTACTTTGGCTTTTATGCGGTCAGGCCCATGCTGAGCCCTCCCTTGGGTTAGGTTGCTCAATATTTATTCTAAATATTTCCCTCTTTTTCTTTTTGCTCTTTATTCTTTTATTTTGTGCACAAAAACATGCTAATTATAGGTTTTTACACAATGCATGCTTTTGGTATTTATTTGTATTTACACATATCTACATGTATTTGCAAAGGTTTTTGTAGCTAAAATAGAAGAATAAAGAGTGATGAATGGGTATTCATCACCCCCCTATGCTTAACTTTGCTAGTCCCTTAGCAAACACTTATTTGAAAAAGAAGTGAAAAAGAAAGAAAAAGAAAAAGAAAAAGAGGATGTACATGGATCAAGGTTGACTTATTAAATTTTTCCTTCATTAACTTGAAATATGGAGCTCGATCAGATCTTTGGATTATTAATGTGTCGGAACCTTATTTGGACTTAAGCCTAAAACTCAACAGTCTCCAAGTTCCACCAATCTATGGGCAAGACTCCTCAATAAACCAGATCAGAACAAGTCTACATACACAAACTCTAATGACCATGAATCTTTTCCTTGCGGTGTAAGTGATTGTGGCTCCCCACCTCAGAAGTGACAAAGAAACAACCTCCCTCAACCTGGTAACTCTAATGCCTCGGTCTAGCAACTCTTTCCTCGAGAAGCGGGGTATTCCCTTCTAAGTTCAAGTGCGACCGGCTCAAGGAGAGGGGGTAGAAGTATAGAGTTTTGGAAGCTTAGCCAGTGTAGCTAAGTCTCCCGCTGCAAGCTTCATGAGATCTTTACACTCCGGTGGGGTTATTAAATTTTCAATCCGACCCACCATTTTTTTGGAGTTCTTTTTGCATTTTTGCATTTTTTTTTTTTTTTTTTTTTTTTTTTTTTTTTTAACAACTTCTGTACAACATATCTACATGGTGCAGCATATATAAGAAATTTCCCCTTGAGCCAGTAGACTATCCCTCTTTTGAAGCTTTATTGCAACCCACAGCTTCTGTCTTTAGCTTTCAACACCACTAGACCAAGTTGAGGTGCACTTCCTTCACTATAAGAAGAAGAGAGGTTCCGCCTAGAAGTACTACCCTCATATGCTACCCCAAGCCAAAGGAAACTGCCTCCTCACCACCTCATCCATGGAGAGCCATGTGTAAAGTGCAGGTGCAAGTTAAGCCATTGTCTCTGAGAGTCATGCGTGTGTTGTTAAGTGCTCTACTTAGGCTCATCAAGATGACATATGCTCATAGCCTAGTGGACTCAAAGAATTAAGTCCTTATGGACCTGAAAAGCCTTAACCCTAAGTCCTACAAGGTTCCTCTTGAAGTTAAGTGAATTAAGATCCTTTCAAGCTCCATTTCTCAATTTAATTCCAGGCTTAATTTAACTGTCAACTCTCATCCAGGAAAAATTATATACATATATGTACAAAAGATGCTATTTACAAATATTTTACAATCATGCAAAATTTTTGAAAAATGTTTTGAAATCATGAATGAATGATGCATGAAGTGCAAGTTTTGCAAAATGATATTTACACACATTTACACAAGATTTTTGCAAACTTTTGATTTTCAAAACATTTTGAAAAAAATTTGTACTATATACATAATTTTGATACAAAATATTTACACAAGTTTTACACAAAAGATTTTTGAAATCATTTTTACAAAAATACTTTATACACTAGCTATGTATGTGCAAGAATAAAAGAGGTTTATGTACATGAAAAATTTTTTTTTTTTTTTTTTTTTTAATTTTCGTGATTTTTAGCCATTTTATTTATTAACACGCTCACACAAAGTACGAGTTATGGCTAAAGTATATATGAAATATATACACACCCCCCTATACTTAGCTCGAACGATGTCCTCAGAGTGATCAAGAGCGATGAAAAAGACATAACTCGTGCTTAGTAAAAGGGAAGTGAAAAGGAATGGTATACTACAACGACGAATAAATGAATAGAATAAGAGGAACTCGGTGGTTTCCCCCTATACTTAGGATTAACTAATCCTAAGTATAGAAAGCTGTACATGAAGGGAAAGCCGAGTGAAGAATATACAGAATCTGCCCCCCCTATACTTAGGGTAAAATAGCCCTAAGTATAGGCAGCAAAAACAAGAGCAGAAAGAATGAAAAGAATACTCGCAGGTCCTACATCCCCCCTATACTTAGGGTAAAGTACACCCTAAGTATAGCATAATCACAAGATGAGAGATGGGATGTGGGACTAAAGAATAGAATGATATGGACAACTGGATCTATACAGGCGGAGGAACAGTGAAAATCAGGCGTGAGATGTAAAAGATGTGAGTCAAAAGACCACATCTCACGCAAAATGAATAGCGGCAATAATAACGTCCCGCGGCTCATGATCTAGAAATGGTTTGAGCCGCTGGCCGTTCACTCGGAAGGTACTCTCAGAAGATAACTCAGATATATCAATGCTACCGTTATCGTGTACCTTCCTGACCAAATAGGGTCCTTTCCATTTGCTCTGTAGCTTCCCTGGAAATAATCTGAGCCTTGCATCAAACAGCCATACTTTCTGTCCAATCTTAAAATGCTTGTGGCTGATATGAGAATCATGCCACTCTTTGACTTTCTCCTTATAATGTAGGCTGTTTGAGAAAGCTGCATCTCTAAGCTCTTCCAAGGCGGCTAACTCTGCCCTCCTCTGGTCTCCTATACCATTTGGATCCATAAGAATGTCTGTAACTGCCCAGAGTGACTTGTGCCTCAGCTCCACAGGTAGATGACAAGGCTTGCCATAAACGAGGCGAAAGGGAGATGTACCCAATGGAGTCTTGAAAGACGTCCGATATGCCCACAAGACCGAGTCCAAAAGTTGTGACCAATTCTTTCGGTCAGGGCGGACGACTTTCTGCAAAATATTCTTGATCTCCCTATTCGACACTTCAGCTAGACCATTTGTCTGTGGATGATACGGTGTAGCAACACGATGGTCTATGCTGAACTCTCTAGCAAGTGCCTTCACCTGGTCGTTGATGAAGTGAGACCCCCCATCAGAAATCAGAACTCGTGGAACCCCGAACCGCATGATGATGTTCCTCTTCAAAAATTTGCAAACTGTCTTTGCATCTGCGGCTCGGGCGGGGATAGCCTCAACCCAACGACTCACATAATCTACGGCCAACAGAATGTACTCGAATCCCTGACTCTTAGGGAATGGACCCATGAAATCGATGCCCCATGCGTCAAAAACCTCACAGAAGTGAATGGGCTGCATCGGCATCATATCACGCTGTCCACAAGTGCCCATCCTCTGACAGTCAGTACACCTCTTCACGAACTCATCAGAGTCCTTGAAGAGGGTAGGCCACCACAAACCGGACTGGAGCACTTTCTGTGCCGTTCTCCTCCCAGAATGATGTCCTCCTGCCTCAAGCTTGTGGCAGTAAGTGAGGACACTATGATGCTCCTCCTGAGGAATACACCGACGCCAGATGCTATCCCCTCCTTCGTGGTAAAGGATGGGATCCTCCCAGTGGTAGGACTTAGCCTTCGCAAGGAAGGTCTCAATTCTCTGCTTGGGCCAATCTTGTGGGACTTTCCCAGCAACGAGGAAGTTCACAATATCGGCATACCACGGGAGTGAGGCGATAGCAAGGATCGCCTCATCTGGGAAGGTATCACAAATGGGATCAATCTGCTCTGTATCCTCAGGCTGCTCTAATCGGGATAAATGGTCCGCCACCACATTCTTGACTCCAGGCTTATCCTTGATCTCAATGTCGAACTCCTGGAGTAGAAGGATCCATCTAGTAAGTCTGGCCTTGGCATCCTTCTTTGACATGAGGTACCTGATGGCGGTGTGATCTGTGTACAAGGTCACTCGGGATCCAATGATATATGATCTGAATTTATCTAGGGCAAACACTACTGCTAGCATCTCCTTCTCTGTGACTGTATAATTCCGCTGGGCGGAATCCAATGTGCGGCTAGCATAGTGTATCGCAAATGGTACTCCATCCCTCCTCTGTCCTAGCACGGCCCCTACGGCAAAATCAGAGGCGTCCGTCATGATCTCGAATGGAAGAGACCAATCGGGTGGCTGAAGGACAGGAGCCTCAATTACACACTGCTGGAGAGTCTCAAAGGACGAAAGACACTTGTCATCAACAAGGAACTCGGTGTCTTTCGTCAAGAGGTCAGTCAACGGTCGGGCAATCTTGCTGAAATCATGAATGAATCTCCTATAAAAACCAACGTGCCCCAGAAATGACCGTAGCTGCTTCAGATTGGACGGCGGTGTGAGTTTCCTAATGACATCGACCTTGGCCGGATCAACCTCCATGCCTCTGTTGGAGATGATGTGGCCAAGCACCGTCCCTTGAGTCACCATGAAGTGACTCTTCCCCCAAGACAGAACTAGGCGGGTGTCAATACATCGCTGGAGAACTCGGTCTAGGCAGTCAAGACAGGAATCGAAATCGTCGCCGTAAACCGAGAAGTCGTCCATGAAGACCTCCAAGCACTCCCCTACCATGTCCGAAAAGATTGACAGCATGCATCTCTGAAAAGTCGCAGGGGCGTTACATAGCCCAAATGGCATGCGTCGAAAGGCGTAAGTACCGAAGGGACAGGTAAAGGTGGTCTTCTCCTGATCCTCAGGAGCGATGGCCACTTGGTTGTAGCCCGAGTACCCATCTAGGAAGCAGTAATGGCTCTTCCCTGCCAGTCTCTCTATGATCTGATCAATAAAAGGCAGGGGAAAATGGTCCTTCTTGGTGGCCTGGTTGAGTCTCCTGTAGTCAACACAGACCCGCCAAGAGGTGGGTACTCGTGTAGCAATCTCCTCTCCCGACTCACTGATCACGGTCGTGATGCCCGTCTTCTTGGGCACCACATGCAAGGGGCTAACCCACTTGGAGTCGGAAATGGGGTAAATAAAATCTGCACTCCACCATTTTGATATTTCCTTCATAACAACCTCTCTTAGGTTAGGGTTCAGTCGCCGCTGGAACTCACGCGACGGCTTTGCCCCTTCCTCAAGATAGATATGGTGAGAGCACAACGAGGGACTGATCCCATGGAGATCTGCTACGCTCCATCCAATTGCCTTGCGGTTCTTTTCAAGAACCTCCATCAGACGGGATTCTTGTTCTCCAGTCAGATCTGCAGAGATAATGACTGGGTACATCTCAGACTCTCCCGCAAGGAACCTATACTTCAGCGAAGTAGGGAGCGGCTTTAGCTCTGGACAGCTGGGTGCTGGCGAATCTGGCTTCTGAAGAAGATGTGTGTATGCAGGCAATTCTGCCAAATTTGCCTGGGAGAATGATAATGAACTCTCACAAACTGGATCTGGAGAAGGCGGGTCCTCTGCATTGTCTCTGATATGCTCTGCCTCTACCTCCTCCTCTGTAGGCTCAAGTGGATCCAGATCTGGCATCTGATCATTACAATCTGCCCAATCAGACTCTGAATCCGAGGGATCTATATCAGACTCAGTGGCATCAGTACCACTGGAGAATAAGGTGGCATCAGCACCACCATAGAGCAGGGTGGCCTCAGTACCACCATCACTGGAAATCGTGTCGCGATCAAGATCCGACTCTGCTGACTCAATAGTATCCTGAACCAGAGCCGTGCTCTCCAGACTCTCCTCTTCCATCATCTCTGCATCAGCTGTATCTGAATATGAGAGGATGGTCTGTGCTGCAGGGTCTGCCCAAGCTGCCTCATCATCTGTGATCACAAAATCACAGTCCTGGTGGATGTCGGGCTCTGCGTCTGTCAGCTGCTCCGAATCTGTACTGCCATGTGAGCGGGATCTGGATCTGGCTCTGTGGTCCTTAACCGTCTCTATTTGTATACTTTCGCCCTGGACGCGAAAGTATACCTTCCCACTGTCATGGTCAGTCACTGCCTTGGCTGTGGCCAAGAATGGGCGACCGAGAATGATGGGGGAATCGGTCAACGAGTCAGGGGTCTCCATGTCCAGCACTACGAAGTCCACGGGGAATTGCAAACCCTGAATCGTGACGACAACGTCTCGTAACAACCCCTTTGGCCTCTTGACAGACCTATCAGCAAACTGAAGGTATGTCCTGCTCTGTACAAGAGTGCCCAACTCTAAGTGGTCGAGAAGGGCTGCTGGTAGAAGGTTGATCGATGATCCGCTATCTAATAGAGTGCGGTCGAACCTCTGCTCACTAATCTGACATCTGACATACGGGGCCCCTAAATCTGGCCTCTTAGTCGGCAGATGGTTCTGGATCGCGTAACACGTGGCTTTTGTTAGCACATGAATTTCTGCGGTCTTGTTCCTCTTCTTCCTCCTGACTGTGGTCCTATCTCTCAATGTTCGCTGAAGAAGAGGGATGTGCTGCAAAGCCTCATTGAGGGTCAGCTGGATGTGAAATCGGTCTATCATGCTCTGGCTGAACTCCTCCTGCTCTCTCTTTTTTGGGTCTTTTTCTTTTTTCTTCCCCTTCCCTAACTCAAGGGCTCTAGGAAAGGGGATCACAGGGTCCTTCTCAGATGAAGGACTAGGAATAGGTCTAGTCGGTTCAATGACTGGATCCTTACAAACATCATTCATCACAGTGGGATCAGAATAAACTAAACCTTTTCCTTTATTCAATTCAGAGTTCCGAGATACATTTATTCGAGGAAAGACAACATCTCTATCAAAATGAATATTGGTGGCCTCAGTACCACCTCTGGCTGGCTCTGCAACTAAACGTCTTGCGGCCTCAGTACCGCTGGCTGGCTCGGCTCTCCTGGTGGCGTCAGTACCACCTCCTCTATGTGGTGAAATGGCGGCTTCAGTACCGCCGGGTGAATCAGCATCTCGGGTGGCATCAGTACCACCGTCATCAGGATGTGCGGCTTCAGTACCGCTCTCCTTTCCCTCATCTGGCGCT